>OW121694.1:0-522500 GCA_933228735.2 Amblyteles armatorius
GAACGATTGTGTTTTGCGCTCGCTGTACGCGTTCCAGCTCGTGTTATTAGATCAAAAACTCTTCATTCCATGCAAATACGCAAGATTCATGCGTTTGGAGCAGCCAAACAAGCCCTAAACGAATGCAAAGTCGCTTTATAACAAAATCGACCGATTCAGTTTTGCGCTCGCTGCAGGCGTTCCAGCTCGAGTTATTAGATCAAAAACTCTTCATTCTATGCAAATACGCAAGATTCATGCGTTTGGAGCAGCCAAACAAGCCCCAAACGAATGCAAAGTCGCTTTGTAACAAAATCGACCGATTCAGTTTTGCGCTCGCTGCATTCGTTCCAGCTCGTGTTATTAGATCAAAAACTCTTCATTTTATGCAAATACGCAAGATTCATGCGTTTCGAGCAGCCAAACAAGCCCCAAACGAATGCAAAGTCGCTTTATAACGAAATCGGCCGATTCAGTTTTGCGCTCGCTGCAGGCGTTCCAGCTCGTGTTATTAGATCAAAAACTCTTCATTCTATGCAAATACGCAAGATTCATGTGTTTCGAGCAGCCAAACAAGCCCCAAACGAATGCAAAGTCACTTTCTAACGAAATTGAACGATTGAGTTTTGCGCTCGCTGTACGCGTTCCAGCTCGTGTTATTAGATCAAAAACTCTTCATTCTATGCAAATACGCAAGATTCATGCGTTTGGAGCAGCCGAACAAGCCCCAAACGAATGCAAAGTCGCTTTATAACGAAATCGACCGATTCAGTTTTGCGCTCGCTGCTGGCGTTCCAGCTCGTATTAATAGATCAAAAACTCTTCATTCTATGCAAATACTTAAGATTCATGCGTTTCAAGCAGCTAAACAAGCCCCAAACGAATGGAAAGTCGCTTTATAACGAAATCGGCCGATTCAGTTTTGCGCTCGCTGCAGGCTTTCCAGCTCGTATTAATAGATCTAAGACTCTTCATTCTGTGCAAATATGCAAGATTCATGCGTTTGGAGCAGCCAAACAAGCCCCAAACGAATGCAAAGTAGCTTTATAACGAAAAAGACCGATTGAGTTTTGCGCTCGCTGCAGGCATTCCAGCTCGTGTTATTAGATCAAAAACTCGTCATTCTATGCAAATACGCAAGATTCATGCGTTTGGAGCAGCTAAACAAACCCCAAACGAATGCAAAGTCGCTTTATAACGAAATCGACCGATTCAGTTTTTCGCTCGCTGCAGGCGTTCCAGCTCGAGTTATTAGATCAAACACTGTTTATTCTATGCGAATACGCAAGATTCATGCGTTTAGAGCAGCCAAACAAGCCCCAAACGAAAGCAAAGTCGCTTTACAACGAAATTGAACGATTGTGTTTTGCGCTCGCTGTACGCGTTCCAGCTCGTGTTATTAGATCAAAAACTCTTCGTTCTGTGCAAATATGCAAGATTCATGCGTTTGGAGCAGCCAAACAAGCCCCAAACGAATGCAAAGTCGCTTTATAACGAAACAGACCGATTGAGTTTTGCGCTCGCTGCAGGCATTCCAGCTCGTGTTATTAGATCAAAAACTCGTCATTCTATGCAAATACGCAAGATTCATGCGTTTCGAGCAGCCAAACAAGCCCCAAGCGAATGCAAAGTCACTTTATAACGAAATCGGCCGATTCAGTTTTGCGCTCGCTGCAGACGTTCCAGCTCGTGTTATTAGATCAAAAACTCTTCATTCTATGCAAATACGCAAGATTCATGCGTTTCGAGCAGTCAAACAAGCCCCAAACGAATGCAAAGTCGCTTTATAACGAAAAAGACCGATTTAGTTTTGCGCTCGCTGCAGGCGTTGCAGCTCGAGTTATTAGATCAAAATCTCTTCATTCTATGCAAATACGCAAGATTCATGCGTTTCGAGCAGCCAAACAAGCCCCAAACGAATGCAAAGTCACTTTATAACGAAATCGGCCGATTCAGTTTTGCGCTCGCTGCAGACGTTCCAGCTCGTGTTATTAGATCAAAAACTCTTCATTCTGTGCAAATACGCAAGATTCATGCGTTTAGAGCAGCCAAACAAGCCCCAAACGAATGCAAAGTCGCTTTACAACGAAATTGAACGATTGAGTTTTGCGCTCGCTGTACGCGTTCCAGCTCGTGTTATTAGATCAAAAACTCTTCATTCTATGCAAATACGCAAGATTCATGCGTTTGGAGCAGCCAAACAAGCCCCAAACGAATGCAAAGTCGCTTTATAACGAAATCGGCCGATTCAGTTTTGCGCTCGCTGCAGGCCTTCCAGCTCGAGTTATTAGATCAAAAACTCTTCATTCTATGCAAATACGCAAGATTCATGCGTTTCGAGCAGCCAAACAAGCCCCAAACGAATGCAAAGTCGCTTTATAACGAAATGGGCCGATTCAGTTTTGCGCTCGCTGCAGGCGTTCCAGCTCGAGTTATTAGATCAAAAACTCTTCATTCTATGCAAATACGCAAGATTCGAGCGTTTGGAGCAGCCAAACAAGCCCCAAACGAATGCAAAGTCGCTTTACAACGAAATTGAACGATTGAGTTTTGCGCTCGCTGTACGCGTTCCAGCTCGTGTTATTGGATCAAAAACTCTTCATTCTATGCAAATACGCAAGATTCATGCGTTTGGAGCAGCCGAACAAGCCCCAAACGAATGCAAAGTCGCTTTATAACGAAATCGGCCGATTCAGTTTTGCGCTCGCTGCAGGCGTTCCAGCTCGAGTTATTAGATCAAAAACTCTTCATTCTATGCAAATACGCAAGATTCACTCGTTTCGAGCAGCCAAACAAGCCCCAAACGAATGCAAAGTCGCTTTATAACGAAATCGGCCGATTCAGTTTTGCGCTCGCTGCAGGCGTTCCAGCTCGAGTTATTAGATCAAAAACTCTTCATTCTTTGCAAATACGCAAGATTCATGCGTTTGGAGCCTCCAAACAAGCCCCAAACGAATGCAAAGTCGCTTTACAACGAAATTGAACGATTGAGTTTTGCGCTCGCTGTACGCGTTCCAGCTCGTGTTATTAGATCAAAAACTCTTCATTCTATGCAAATACGCAAGATTCATGCGTTTGGAGCAGCCGAACAAGCCCCAAACGAATGCAAAGTCGCTTTATAACGAAATCGGCCGATTCAGTTTTGCGCTCGCTGCAGGCGTTCCAGCTCGTGTTATTAGATCAAAAACTCTTCATCCTATGCAAATACGCAAGATTCATGCGTTTCGAGCAGCCAAACAAGCCCCAAACGAATGCAAAGTCGCTTTATAACGACAAAGACCGATTTAGTTTTGCGCTCGCTGCAGGCGTTCCAGCTCGAGTTATTAGATCAAAAACTCTTCATTCTATGCAAATATGCAAGATTCATGCGTTTGGAGCAGCCAAACAAGCCCCAAACGAATGCAAAGTCGCTTTATAACAAAATCGACCGATTCAGTTTTGCGCTCGCTGCAGGCGTTCCAGCTCGAGTTATTAGATCAAAAACTCTTCATTCTATGCAAATACGCAAGATTCATGCGTTTGGAGCAGCCAAACAAGCCCCAAACGAATGCAAAGTCGCTTTATAACGACAAAGACCGATTTAGTTTTGCGCTCGCTGCAGGCGTTCCAGCTCGAGTTATTAGATCAAAAACTCTTCATTCTATGCAAATATGCAAGATTCATGCGTTTGGAGCAGCCAAACAAGCCCCAAACGAATGCAAAGTCGCTTTATAACAAAATCGACCGATTCAGTTTTGCGCTCGCTGCAGGCGTTCCAGCTCGAGTTATTAGATCAAAAACTCTTCATTCTATGCAAATACGCAAGATTCATGTGTTTCGAGCAGCCAAACAAGCCCCAAACGAATGCAAAGTCACTTTCTAACGAAATTGAACGATTGAGTTTTGCGCTCGCTGTACGCGTTCCAGCTCGTGTTATTAGATCAAAAACTCTTCATTCTATGCAAATACGCAAGATTCATGCGTTTGGAGCAGCCGAACAAGCCCCAAACGAATGCAAAGTCGCTTTATAACGAAATCGACCGATTCAGTTTTGCGCTCGCTGCAGGCGTTCCAGCTCGTATTAATAGATCAAAAACTCTTCATTCTATGCAAATACGCAAGATTCATGCGTATGGAGCAGCCAAACAAGCCCCAAACGAATGCAAAGTCGCTTTACAACGAAATTGAACGATTGAGTTTTGCGCTCGCTGTACGCGTTCCAGCTCGTGTTATTGGATCAAAAACTCTTCATTCTATGCAAATACGCAAGATTCATGCGTTTGGAGCAGCCGAACAAGCCCCAAACGAATGCAAAGTCGCTTTATAACGAAATCGGCCGATTCAGTTTTGCGCTCGCTGCAGGCGTTCCAGCTCGAGTTATTAGATCAAAAACTCTTCATTCTATGCAAATACGCGAGATTCATGCGTTTCGAGCAGCCAAACAAGCCCCAAACGAATGCAAAGTCGCTTTATAACGAAATCGACCGATTCAGTTTTCCGCTCGCTGCAGGCGTTCCAGCTCGTGTTATTAGATCAAAAACTCGTCATTCTATGCAAATACGCAAGATTCATGCGTTTGGAGCCTCCAAACAAGCCCCAAACGAATGCAAAGTCGCTTTACAACGAAATTGAACGATTGAGTTTTGCGCTCGCTGTACGCGTTCTAGCTCGTGTTATTAGATCAAAAACTCTTCATTCTATGCAAATACGCAAGATTCATGCGTTTGGAGCAGCCGAACAAGCCCCAAACGAATGCAAAGTCGCTTTATAACGAAATCGGCCGATTCAGTTTTGCGCTCGCTGCAGGCGTTCCAGCTCGTGTTATTAGATCAAAAACTCTTCATCCTATGCAAATACGCAAGATTCATGCGTTTCGAGCAGCCAAACAAGCCCCAAACGAATGCAAAGTCGCTTTATAACGACAAAGACCGATTTAGTTTTGCGCTCGCTGCAGGCGTTCCAGCTCGAGTTATTAGATCAAAAACTCTTCATTCTATGCAAATATGCAAGATTCATGCGTTTGGAGCAGCCAAACAAGCCCCAAACGAATGAAAAGTCGCTTTATAACAAAATCGACCGATTCAGTTTTGCGCTCGCTGCAGGCGTTCCAGCTCGAGTTATTAGATCAAAAACTCTTCATTCTATGCAAATACGCAAGATTCATGCGTTTGGAGCAGCCAAACAAGCCCCAAACGAATGCAAAGTCGCTTTATAACGACAAAGACCGATTTAGTTTTGCGCTCGCTGCAGGCGTTCCAGCTCGAGTTATTAGATCAAAAACTCTTCATTCTATGCAAATATGCAAGATTCATGCGTTTGGAGCAGCCAAACAAGCCCCAAACGAATGCAAAGTCGCTTTATAACAAAATCGACCGATTCAGTTTTGCGCTCGCTGCAGGCGTTCCAGCTCGAGTTATTAGATCAAAAACTCTTCATTCTATGCAAATACGCAAGATTCATGTGTTTCGAGCAGCCAAACAAGCCCCAAACGAATGCAAAGTCACTTTCTAACGAAATTGAACGATTGAGTTTTGCGCTCGCTGTACGCGTTCCAGCTCGTGTTATTAGATCAAAAACTCGTCATTCTATGCAAATACGCAAGATTCATGCGTTTGGAGCAGCTAAACAAGCCCCAAACGAATGCAAAGTCGCTTTATAACGAAATCGACCGATTCAGTTTTTCGCTCGCTGCAGGCGTTCCAGCTCGAGTTATTAGATCAAACACTGTTTATTCTATGCGAATACGCAAGATTCATGCGTTTAGAGCAGCCAAACAAGCCCCAAACGAAAGCAAAGTCGCTTTACAACGAAATTGAACGATTGTGTTTTGCGCTCGCTGTACGCGTTCCAGCTCGTGTTATTAGATCAAAAACTCTTCATTCCATGCAAATACGCAAGATTCATGCGTTTGGAGCAGCCAAACAAGCCCTAAACGAATGCAAAGTCGCTTTATAACAAAATCGACCGATTCAGTTTTGCGCTCGCTGCAGGCGTTCCAGCTCGAGTTATTAGATCAAAAACTCTTCATTCTATGCAAATACGCAAGATTCATGCGTTTGGAGCAGCCAAACAAGCCCCAAACGAATGCAAAGTCGCTTTGTAACAAAATCGACCGATTCAGTTTTGCGCTCGCTGCATTCGTTCCAGCTCGTGTTATTAGATCAAAAACTCTTCATTTTATGCAAATACGCAAGATTCATGCGTTTCGAGCAGCCAAACAAGCCCCAAACGAATGCAAAGTCGCTTTATAACGAAATCGGCCGATTCAGTTTTGCGCTCGCTGCAGGCGTTCCAGCTCGTGTTATTAGATCAAAAACTCTTCATTCTATGCAAATACGCAAGATTCATGTGTTTCGAGCAGCCAAACAAGCCCCAAACGAATGCAAAGTCACTTTCTAACGAAATTGAACGATTGAGTTTTGCGCTCGCTGTACGCGTTCCAGCTCGTGTTATTAGATCAAAAACTCTTCATTCTATGCAAATACGCAAGATTCATGCGTTTGGAGCAGCCGAACAAGCCCCAAACGAATGCAAAGTCGCTTTATAACAAAATCGACCGATTCAGTTTTGCGCTCGCTGCTGGCGTTCCAGCTCGTATTAATAGATCAAAAACTCTTCATTCTATGCAAATACTTAAGATTCATGCGTTTCAAGCAGCTAAACAAGCCCCAAACGAATGGAAAGTCGCTTTATAACGAAATCGGCCGATTCAGTTTTGCGCTCGCTGCAGGCTTTCCAGCTCGTATTAATAGATCTAAGACTCTTCATTCTGTGCAAATATGCAAGATTCATGCGTTTGGAGCAGCCAAACAAGCCCCAAACGAATGCAAAGTAGCTTTATAACGAAAAAGACCGATTGAGTTTTGCGCTCGCTGCAGGCATTCCAGCTCGTGTTATTAGATCAAAAACTCGTCATTCTATGCAAATACGCAAGATTCATGCGTTTGGAGCAGCTAAACAAACCCCAAACGAATGCAAAGTCGCTTTATAACGAAATCGACCGATTCAGTTTTTCGCTCGCTGCAGGCGTTCCAGCTCGAGTTATTAGATCAAACACTGTTTATTCTATGCGAATACGCAAGATTCATGCGTTTAGAGCAGCCAAACAAGCCCCAAACGAAAGCAAAGTCGCTTTACAACGAAATTGAACGATTGTGTTTTGCGCTCGCTGTACGCGTTCCAGCTCGTGTTATTAGATCAAAAACTCTTCGTTCTGTGCAAATATGCAAGATTCATGCGTTTGGAGCAGCCAAACAAGCCCCAAACGAATGCAAAGTCGCTTTATAACGAAACAGACCGATTGAGTTTTGCGCTCGCTGCAGGCATTCCAGCTCGTGTTATTAGATCAAAAACTCGTCATTCTATGCAAATACGCAAGATTCATGCGTTTCGAGCAGCCAAACAAGCCCCAAGCGAATGCAAAGTCACTTTATAACGAAATCGGCCGATTCAGTTTTGCGCTCGCTGCAGACGTTCCAGCTCGTGTTATTAGATCAAAAACTCTTCATTCTATGCAAATACGCAAGATTCATGCGTTTCGAGCAGTCAAACAAGCCCCAAACGAATGCAAAGTCGCTTTATAACGAAAAAGACCGATTTAGTTTTGCGCTCGCTGCAGGCGTTGCAGCTCGAGTTATTAGATCAAAATCTCTTCATTCTATGCAAATACGCAAGATTCATGCGTTTCGAGCAGCCAAACAAGCCCCAAACGAATGCAAAGTCACTTTATAACGAAATCGGCCGATTCAGTTTTGCGCTCGCTGCAGACGTTCCAGCTCGTGTTATTAGATCAAAAACTCTTCATTCTGTGCAAATACGCAAGATTCATGCGTTTAGAGCAGCCAAACAAGCCCCAAACGAATGCAAAGTCGCTTTACAACGAAATTGAACGATTGAGTTTTGCGCTCGCTGTACGCGTTCCAGCTCGTGTTATTAGATCAAAAACTCGTCATTCTATGCAAATACGCAAGATTCATGCGCTTGGAGCAGCTAAACAAGCCCCAAACGAATGCAAAGTCGCTTTATAACGAAATCGACCGATTCAGTTTTTCGCTCGCTGCAGGCGTTCCAGCTCGAGTTATTAGATCAAACACTGTTTATTCTATGCGAATACGCAAGATTCATGCGTTTAGAGCAGCCAAACAAGCCCCAAACGAAAGCAAAGTCGCTTTACAACGAAATTGAACGATTGTGTTTTGCGCTCGCTGTACGCGTTCCAGCTCGTGTTATTAGATCAAAAACTCTTCATTCCATGCAAATACGCAAGATTCATGCGTTTGGAGCAGCCAAACAAGCCCTAAACGAATGCAAAGTCGCTTTATAACAAAATCGACCGATTCAGTTTTGCGCTCGCTGCAGGCGTTCCAGCTCGAGTTATTAGATCAAAAACTCTTCATTCTATGCAAATACGCAAGATTCATGCGTTTGGAGCAGCCAAACAAGCCCCAAACGAATGCAAAGTCGCTTTGTAACAAAATCGACCGATTCAGTTTTGCGCTCGCTGCATTCGTTCCAGCTCGTGTTATTAGATCAAAAACTCTTCATTTTATGCAAATACGCAAGATTCATGTGTTTCGAGCAGCCAAACAAGCCCCAAACGAATGCAAAGTCACTTTCTAACGAAATTGAACGATTGAGTTTTGCGCTCGCTGTACGCGTTCCAGCTCGTGTTATTAGATCAAAAACTCTTCATTCTATGCAAATACGCAAGATTCATGCGTTTGGAGCAGCCGAACAAGCCCCAAACGAATGCAAAGTCGCTTTATAACGAAATCGACCGATTCAGTTTTGCGCTCGCTGCTGGCGTTCCAGCTCGTATTAATAGATCAAAAACTCTTCATTCTATGCAAATACGCAAGATTCATGCGTTTCAAGCAGCTAAACAAGCCCCAAACGAATGGAAAGTCGCTTTATAACGAAATCGGCCGATTCAGTTTTGCGCTCGCTGCAGGCTTTCCAGCTCGTATTAATAGATCTAAGACTCTTCATTCTGTGCAAATATGCAAGATTCATGCGTTTGGAGCAGCCAAACAAGCCCCAAACGAATGCAAAGTAGCTTTATAACGAAAAAGACCGATTGAGTTTTGCGCTCGCTGCAGGCATTCCAGCTCGTGTTATTAGATCAAAAACTCGTCATTCTATGCAAATACTCAAGATTCATGCGTTTGGAGCAGCTAAACAAGCCCCAAACGAATGCAAAGTCGCTTTATAACGAAATCGACCGATTCAGTTTTTCGCTCGCTGCAGGCGTTCCAGCTCGAGTTATTAGATCAAAAACTCTTCATTCTATGCAAATACGCAAGATTCGAGCGTTTGGAGCAGCCAAACAAGCCCCAAACGAATGCAAAGTCGCTTTATAACGAAATCGACCGATTCAGTTTTGCGCTCGCTGCAGGCTTTCCAGCTCGTATTAATAGATCTAAGACTCTTCATTCTATGCAAATATGCAAGATTCATGCGTTTGGAGCAGCCGAACAAGCCCCAAACGAATGCAAAGTCGCTTTATCACAAAATCGACCGATTCAGTTTTGCGCTCGCTGCAGGCGTTCCAGCTCGAGTTATTAGATCAAAAACTCTTCATCCTATGCAAATACGCAAGATTCATGCGTTTCGAGCAGCCAAACAAGCCCCAAACGAATGCAAAGTCGCTTTATAACGACAAAGACCGATTTAGTTTTGCGCTCGCTGCAGGCGTTCCAGCTCGAGTTATTAGATCAAAAACTCTTCATTCTATGCAAATATGCAAGATTCATGCGTTTGGAGCAGCCAAACAAGCCCCAAACGAATGCAAAGTCGCTTTATAACAAAATCGACCGATTCAGTTTTGCGCTCGCTGCAGGCGTTCCAGCTCGAGTTATTAGATCAAAAACTCTTCATTCTATGCAAATACGCAAGATTCATGCGTTTGGAGCAGCCAAACAAGCCCCAAACGAATGCAAAGTCGCTTTATAACGACAAAGACCGATTTAGTTTTGCGCTCGCTGCAGGCGTTCCAGCTCGAGTTATTAGATCAAAAACTCTTCATTCTATGCAAATATGCAAGATTCATGCGTTTGGAGCAGCCAAACAAGCCCCAAACGAATGCAAAGTCGCTTTATAACAAAATCGACCGATTCAGTTTTGCGCTCGCTGCAGGCGTTCCAGCTCGAGTTATTAGATCAAAAACTCTTCATTCTATGCAAATACGCAAGATTCATGCGTTTGGAGCAGCCAAACAAGCCCCAAACGAATGCAAAGTCGCTTTATAACGACAAAGACCGATTTAGTTTTGCGCTCGCTGCAGGCGTTCCAGCTCGAGTTATTAGATCAAAAACTCTTCATTCTATGCAAATATGCAAGATTCATGCGTTTGGAGCAGCCAAACAAGCCCCAAACGAATGCAAAGTCGCTTTATAACAAAATCGACCGATTCAGTTTTGCGCTCGCTGCAGGCGTTCCAGCTCGAGTTATTAGATCAAAAACTCTTCATTCTATGCAAATATGCAAGATTCATGCGTTTGGAGCAGCCAAACAAGCCCCAAACGAATGCAAAGTCGCTTTATAACAAAATCGACCGATTCAGTTTTGCGCTCGCTGCAGGCGTTCCAGCTCGAGTTATTAGATCAAAAACTCTTCATTCTATGCAAATACGCAAGATTCATGCGTTTCGAGCAGCCAAACAAGCCCCAAACGAATGCAAAGTCGCTTTATAACGAAATCGGCCGATTCAGTTTTGCACTCGCTGCAGGCGTTCCAGCTCGTGTTATTAGATCAAAAACTCTTCATTCTATGCAAATACGCACGATTCATGCGTTCGAGCAGCCGAACAAGCCCCAAACGAATGCAAAGTCGCTTTATAACGAAATCGACCGATTCAGTTTTCCGCTCGCTGCAGGCGTTCCAGCTCGTGTTATTAGATCAAAAACTCGTCATTCTATGCAAATACGCAAGATTCATGCGTTTGGAGCTTCCAAACAAGCCCCAAACGAATGCAAAGTCGCTTTACAACGAAATTGAACGATTGAGTCTTGCGCTCGCTGTACGCGTTCCAGCTCGTGTTATTAGATCAAAAACTCTTCATTCTATGCAAATACGCAAGATTCATGCGTTTGGAGCAGCCGAACAAGCCCCAAACGAATGCAAAGTCGCTTTATAACGAAATCGACCGATTCAGTTTTGCGCTCGCTGCAGGCGTTCCAGCTCGTATTAATAGATCAAAAACTCTTCATTCTATGCAAATACGCAAGATTCATGCGTATGGAGCAGCCAAACAAGCCCCAAACGAATGCAAAGTCGCTTTACAACGAAATTGAACGATTGAGTTTTGCGCTCGCTGTACGCGTTCCAGCTCGTGTTATTGGATCAAAAACTCTTCATTCTATGCAAATACGCAAGATTCATGCGTTTGGAGCAGCCGAACAAGCCCCAAACGAATGCAAAGTCGCTTTATAACGAAATCGGCCGATTCAGTTTTGCGCTCGCTGCAGGCGTTCCAGCTCGAGTTATTAGATCAAAAACTCTTCATTCTATGCAAATACGCGAGATTCATGCGTTTCGAGCAGCCAAACAAGCCCCAAACGAATGCAAAGTCGCTTTATAACGAAATCGACCGATTCAGTTTTCCGCTCGCTGCAGGCGTTCCAGCTCGTGTTATTAGATCAAAAACTCGTCATTCTATGCAAATACGCAAGATTCATGCGTTTGGAGCCTCCAAACAAGCCCCAAACGAATGCAAAGTCGCTTTACAACGAAATTGAACGATTGAGTTTTGCGCTCGCTGTACGCGTTCTAGCTCGTGTTATTAGATCAAAAACTCTTCATTCTATGCAAATACGCAAGATTCATGCGTTTGGAGCAGCCGAACAAGCCCCAAACGAATGCAAAGTCGCTTTATAACGAAATCGGCCGATTCAGTTTTGCGCTCGCTGCAGGCGTTCCAGCTCGTGTTATTAGATCAAAAACTCTTCATCCTATGCAAATACGCAAGATTCATGCGTTTCGAGCAGCCAAACAAGCCCCAAACGAATGCAAAGTCGCTTTATAACGACAAAGACCGATTTAGTTTTGCGCTCGCTGCAGGCGTTCCAGCTCGAGTTATTAGATCAAAAACTCTTCATTCTATGCAAATATGCAAGATTCATGCGTTTGGAGCAGCCAAACAAGCCCCAAACGAATGAAAAGTCGCTTTATAACAAAATCGACCGATTCAGTTTTGCGCTCGCTGCAGGCGTTCCAGCTCGAGTTATTAGATCAAAAACTCTTCATTCTATGCAAATACGCAAGATTCATGCGTTTGGAGCAGCCAAACAAGCCCCAAACGAATGCAAAGTCGCTTTATAACGACAAAGACCGATTTAGTTTTGCGCTCGCTGCAGGCGTTCCAGCTCGAGTTATTAGATCAAAAACTCTTCATTCTATGCAAATATGCAAGATTCATGCGTTTGGAGCAGCCAAACAAGCCCCAAACGAATGCAAAGTCGCTTTATAACAAAATCGACCGATTCAGTTTTGCGCTCGCTGCAGGCGTTCCAGCTCGAGTTATTAGATCAAAAACTCTTCATTCTATGCAAATACGCAAGATTCATGTGTTTCGAGCAGCCAAACAAGCCCCAAACGAATGCAAAGTCACTTTCTAACGAAATTGAACGATTGAGTTTTGCGCTCGCTGTACGCGTTCCAGCTCGTGTTATTAGATCAAAAACTCGTCATTCTATGCAAATACGCAAGATTCATGCGTTTGGAGCAGCTAAACAAGCCCCAAACGAATGCAAAGTCGCTTTATAACGAAATCGACCGATTCAGTTTTTCGCTCGCTGCAGGCGTTCCAGCTCGAGTTATTAGATCAAACACTGTTTATTCTATGCGAATACGCAAGATTCATGCGTTTAGAGCAGCCAAACAAGCCCCAAACGAAAGCAAAGTCGCTTTACAACGAAATTGAACGATTGTGTTTTGCGCTCGCTGTACGCGTTCCAGCTCGTGTTATTAGATCAAAAACTCTTCATTCCATGCAAATACGCAAGATTCATGCGTTTGGAGCAGCCAAACAAGCCCTAAACGAATGCAAAGTCGCTTTATAACAAAATCGACCGATTCAGTTTTGCGCTCGCTGCAGGCGTTCCAGCTCGAGTTATTAGATCAAAAACTCTTCATTCTATGCAAATACGCAAGATTCATGCGTTTGGAGCAGCCAAACAAGCCCCAAACGAATGCAAAGTCGCTTTGTAACAAAATCGACCGATTCAGTTTTGCGCTCGCTGCATTCGTTCCAGCTCGTGTTATTAGATCAAAAACTCTTCATTTTATGCAAATACGCAAGATTCATGCGTTTCGAGCAGCCAAACAAGCCCCAAACGAATGCAAAGTCGCTTTATAACGAAATCGGCCGATTCAGTTTTGCGCTCGCTGCAGGCGTTCCAGCTCGTGTTATTAGATCAAAAACTCTTCATTCTATGCAAATACGCAAGATTCATGTGTTTCGAGCAGCCAAACAAGCCCCAAACGAATGCAAAGTCACTTTCTAACGAAATTGAACGATTGAGTTTTGCGCTCGCTGTACGCGTTCCAGCTCGTGTTATTAGATCAAAAACTCTTCATTCTATGCAAATACGCAAGATTCATGCGTTTGGAGCAGCCGAACAAGCCCCAAACGAATGCAAAGTCGCTTTATAACGAAATCGACCGATTCAGTTTTGCGCTCGCTGCTGGCGTTCCAGCTCGTATTAATAGATCAAAAACTCTTCATTCTATGCAAATACTTAAGATTCATGCGTTTCAAGCAGCTAAACAAGCCCCAAACGAATGGAAAGTCGCTTTATAACGAAATCGGCCGATTCAGTTTTGCGCTCGCTGCAGGCTTTCCAGCTCGTATTAATAGATCTAAGACTCTTCATTCTGTGCAAATATGCAAGATTCATGCGTTTGGAGCAGCCAAACAAGCCCCAAACGAATGCAAAGTAGCTTTATAACGAAAAAGACCGATTGAGTTTTGCGCTCGCTGCAGGCATTCCAGCTCGTGTTATTAGATCAAAAACTCGTCATTCTATGCAAATACGCAAGATTCATGCGTTTGGAGCAGCTAAACAAACCCCAAACGAATGCAAAGTCGCTTTATAACGAAATCGACCGATTCAGTTTTTCGCTCGCTGCAGGCGTTCCAGCTCGAGTTATTAGATCAAACACTGTTTATTCTATGCGAATACGCAAGATTCATGCGTTTAGAGCAGCCAAACAAGCCCCAAACGAAAGCAAAGTCGCTTTACAACGAAATTGAACGATTGTGTTTTGCGCTCGCTGTACGCGTTCCAGCTCGTGTTATTAGATCAAAAACTCTTCGTTCTGTGCAAATATGCAAGATTCATGCGTTTGGAGCAGCCAAACAAGCCCCAAACGAATGCAAAGTCGCTTTATAACGAAACAGACCGATTGAGTTTTGCGCTCGCTGCAGGCATTCCAGCTCGTGTTATTAGATCAAAAACTCGTCATTCTATGCAAATACGCAAGATTCATGCGTTTCGAGCAGCCAAACAAGCCCCAAGCGAATGCAAAGTCACTTTATAACGAAATCGGCCGATTCAGTTTTGCGCTCGCTGCAGACGTTCCAGCTCGTGTTATTAGATCAAAAACTCTTCATTCTATGCAAATACGCAAGATTCATGCGTTTCGAGCAGTCAAACAAGCCCCAAACGAATGCAAAGTCGCTTTATAACGAAAAAGACCGATTTAGTTTTGCGCTCGCTGCAGGCGTTGCAGCTCGAGTTATTAGATCAAAATCTCTTCATTCTATGCAAATACGCAAGATTCATGCGTTTCGAGCAGCCAAACAAGCCCCAAACGAATGCAAAGTCACTTTATAACGAAATCGGCCGATTCAGTTTTGCGCTCGCTGCAGACGTTCCAGCTCGTGTTATTAGATCAAAAACTCTTCATTCTGTGCAAATACGCAAGATTCATGCGTTTAGAGCAGCCAAACAAGCCCCAAACGAATGCAAAGTCGCTTTACAACGAAATTGAACGATTGAGTTTTGCGCTCGCTGTACGCGTTCCAGCTCGTGTTATTAGATCAAAAACTCTTCATTCTATGCAAATACGCAAGATTCATGCGTTTGGAGCAGCCAAACAAGCCCCAAACGAATGCAAAGTCGCTTTATAACGAAATCGGCCGATTCAGTTTTGCGCTCGCTGCAGGCCTTCCAGCTCGAGTTATTAGATCAAAAACTCTTCATTCTATGCAAATACGCAAGATTCATGCGTTTCGAGCAGCCAAACAAGCCCCAAACGAATGCAAAGTCGCTTTATAACGAAATGGGCCGATTCAGTTTTGCGCTCGCTGCAGGCGTTCCAGCTCGAGTTATTAGATCAAAAACTCTTCATTCTATGCAAATACGCAAGATTCGAGCGTTTGGAGCAGCCAAACAAGCCCCAAACGAATGCAAAGTCGCTTTACAACGAAATTGAACGATTGAGTTTTGCGCTCGCTGTACGCGTTCCAGCTCGTGTTATTGGATCAAAAACTCTTCATTCTATGCAAATACGCAAGATTCATGCGTTTGGAGCAGCCGAACAAGCCCCAAACGAATGCAAAGTCGCTTTATAACGAAATCGGCCGATTCAGTTTTGCGCTCGCTGCAGGCGTTCCAGCTCGAGTTATTAGATCAAAAACTCTTCATTCTATGCAAATACGCAAGATTCATGCGTTTCGAGCAGCCAAACAAGCCCCAAACGAATGCAAAGTCGCTTTATAACGAAATCGGCCGATTCAGTTTTGCGCTCGCTGCAGGCGTTCCAGCTCGAGTTATTAGATCAAAAACTCTTCATTCTTTGCAAATACGCAAGATTCATGCGTTTGGAGCCTCCAAACAAGCCCCAAACGAATGCAAAGTCGCTTTACAACGAAATTGAACGATTGAGTTTTGCGCTCGCTGTACGCGTTCCAGCTCGTGTTATTAGATCAAAAACTCTTCATTCTATGCAAATACGCAAGATTCATGCGTTTGGAGCAGCCGAACAAGCCCCAAACGAATGCAAAGTCGCTTTATAACGAAATCGGCCGATTCAGTTTTGCGCTCGCTGCAGGCGTTCCAGCTCGTGTTATTAGATCAAAAACTCTTCATCCTATGCAAATACGCAAGATTCATGCGTTTCGAGCAGCCAAACAAGCCCCAAACGAATGCAAAGTCGCTTTATAACGACAAAGACCGATTTAGTTTTGCGCTCGCTGCAGGCGTTCCAGCTCGAGTTATTAGATCAAAAACTCTTCATTCTATGCAAATATGCAAGATTCATGCGTTTGGAGCAGCCAAACAAGCCCCAAACGAATGCAAAGTCGCTTTATAACAAAATCGACCGATTCAGTTTTGCGCTCGCTGCAGGCGTTCCAGCTCGAGTTATTAGATCAAAAACTCTTCATTCTATGCAAATACGCAAGATTCATGCGTTTGGAGCAGCCAAACAAGCCCCAAACGAATGCAAAGTCGCTTTATAACGACAAAGACCGATTTAGTTTTGCGCTCGCTGCAGGCGTTCCAGCTCGAGTTATTAGATCAAAAACTCTTCATTCTATGCAAATATGCAAGATTCATGCGTTTGGAGCAGCCAAACAAGCCCCAAACGAATGCAAAGTCGCTTTATAACAAAATCGACCGATTCAGTTTTGCGCTCGCTGCAGGCGTTCCAGCTCGAGTTATTAGATCAAAAACTCTTCATTCTATGCAAATACGCAAGATTCATGTGTTTCGAGCAGCCAAACAAGCCCCAAACGAATGCAAAGTCACTTTCTAACGAAATTGAACGATTGAGTTTTGCGCTCGCTGTACGCGTTCCAGCTCGTGTTATTAGATCAAAAACTCTTCATTCTATGCAAATACGCAAGATTCATGCGTTTGGAGCAGCCGAACAAGCCCCAAACGAATGCAAAGTCGCTTTATAACGAAATCGACCGATTCAGTTTTGCGCTCGCTGCAGGCGTTCCAGCTCGTATTAATAGATCAAAAACTCTTCATTCTATGCAAATACGCAAGATTCATGCGTATGGAGCAGCCAAACAAGCCCCAAACGAATGCAAAGTCGCTTTACAACGAAATTGAACGATTGAGTTTTGCGCTCGCTGTACGCGTTCCAGCTCGTGTTATTGGATCAAAAACTCTTCATTCTATGCAAATACGCAAGATTCATGCGTTTGGAGCAGCCGAACAAGCCCCAAACGAATGCAAAGTCGCTTTATAACGAAATCGGCCGATTCAGTTTTGCGCTCGCTGCAGGCGTTCCAGCTCGAGTTATTAGATCAAAAACTCTTCATTCTATGCAAATACGCGAGATTCATGCGTTTCGAGCAGCCAAACAAGCCCCAAACGAATGCAAAGTCGCTTTATAACGAAATCGACCGATTCAGTTTTCCGCTCGCTGCAGGCGTTCCAGCTCGTGTTATTAGATCAAAAACTCGTCATTCTATGCAAATACGCAAGATTCATGCGTTTGGAGCCTCCAAACAAGCCCCAAACGAATGCAAAGTCGCTTTACAACGAAATTGAACGATTGAGTTTTGCGCTCGCTGTACGCGTTCTAGCTCGTGTTATTAGATCAAAAACTCTTCATTCTATGCAAATACGCAAGATTCATGCGTTTGGAGCAGCCGAACAAGCCCCAAACGAATGCAAAGTCGCTTTATAACGAAATCGGCCGATTCAGTTTTGCGCTCGCTGCAGGCGTTCCAGCTCGTGTTATTAGATCAAAAACTCTTCATCCTATGCAAATACGCAAGATTCATGCGTTTCGAGCAGCCAAACAAGCCCCAAACGAATGCAAAGTCGCTTTATAACGACAAAGACCGATTTAGTTTTGCGCTCGCTGCAGGCGTTCCAGCTCGAGTTATTAGATCAAAAACTCTTCATTCTATGCAAATATGCAAGATTCATGCGTTTGGAGCAGCCAAACAAGCCCCAAACGAATGAAAAGTCGCTTTATAACAAAATCGACCGATTCAGTTTTGCGCTCGCTGCAGGCGTTCCAGCTCGAGTTATTAGATCAAAAACTCTTCATTCTATGCAAATACGCAAGATTCATGCGTTTGGAGCAGCCAAACAAGCCCCAAACGAATGCAAAGTCGCTTTATAACGACAAAGACCGATTTAGTTTTGCGCTCGCTGCAGGCGTTCCAGCTCGAGTTATTAGATCAAAAACTCTTCATTCTATGCAAATATGCAAGATTCATGCGTTTGGAGCAGCCAAACAAGCCCCAAACGAATGCAAAGTCGCTTTATAACAAAATCGACCGATTCAGTTTTGCGCTCGCTGCAGGCGTTCCAGCTCGAGTTATTAGATCAAAAACTCTTCATTCTATGCAAATACGCAAGATTCATGTGTTTCGAGCAGCCAAACAAGCCCCAAACGAATGCAAAGTCACTTTCTAACGAAATTGAACGATTGAGTTTTGCGCTCGCTGTACGCGTTCCAGCTCGTGTTATTAGATCAAAAACTCGTCATTCTATGCAAATACGCAAGATTCATGCGTTTGGAGCAGCTAAACAAGCCCCAAACGAATGCAAAGTCGCTTTATAACGAAATCGACCGATTCAGTTTTTCGCTCGCTGCAGGCGTTCCAGCTCGAGTTATTAGATCAAACACTGTTTATTCTATGCGAATACGCAAGATTCATGCGTTTAGAGCAGCCAAACAAGCCCCAAACGAAAGCAAAGTCGCTTTACAACGAAATTGAACGATTGTGTTTTGCGCTCGCTGTACGCGTTCCAGCTCGTGTTATTAGATCAAAAACTCTTCATTCCATGCAAATACGCAAGATTCATGCGTTTGGAGCAGCCAAACAAGCCCTAAACGAATGCAAAGTCGCTTTATAACAAAATCGACCGATTCAGTTTTGCGCTCGCTGCAGGCGTTCCAGCTCGAGTTATTAGATCAAAAACTCTTCATTCTATGCAAATACGCAAGATTCATGCGTTTGGAGCAGCCAAACAAGCCCCAAACGAATGCAAAGTCGCTTTGTAACAAAATCGACCGATTCAGTTTTGCGCTCGCTGCATTCGTTCCAGCTCGTGTTATTAGATCAAAAACTCTTCATTTTATGCAAATACGCAAGATTCATGCGTTTCGAGCAGCCAAACAAGCCCCAAACGAATGCAAAGTCGCTTTATAACGAAATCGGCCGATTCAGTTTTGCGCTCGCTGCAGGCGTTCCAGCTCGTGTTATTAGATCAAAAACTCTTCATTCTATGCAAATACGCAAGATTCATGTGTTTCGAGCAGCCAAACAAGCCCCAAACGAATGCAAAGTCACTTTCTAACGAAATTGAACGATTGAGTTTTGCGCTCGCTGTACGCGTTCCAGCTCGTGTTATTAGATCAAAAACTCTTCATTCTATGCAAATACGCAAGATTCATGCGTTTGGAGCAGCCGAACAAGCCCCAAACGAATGCAAAGTCGCTTTATAACGAAATCGACCGATTCAGTTTTGCGCTCGCTGCTGGCGTTCCAGCTCGTATTAATAGATCAAAAACTCTTCATTCTATGCAAATACTTAAGATTCATGCGTTTCAAGCAGCTAAACAAGCCCCAAACGAATGGAAAGTCGCTTTATAACGAAATCGGCCGATTCAGTTTTGCGCTCGCTGCAGGCTTTCCAGCTCGTATTAATAGATCTAAGACTCTTCATTCTGTGCAAATATGCAAGATTCATGCGTTTGGAGCAGCCAAACAAGCCCCAAACGAATGCAAAGTAGCTTTATAACGAAAAAGACCGATTGAGTTTTGCGCTCGCTGCAGGCATTCCAGCTCGTGTTATTAGATCAAAAACTCGTCATTCTATGCAAATACGCAAGATTCATGCGTTTGGAGCAGCTAAACAAACCCTAAACGAATGCAAAGTCGCTTTATAACGAAATCGACCGATTCAGTTTTTCGCTCGCTGCAGGCGTTCCAGCTCGAGTTATTAGATCAAACACTGTTTATTCTATGCGAATACGCAAGATTCATGCGTTTAGAGCAGCCAAACAAGCCCCAAACGAAAGCAAAGTCGCTTTACAACGAAATTGAACGATTGTGTTTTGCGCTCGCTGTACGCGTTCCAGCTCGTGTTATTAGATCAAAAACTCTTCGTTCTGTGCAAATATGCAAGATTCATGCGTTTGGAGCAGCCAAACAAGCCCCAAACGAATGCAAAGTCGCTTTATAACGAAACAGACCGATTGAGTTTTGCGCTCGCTGCAGGCATTCCAGCTCGTGTTATTAGATCAAAAACTCGTCATTCTATGCAAATACGCAAGATTCATGCGTTTCGAGCAGCCAAACAAGCCCCAAGCGAATGCAAAGTCACTTTATAACGAAATCGGCCGATTCAGTTTTGCGCTCGCTGCAGACGTTCCAGCTCGTGTTATTAGATCAAAAACTCTTCATTCTATGCAAATACGCAAGATTCATGCGTTTCGAGCAGTCAAACAAGCCCCAAACGAATGCAAAGTCGCTTTATAACGAAAAAGACCGATTTAGTTTTGCGCTCGCTGCAGGCGTTGCAGCTCGAGTTATTAGATCAAAATCTCTTCATTCTATGCAAATACGCAAGATTCATGCGTTTCGAGCAGCCAAACAAGCCCCAAACGAATGCAAAGTCACTTTATAACGAAATCGGCCGATTCAGTTTTGCGCTCGCTGCAGACGTTCCAGCTCGTGTTATTAGATCAAAAACTCTTCATTCTGTGCAAATACGCAAGATTCATGCGTTTAGAGCAGCCAAACAAGCCCCAAACGAATGCAAAGTCGCTTTACAACGAAATTGAACGATTGAGTTTTGCGCTCGCTGTACGCGTTCCAGCTCGTGTTATTAGATCAAAAACTCTTCATTCTATGCAAATACGCAAGATTCATGCGTTTGGAGCAGCCAAACAAGCCCCAAACGAATGCAAAGTCGCTTTATAACGAAATCGGCCGATTCAGTTTTGCGCTCGCTGCAGGCCTTCCAGCTCGAGTTATTAGATCAAAAACTCTTCATTCTATGCAAATACGCAAGATTCATGCGTTTCGAGCAGCCAAACAAGCCCCAAACGAATGCAAAGTCGCTTTATAACGAAATGGGCCGATTCAGTTTTGCGCTCGCTGCAGGCGTTCCAGCTCGAGTTATTAGATCAAAAACTCTTCATTCTATGCAAATACGCAAGATTCGAGCGTTTGGAGCAGCCAAACAAGCCCCAAACGAATGCAAAGTCGCTTTACAACGAAATTGAACGATTGAGTTTTGCGCTCGCTGTACGCGTTCCAGCTCGTGTTATTGGATCAAAAACTCTTCATTCTATGCAAATACGCAAGATTCATGCGTTTGGAGCAGCCGAACAAGCCCCAAACGAATGCAAAGTCGCTTTATAACGAAATCGGCCGATTCAGTTTTGCGCTCGCTGCAGGCGTTCCAGCTCGAGTTATTAGATCAAAAACTCTTCATTCTATGCAAATACGCAAGATTCATGCGTTTCGAGCAGCCAAACAAGCCCCAAACGAATGCAAAGTCGCTTTATAACGAAATCGGCCGATTCAGTTTTGCGCTCGCTGCAGGCGTTCCAGCTCGAGTTATTAGATCAAAAACTCTTCATTCTTTGCAAATACGCAAGATTCATGCGTTTGGAGCCTCCAAACAAGCCCCAAACGAATGCAAAGTCGCTTTACAACGAAATTGAACGATTGAGTTTTGCGCTCGCTGTACGCGTTCCAGCTCGTGTTATTAGATCAAAAACTCTTCATTCTATGCAAATACGCAAGATTCATGCGTTTGGAGCAGCCGAACAAGCCCTAAACGAATGCAAAGTCGCTTTATAACGAAATCGGCCGATTCAGTTTTGCGCTCGCTGCAGGCGTTCCAGCTCGTGTTATTAGATCAAAAACTCTTCATCCTATGCAAATACGCAAGATTCATGCGTTTCGAGCAGCCAAACAAGCCCCAAACGAATGCAAAGTCGCTTTATAACGACAAAGACCGATTTAGTTTTGCGCTCGCTGCAGGCGTTCCAGCTCGAGTTATTAGATCAAAAACTCTTCATTCTATGCAAATATGCAAGATTCATGCGTTTGGAGCAGCCAAACAAGCCCCAAACGAATGCAAAGTCGCTTTATAACAAAATCGACCGATTCAGTTTTGCGCTCGCTGCAGGCGTTCCAGCTCGAGTTATTAGATCAAAAACTCTTCATTCTATGCAAATACGCAAGATTCATGCGTTTGGAGCAGCCAAACAAGCCCCAAACGAATGCAAAGTCGCTTTATAACGACAAAGACCGATTTAGTTTTGCGCTCGCTGCAGGCGTTCCAGCTCGAGTTATTAGATCAAAAACTCTTCATTCTATGCAAATATGCAAGATTCATGCGTTTGGAGCAGCCAAACAAGCCCCAAACGAATGCAAAGTCGCTTTATAACAAAATCGACCGATTCAGTTTTGCGCTCGCTGCAGGCGTTCCAGCTCGAGTTATTAGATCAAAAACTCTTCATTCTATGCAAATACGCAAGATTCATGTGTTTCGAGCAGCCAAACAAGCCCCAAACGAATGCAAAGTCACTTTCTAACGAAATTGAACGATTGAGTTTTGCGCTCGCTGTACGCGTTCCAGCTCGTGTTATTAGATCAAAAACTCGTCATTCTATGCAAATACGCAAGATTCATGCGTTTGGAGCAGCTAAACAAGCCCCAAACGAATGCAAAGTCGCTTTATAACGAAATCGACCGATTCAGTTTTTCGCTCGCTGCAGGCGTTCCAGCTCGAGTTATTAGATCAAACACTGTTTATTCTATGCGAATACGCAAGATTCATGCGTTTAGAGCAGCCAAACAAGCCCCAAACGAAAGCAAAGTCGCTTTACAACGAAATTGAACGATTGTGTTTTGCGCTCGCTGTACGCGTTCCAGCTCGTGTTATTAGATCAAAAACTCTTCATTCCATGCAAATACGCAAGATTCATGCGTTTGGAGCAGCCAAACAAGCCCTAAACGAATGCAAAGTCGCTTTATAACAAAATCGACCGATTCAGTTTTGCGCTCGCTGCAGGCGTTCCAGCTCGAGTTATTAGATCAAAAACTCTTCATTCTATGCAAATACGCAAGATTCATGCGTTTGGAGCAGCCAAACAAGCCCCAAACGAATGCAAAGTCGCTTTGTAACAAAATCGACCGATTCAGTTTTGCGCTCGCTGCATTCGTTCCAGCTCGTGTTATTAGATCAAAAACTCTTCATTTTATGCAAATACGCAAGATTCATGCGTTTCGAGCAGCCAAACAAGCCCCAAACGAATGCAAAGTCGCTTTATAACGAAATCGGCCGATTCAGTTTTGCGCTCGCTGCAGGCGTTCCAGCTCGTGTTATTAGATCAAAAACTCTTCATTCTATGCAAATACGCAAGATTCATGTGTTTCGAGCAGCCAAACAAGCCCCAAACGAATGCAAAGTCACTTTCTAACGAAATTGAACGATTGAGTTTTGCGCTCGCTGTACGCGTTCCAGCTCGTGTTATTAGATCAAAAACTCTTCATTCTATGCAAATACGCAAGATTCATGCGTTTGGAGCAGCCGAACAAGCCCCAAACGAATGCAAAGTCGCTTTATAACGAAATCGACCGATTCAGTTTTGCGCTCGCTGCTGGCGTTCCAGCTCGTATTAATAGATCAAAAACTCTTCATTCTATGCAAATACTTAAGATTCATGCGTTTCAAGCAGCTAAACAAGCCCCAAACGAATGGAAAGTCGCTTTATAACGAAATCGGCCGATTCAGTTTTGCGCTCGCTGCAGGCTTTCCAGCTCGTATTAATAGATCTAAGACTCTTCGTTCTGTGCAAATATGCAAGATTCATGCGTTTGGAGCAGCCAAACAAGCCCCAAACGAATGCAAAGTCGCTTTATAACGAAACAGACCGATTGAGTTTTGCGCTCGCTGCAGGCATTCCAGCTCGTGTTATTAGATCAAAAACTCGTCATTCTATGCAAATACGCAAGATTCATGCGTTTCGAGCAGCCAAACAAGCCCCAAGCGAATGCAAAGTCACTTTATAACGAAATCGGCCGATTCAGTTTTGCGCTCGCTGCAGACGTTCCAGCTCGTGTTATTAGATCAAAAACTCTTCACTCTATGCAAATACGCAAGATTCATGCGTTTCGAGCAGTCAAACAAGCCCCAAACGAATGCAAAGTCGCTTTATAACGAAAAAGACCGATTTAGTTTTGCGCTCGCTGCAGGCGTTGCAGCTCGAGTTATTAGATCAAAAACTCTTCATTCTATGCAAATACGCAAGATTCATGCGTTTCGAGCAGCCAAACAAGCCCCAAACGAATGCAAAGTCACTTTATAACGAAATCGGCCGATTCAGTTTTGCGCTCGCTGCAGGCGTTCCAGCTCGAGTTATTAGATCAAAAACTCTTCATTCTATGCAAATACGCAAGATTCATGCGTTTCGAGCAGCCAAACAAGCCCCAAACGAATGCAAAGTCGCTTTATAACGAAATCGGCCGATTCAGTTTTGCGCTCGCTGCAGGCGTTCCAGCTCGTGTTATTAGATCAAAAACTCTTCATTCTATGCAAATACGCAAGATTCACGCGTTCGAGCAGCCGAACAAGCCCCAAACGAATGCAAAGTCGCTTTATAACGAAATCGACCGATTCAGTTTTCCGCTCGCTGCAGGCGTTCCAGCTCGTATTAATAGATCAAAAACTCTTCATTCTATGCAAATACGCGAGATTCATGCGTTTCGAGCAGCCAAACAAGCCCCAAACGAATGCAAAGTCGCTTTATAACGAAATCGGCCGATTCAGTTTTGCGCTCGCTGCAGGCGTTCCAGCTCGAGTTATTAGATCAAAAACTCTTCATTCTATGCAAATACGCAAGATTCGAGCGTTTGGAGCAGCCAAACAAGCCCCAAACGAATGCAAAGTCGCTTTACAACGAAATTGAACGATTGAGTTTTGCGCTCGCTGTACGCGTTCCAGCTCGTGTTATTGGATCAAAAACTCTTCATTCTATGCAAATACGCAAGATTCATGCGTTTGGAGCAGCCGAACAAGCCCCAAACGAATGCAAAGTCGCTTTATAACGAAATCGGCCGATTCAGTTTTGCGCTCGCTGCAGGCGTTCCAGCTCGAGTTATTAGATCAAAAACTCTTCATTCTATGCAAATACGCAAGATTCATGCGTTTCGAGCAGCCAAACAAGCCCCAAACGAATGCAAAGTCGCTTTATAACGAAATCGGCCGATTCAGTTTTGCGCTCGCTGCAGGCGTTCCAGCTCGAGTTATTAGATCAAAAACTCTTCATTCTTTGCAAATACGCAAGATTCATGCGTTTGGAGCCTCCAAACAAGCCCCAAACGAATGCAAAGTCGCTTTACAACGAAATTGAACGATTGAGTTTTGCGCTCGCTGTACGCGTTCCAGCTCGTGTTATTAGATCAAAAACTCTTCATTCTATGCAAATACGCAAGATTCATGCGTTTGGAGCAGCCGAACAAGCCCCAAACGAATGCAAAGTCGCTTTATAACGAAATCGGCCGATTCAGTTTTGCGCTCGCTGCAGGCGTTCCAGCTCGTGTTATTAGATCAAAAACTCTTCATCCTATGCAAATACGCAAGATTCATGCGTTTCGAGCAGCCAAACAAGCCCCAAACGAATGCAAAGTCGCTTTATAACGACAAAGACCGATTTAGTTTTGCGCTCGCTGCAGGCGTTCCAGCTCGAGTTATTAGATCAAAAACTCTTCATTCTATGCAAATATGCAAGATTCATGCGTTTGGAGCAGCCAAACAAGCCCCAAACGAATGCAAAGTCGCTTTATAACAAAATCGACCGATTCAGTTTTGCGCTCGCTGCAGGCGTTCCAGCTCGAGTTATTAGATCAAAAACTCTTCATTCTATGCAAATACGCAAGATTCATGCGTTTGGAGCAGCCAAACAAGCCCCAAACGAATGCAAAGTCGCTTTATAACGACAAAGACCGATTTAGTTTTGCGCTCGCTGCAGGCGTTCCAGCTCGAGTTATTAGATCAAAAACTCTTCATTCTATGCAAATATGCAAGATTCATGCGTTTGGAGCAGCCAAACAAGCCCCAAACGAATGCAAAGTCGCTTTATAACAAAATCGACCGATTCAGTTTTGCGCTCGCTGCAGGCGTTCCAGCTCGAGTTATTAGATCAAAAACTCTTCATTCTATGCAAATACGCAAGATTCATGTGTTTCGAGCAGCCAAACAAGCCCCAAACGAATGCAAAGTCACTTTCTAACGAAATTGAACGATTGAGTTTTGCGCTCGCTGTACGCGTTCCAGCTCGTGTTATTAGATCAAAAACTCTTCATTCTATGCAAATACGCAAGATTCATGCGTTTGGAGCAGCCGAACAAGCCCCAAACGAATGCAAAGTCGCTTTATAACGAAATCGACCGATTCAGTTTTGCGCTCGCTGCAGGCGTTCCAGCTCGTATTAATAGATCAAAAACTCTTCATTCTATGCAAATACGCAAGATTCATGCGTATGGAGCAGCCAAACAAGCCCCAAACGAATGCAAAGTCGCTTTACAACGAAATTGAACGATTGAGTTTTGCGCTCGCTGTACGCGTTCCAGCTCGTGTTATTGGATCAAAAACTCTTCATTCTATGCAAATACGCAAGATTCATGCGTTTGGAGCAGCCGAACAAGCCCCAATCGAATGCAAAGTCGCTTTATAACGAAATCGGCCGATTCAGTTTTGCGCTCGCTGCAGGCGTTCCAGCTCGAGTTATTAGATCAAAAACTCTTCATTCTATGCAAATACGCGAGATTCATGCGTTTCGAGCAGCCAAACAAGCCCCAAACGAATGCAAAGTCGCTTTATAACGAAATCGACCGATTCAGTTTTCCGCTCGCTGCAGGCGTTCCAGCTCGTGTTATTAGATCAAAAACTCGTCATTCTATGCAAATACGCAAGATTCATGCGTTTGGAGCCTCCAAACAAGCCCCAAACGAATGCAAAGTCGCTTTACAACGAAATTGAACGATTGAGTTTTGCGCTCGCTGTACGCGTTCTAGCTCGTGTTATTAGATCAAAAACTCTTCATTCTATGCAAATACGCAAGATTCATGCGTTTGGAGCAGCCGAACAAGCCCCAAACGAATGCAAAGTCGCTTTATAACGAAATCGGCCGATTCAGTTTTGCGCTCGCTGCAGGCGTTCCAGCTCGTGTTATTAGATCAAAAACTCTTCATCCTATGCAAATACGCAAGATTCATGCGTTTCGAGCAGCCAAACAAGCCCCAAACGAATGCAAAGTCGCTTTATAACGACAAAGACCGATTTAGTTTTGCGCTCGCTGCAGGCGTTCCAGCTCGAGTTATTAGATCAAAAACTCTTCATTCTATGCAAATATGCAAGATTCATGCGTTTGGAGCAGCCAAACAAGCCCCAAACGAATGAAAAGTCGCTTTATAACAAAATCGACCGATTCAGTTTTGCGCTCGCTGCAGGCGTTCCAGCTCGAGTTATTAGATCAAAAACTCTTCATTCTATGCAAATACGCAAGATTCATGCGTTTGGAGCAGCCAAACAAGCCCCAAACGAATGCAAAGTCGCTTTATAACGACAAAGACCGATTTAGTTTTGCGCTCGCTGCAGGCGTTCCAGCTCGAGTTATTAGATCAAAAACTCTTCATTCTATGCAAATATGCAAGATTCATGCGTTTGGAGCAGCCAAACAAGCCCCAAACGAATGCAAAGTCGCTTTATAACAAAATCGACCGATTCAGTTTTGCGCTCGCTGCAGGCGTTCCAGCTCGAGTTATTAGATCAAAAACTCTTCATTCTATGCAAATACGCAAGATTCATGTGTTTCGAGCAGCCAAACAAGCCCCAAACGAATGCAAAGTCACTTTCTAACGAAATTGAACGATTGAGTTTTGCGCTCGCTGTACGCGTTCCAGCTCGTGTTATTAGATCAAAAACTCGTCATTCTATGCAAATACGCAAGATTCATGCGTTTGGAGCAGCTAAACAAGCCCCAAACGAATGCAAAGTCGCTTTATAACGAAATCGACCGATTCAGTTTTTCGCTCGCTGCAGGCGTTCCAGCTCGAGTTATTAGATCAAACACTGTTTATTCTATGCGAATACGCAAGATTCATGCGTTTAGAGCAGCCAAACAAGCCCCAAACGAAAGCAAAGTCGCTTTACAACGAAATTGAACGATTGTGTTTTGCGCTCGCTGTACGCGTTCCAGCTCGTGTTATTAGATCAAAAACTCTTCATTCCATGCAAATACGCAAGATTCATGCGTTTGGAGCAGCCAAACAAGCCCTAAACGAATGCAAAGTCGCTTTATAACAAAATCGACCGATTCAGTTTTGCGCTCGCTGCAGGCGTTCCAGCTCGAGTTATTAGATCAAAAACTCTTCATTCTATGCAAATACGCAAGATTCATGCGTTTGGAGCAGCCAAACAAGCCCCAAACGAATGCAAAGTCGCTTTGTAACAAAATCGACCGATTCAGTTTTGCGCTCGCTGCATTCGTTCCAGCTCGTGTTATTAGATCAAAAACTCTTCATTTTATGCAAATACGCAAGATTCATGCGTTTCGAGCAGCCAAACAAGCCCCAAACGAATGCAAAGTCGCTTTATAACGAAATCGGCCGATTCAGTTTTGCGCTCGCTGCAGGCGTTCCAGCTCGTGTTATTAGATCAAAAACTCTTCATTCTATGCAAATACGCAAGATTCATGTGTTTCGAGCAGCCAAACAAGCCCCAAACGAATGCAAAGTCACTTTCTAACGAAATTGAACGATTGAGTTTTGCGCTCGCTGTACGCGTTCCAGCTCGTGTTATTAGATCAAAAACTCTTCATTCTATGCAAATACGCAAGATTCATGCGTTTGGAGCAGCCGAACAAGCCCCAAACGAATGCAAAGTCGCTTTATAACGAAATCGACCGATTCAGTTTTGCGCTCGCTGCTGGCGTTCCAGCTCGTATTAATAGATCAAAAACTCTTCATTCTATGCAAATACTTAAGATTCATGCGTTTCAAGCAGCTAAACAAGCCCCAAACGAATGGAAAGTCGCTTTATAACGAAATCGGCCGATTCAGTTTTGCGCTCGCTGCAGGCTTTCCAGCTCGTATTAATAGATCTAAGACTCTTCATTCTGTGCAAATATGCAAGATTCATGCGTTTGGAGCAGCCAAACAAGCCCCAAACGAATGCAAAGTAGCTTTATAACGAAAAAGACCGATTGAGTTTTGCGCTCGCTGCAGGCATTCCAGCTCGTGTTATTAGATCAAAAACTCGTCATTCTATGCAAATACGCAAGATTCATGCGTTTGGAGCAGCTAAACAAACCCCAAACGAATGCAAAGTCGCTTTATAACGAAATCGACCGATTCAGTTTTTCGCTCGCTGCAGGCGTTCCAGCTCGAGTTATTAGATCAAACACTGTTTATTCTATGCGAATACGCAAGATTCATGCGTTTAGAGCAGCCAAACAAGCCCCAAACGAAAGCAAAGTCGCTTTACAACGAAATTGAACGATTGTGTTTTGCGCTCGCTGTACGCGTTCCAGCTCGTGTTATTAGATCAAAAACTCTTCGTTCTGTGCAAATATGCAAGATTCATGCGTTTGGAGCAGCCAAACAAGCCCCAAACGAATGCAAAGTCGCTTTATAACGAAACAGACCGATTGAGTTTTGCGCTCGCTGCAGGCATTCCAGCTCGTGTTATTAGATCAAAAACTCGTCATTCTATGCAAATACGCAAGATTCATGCGTTTCGAGCAGCCAAACAAGCCCCAAGCGAATGCAAAGTCACTTTATAACGAAATCGGCCGATTCAGTTTTGCGCTCGCTGCAGACGTTCCAGCTCGTGTTATTAGATCAAAAACTCTTCATTCTATGCAAATACGCAAGATTCATGCGTTTCGAGCAGTCAAACAAGCCCCAAACGAATGCAAAGTCGCTTTATAACGAAAAAGACCGATTTAGTTTTGCGCTCGCTGCAGGCGTTGCAGCTCGAGTTATTAGATCAAAATCTCTTCATTCTATGCAAATACGCAAGATTCATGCGTTTCGAGCAGCCAAACAAGCCCCAAACGAATGCAAAGTCACTTTATAACGAAATCGGCCGATTCAGTTTTGCGCTCGCTGCAGACGTTCCAGCTCGTGTTATTAGATCAAAAACTCTTCATTCTGTGCAAATACGCAAGATTCATGCGTTTAGAGCAGCCAAACAAGCCCCAAACGAATGCAAAGTCGCTTTACAACGAAATTGAACGATTGAGTTTTGCGCTCGCTGTACGCGTTCCAGCTCGTGTTATTAGATCAAAAACTCTTCATTCTATGCAAATACGCAAGATTCATGCGTTTGGAGCAGCCAAACAAGCCCCAAACGAATGCAAAGTCGCTTTATAACGAAATCGGCCGATTCAGTTTTGCGCTCGCTGCAGGCCTTCCAGCTCGAGTTATTAGATCAAAAACTCTTCATTCTTTGCAAATACGCAAGATTCATGCGTTTGGAGCCTCCAAACAAGCCCCAAACGAATGCAAAGTCGCTTTACAACGAAATTGAACGATTGAGTTTTGCGCTCGCTGTACGCGTTCCAGCTCGTGTTATTAGATCAAAAACTCTTCATTCTATGCAAATACGCAAGATTCATGCGTTTGGAGCAGCCGAACAAGCCCTAAACGAATGCAAAGTCGCTTTATAACGAAATCGGCCGATTCAGTTTTGCGCTCGCTGCAGGCGTTCCAGCTCGTGTTATTAGATCAAAAACTCTTCATCCTATGCAAATACGCAAGATTCATGCGTTTCGAGCAGCCAAACAAGCCCCAAACGAATGCAAAGTCGCTTTATAACGACAAAGACCGATTTAGTTTTGCGCTCGCTGCAGGCGTTCCAGCTCGAGTTATTAGATCAAAAACTCTTCATTCTATGCAAATATGCAAGATTCATGCGTTTGGAGCAGCCAAACAAGCCCCAAACGAATGCAAAGTCGCTTTATAACAAAATCGACCGATTCAGTTTTGCGCTCGCTGCAGGCGTTCCAGCTCGAGTTATTAGATCAAAAACTCTTCATTCTATGCAAATACGCAAGATTCATGCGTTTGGAGCAGCCAAACAAGCCCCAAACGAATGCAAAGTCGCTTTATAACGACAAAGACCGATTTAGTTTTGCGCTCGCTGCAGGCGTTCCAGCTCGAGTTATTAGATCAAAAACTCTTCATTCTATGCAAATATGCAAGATTCATGCGTTTGGAGCAGCCAAACAAGCCCCAAACGAATGCAAAGTCGCTTTATAACAAAATCGACCGATTCAGTTTTGCGCTCGCTGCAGGCGTTCCAGCTCGAGTTATTAGATCAAAAACTCTTCATTCTATGCAAATACGCAAGATTCATGTGTTTCGAGCAGCCAAACAAGCCCCAAACGAATGCAAAGTCACTTTCTAACGAAATTGAACGATTGAGTTTTGCGCTCGCTGTACGCGTTCCAGCTCGTGTTATTAGATCAAAAACTCGTCATTCTATGCAAATACGCAAGATTCATGCGTTTGGAGCAGCTAAACAAGCCCCAAACGAATGCAAAGTCGCTTTATAACGAAATCGACCGATTCAGTTTTTCGCTCGCTGCAGGCGTTCCAGCTCGAGTTATTAGATCAAACACTGTTTATTCTATGCGAATACGCAAGATTCATGCGTTTAGAGCAGCCAAACAAGCCCCAAACGAAAGCAAAGTCGCTTTACAACGAAATTGAACGATTGTGTTTTGCGCTCGCTGTACGCGTTCCAGCTCGTGTTATTAGATCAAAAACTCTTCATTCCATGCAAATACGCAAGATTCATGCGTTTGGAGCAGCCAAACAAGCCCTAAACGAATGCAAAGTCGCTTTATAACAAAATCGACCGATTCAGTTTTGCGCTCGCTGCAGGCGTTCCAGCTCGAGTTATTAGATCAAAAACTCTTCATTCTATGCAAATACGCAAGATTCATGCGTTTGGAGCAGCCAAACAAGCCCCAAACGAATGCAAAGTCGCTTTGTAACAAAATCGACCGATTCAGTTTTGCGCTCGCTGCATTCGTTCCAGCTCGTGTTATTAGATCAAAAACTCTTCATTTTATGCAAATACGCAAGATTCATGCGTTTCGAGCAGCCAAACAAGCCCCAAACGAATGCAAAGTCGCTTTATAACGAAATCGGCCGATTCAGTTTTGCGCTCGCTGCAGGCGTTCCAGCTCGTGTTATTAGATCAAAAACTCTTCATTCTATGCAAATACGCAAGATTCATGTGTTTCGAGCAGCCAAACAAGCCCCAAACGAATGCAAAGTCACTTTCTAACGAAATTGAACGATTGAGTTTTGCGCTCGCTGTACGCGTTCCAGCTCGTGTTATTAGATCAAAAACTCTTCATTCTATGCAAATACGCAAGATTCATGCGTTTGGAGCAGCCGAACAAGCCCCAAACGAATGCAAAGTCGCTTTATAACGAAATCGACCGATTCAGTTTTGCGCTCGCTGCTGGCGTTCCAGCTCGTATTAATAGATCAAAAACTCTTCATTCTATGCAAATACTTAAGATTCATGCGTTTCAAGCAGCTAAACAAGCCCCAAACGAATGGAAAGTCGCTTTATAACGAAATCGGCCGATTCAGTTTTGCGCTCGCTGCAGGCTTTCCAGCTCGTATTAATAGATCTAAGACTCTTCGTTCTGTGCAAATATGCAAGATTCATGCGTTTGGAGCAGCCAAACAAGCCCCAAACGAATGCAAAGTCGCTTTATAACGAAACAGACCGATTGAGTTTTGCGCTCGCTGCAGGCATTCCAGCTCGTGTTATTAGATCAAAAACTCGTCATTCTATGCAAATACGCAAGATTCATGCGTTTCGAGCAGCCAAACAAGCCCCAAGCGAATGCAAAGTCACTTTATAACGAAATCGGCCGATTCAGTTTTGCGCTCGCTGCAGACGTTCCAGCTCGTGTTATTAGATCAAAAACTCTTCACTCTATGCAAATACGCAAGATTCATGCGTTTCGAGCAGTCAAACAAGCCCCAAACGAATGCAAAGTCGCTTTATAACGAAAAAGACCGATTTAGTTTTGCGCTCGCTGCAGGCGTTGCAGCTCGAGTTATTAGATCAAAAACTCTTCATTCTATGCAAATACGCAAGATTCATGCGTTTCGAGCAGCCAAACAAGCCCCAAACGAATGCAAAGTCACTTTATAACGAAATCGGCCGATTCAGTTTTGCGCTCGCTGCAGACGTTCCAGCTCGTGTTATTAGATCAAAAACTCTTCATTCTGTGCAAATACGCAAGATTCATGCGTTTAGAGCAGCCAAACAAGCCCCAAACGAATGCAAAGTCGCTTTACAACGAAATTGAACGATTGAGTTTTGCGCTCGCTGTACGCGTTCCAGCTCGTGTTATTAGATCAAAAACTCTTCATTCTATGCAAATACGCAAGATTCATGCGTTTGGAGCAGCCAAACAAGCCCCAAACGAATGCAAAGTCGCTTTATAACGAAATCGGCCGATTCAGTTTTGCGCTCGCTGCAGGCCTTCCAGCTCGAGTTATTAGATCAAAAACTCTTCATTCTATGCAAATACGCAAGATTCATGCGTTTCGAGCAGCCAAACAAGCCCCAAACGAATGCAAAGTCGCTTTATAACGAAATGGGCCGATTCAGTTTTGCGCTCGCTGCAGGCGTTCCAGCTCGAGTTATTAGATCAAAAACTCTTCATTCTATGCAAATACGCAAGATTCGAGCGTTTGGAGCAGCCAAACAAGCCCCAAACGAATGCAAAGTCGCTTTATGACGAAATCGACCGATTCAGTTTTGCGCTCGCTGCAGGCTTTCCAGTTCGTATTAATAGATCTAAGACTCTTCATTCTATGCAAATATGCAAGATTCATCCGTTTGGAGCAGCCAAACAAGCCCCAAACGAATGCAAAGTCGCTTTATCACAAAATCGACCGATTCAGTTTTGCGCTCGCTGCAGGCATTCCAGCTCGTGTTATTAGATCAAAAACTCGTCATTCTATGCAAATACGCAAGATTCATGCGTTTGGAGCCTCCAAACAAGCCCCAAACGAATGCAAAGTCGCTTTACAACGAAATTGAACGATTGAGTTTTGCGCTCGCTGTACGCGTTCCAGCTCGTGTTATTGGATCAAAAACTCTTCATTCTATGCAAATACGCAAGATTCATGCGTTTGGAGCAGCCGAACAAGCCCCAAACGAATGCAAAGTCGCTTTATAACGAAATCGGCCGATTCAGTTTTGCGCTCGCTGCAGGCGTTCCAGCTCGAGTTATTAGATCAAAAACTCTTCATTCTATGCAAATACGCAAGATTCATGCGTTTCGAGCAGCCAAACAAGCCCCAAACGAATGCAAAGTCGCTTTATAACGAAATCGGCCGATTCAGTTTTGCGCTCGCTGCAGGCGTTCCAGCTCGTGTTATTAGATCAAAAACTCTTCATTCTATGCAAATACGCAAGATTCACGCGTTCGAGCAGCCGAACAAGCCCCAAACGAATGCAAAGTCGCTTTATAACGAAATCGACCGATTCAGTTTTCCGCTCGCTGCAGGCGTTCCAGCTCGTATTAATAGATCAAAAACTCTTCATTCTATGCAAATACGCGAGATTCATGCGTTTCGAGCAGCCAAACAAGCCCCAAACGAATGCAAAGTCGCTTTATAACGAAATCGGCCGATTCAGTTTTGCGCTCGCTGCAGGCGTTCCAGCTCGTGTTATTAGATCAAAAACTCTTCATTCTATGCAAATACGCAAGATTCATGCGTTCGAGCAGCCGAACAAGCCCCAAACGAATGCAAAGTCACTTTATAACGAAATCGACCGATTCAGTTTTCCGCTCGCTGCAGGCGTTCCAGCTCGTGTTATTAGATCAAAAACTCGTCATTCTATGCAAATACGCAAGATTCATGCGTTTGGAGCCTCCAAACAAGCCCCAAACGAATGCAAAGTCGCTTTACAACGAAATTGAACGATTGAGTTTTGCGCTCGCTGTACGCATTCCAGCTCGTGTTATTGGATCAAAAACTCTTCATTCTATGCAAATACGCGAGATTCATGCGTTTGGAGCAGCCGAACAAGCCCCAAACGAATGCAAAGTCACTTTATAACGAAATCGGCCGATTCAGTTTTGCGCTCGCTGCAGGCGTTCCAGCTCGAGTTATTAGATCAAAAACTCTTCATTCTATGCAAATACGCGAGATTCATGCGTTTCGAGCAGCCAAACAAGCCCCAAACGAATGCAAAGTCGCTTTATAACGAAATCGGCCGATTCAGTTTTGCGCTCGCTGCAGGCGTTCCAGCTCGTGTTATTAGATCAAAAACTCTTCATCCTATGCAAATACGCAAGATTCATGCGTTTCGAGCAGCCAAACAAGCCCCAAACGAATGCAAAGTCGCTTTATAACGACAAAGACCGATTTAGTTTTGCGCTCGCTGCAGGCGTTCCAGCTCGAGTTATTACATCAAAAACTCTTCATTCTATGCAAATATGCAAGATTCATGCGTTTGGAGCAGCCAAACAAGCCCCAAACGAATGCAAAGTCGCTTTATAACAAAATCGACCGATTCAGTTTTGCGCTCGCTGCAGGCGTTCCAGCTCGAGTTATTAGATCAAAAACTCTTCATTCTATGCAAATACGCAAGATTCATGCGTTTGGAGCAGCCAAACAAGCCCCAAACGAATGCAAAGTCGCTTTATAACGACAAAGACCGATTTAGTTTTGCGCTCGCTGCAGGCGTTCCAGCTCGAGTTATTAGATCAAAAACTCTTCATTCTATGCAAATATGCAAGATTCATGCGTTTGGAGCAGCCAAACAAGCCCCAAACGAATGCAAAGTCGCTTTATAACAAAATCGACCGATTCAGTTTTGCGCTCGCTGCAGGCGTTCCAGCTCGAGTTATTAGATCAAAAACTCTTCATTCTATGCAAATACGCAAGATTCATGCGTTTGGAGCAGCCAAACAAGCCCCAAACGAATGCAAAGTCGCTTTGTAACAAAATCGACCGATTCAGTTTTGCGCTCGCTGCCGGCGTTCCAGCTCGTATTAATAGATCAAAAACTCTTCATTCTATGCAAATACGCAAGATTCATGCGTTTCAAGCAGCTAAACAAGCCCCAAACGAATGGAAAGTCGCTTTATAACGAAATCGGCCGATTCAGTTTTGCGCTCGCTGCAGGCGTTCCAGCTCGTGTTATTAGATCAAAAACTCTTTATTCTATGCAAATACGCAAGATTCATGTGTTTCGAGCAGTCAAACAAGCCCCAAACGAATGCAAAGTCACTTTCTAACGAAATTGAACGATTGAGTTTTGCGCTCGCTGTACGCGTTCCAGCTCGTGTTATTAGATCAAAAACTCTTCATTCCATGCAAATACGCAAGATTCATGCGTTTGGAGCAGCCAAACAAGCCCTAAACGAATGCAAAGTCGCTTTATAACAAAATCGACCGATTCAGTTTTGCGCTCGCTGCAGGCGTTCCAGCTCGAGTTATTAGATCAAAAACTCTTCATTCTATGCAAATACGCAAGATTCATGCGTTTGGAGCAGCCAAACAAGCCCCAAACGAATGCAAAGTCGCTTTGTAACAAAATCGACCGATTCAGTTTTGCGCTCGCTGCAGGCGTTCCAGCTCGAGTTATTAGATCAAAAACTCTTCATTTTATGCAAATACGCAAGATTCATGCGTTTCGAGCAGCCAAACAAGCCCCAAACGAATGCAAAGTCGCTTTATAACGAAATCGGCCGATTCAGTTTTGCGCTCGCTGCAGGCGTTCCAGCTCGTGTTATTAGATCAAAAACTCTTCATTCTATGCAAATACGCAAGATTCATGTGTTTCGAGCAGCCAAACAAGCCCCAAACGAATGCAAAGTCACTTTCTAACGAAATTGAACGATTGAGTTTTGCGCTCGCTGTACGCGTTCCAGCTCGTGTTATTAGATCAAAGACTCTTCATTCTATGCAAATACGCAAGATTCATGCGTTTGGAGCAGCCGAACAAGCCCCAAACGAATGCAAAGTCGCTTTATAACGAAATCGACCGATTCAGTTTTGCGCTCGCTGCCGGCGTTCCAGCTCGTATTAATAGATCAAAAACTCTTCATTCTATGCAAATACGCAAGATTCATGCGTTTCAAGCAGCTAAACAAGCCCCAAACGAATGGAAAGTCGCTTTATAACGAAATCGGCCGATTCAGTTTTGCGCTCGCTGCAGGCTTTCCAGCTCGTATTAATAGATCTAAGACTCTTCATTCTGTGCAAATATGCAAGATTCATGCGTTTGGAGCAGCCAAACAAGCCCCAAACGAATGCAAAGTAGCTTTATAACGAAAAAGACCGATTGAGTTTTGCGCTCGCTGCAGGCATTCCAGCTCGTGTTATTAGATCAAAAACTCGTCATTCTATGCAAATACGCAAGATTCATGCGTTTGGAGCAGCTAAACAAGCCCCAAACGAATGCAAAGTCGCTTTATAACGAAATCGACCGATTCAGTTTTTCGCTCGCTGCAGGCGTTCCAGCTCGAGTTATTTAGATTAAACACTGTTTATTCTATGCGAATACGCAAGATTCATGCGTTTAGAGCAGCCAAACAAGCCCCAAACGAAAGCAAAGTCGCTTTACAACGAAATTGAACGATTGTGTTTTGCGCTCGCTGTACGCGTTCCAGCTCGTGTTATTAGATCAAAAACTCTTCATTCCATGCAAATACGCAAGATTCATGCGTTTGGAGCAGCCAAACAAGCCCTAAACGAATGCAAAGTCGCTTTATAACGAAATCGACCGATTCAGTTTTGCGCTCGCTGCAGGCATTCCAGCTCGAGTTATTAGATCAAAAACTCTTCATTCTATGCAAATACGCAAGATTCATGCGTTTCGAGCAGCCAAACAAGCCCCAAACGAATGCAAAGTCGCTTTATAACGAAATCGGCCGATTCAGTTTTGCGCTCGCTGCAGACGTTCCAGCTCGTGTTATTAGATCAAAAACTCTTCATTCTATGCAAATACGCAAGATTCATGCGTTTCGAGCAGTCAAACAAGCCCCAAACGAATGCAAAATCGCTTTATAACGAAAAAGACCGATTTAGTTTTGCGCTCGCTGCAGGCGTTCCAGCTCGAGTTATTAGATCAAAAACTCTTCATTCTATGCAAATACGCAAGATTCATGCGTTTCGAGCAGCCAAACAAGCCCCAAACGAATGCAAAGTCACTTTCTAACGAAATTGAACGATTGAGTTTTGCGCTCGCTGTACGCGTTCCAGCTCGTGTTATTAGATCAAAAACTCTTCGTTCTGTGCAAATATGCAAGATTCATGCGTTTGGAGCAGCCAAACAAGCCCCAAACGAATGCAAAGTCGCTTTATAACGAAACAGACCGATTGAGTTTTGCGCTCGCTGCAGGCATTCCAGCTCGTGTTATTAGATCAAAAACTCGTCATTCTATGCAAATACGCAAGATTCATGCGTTTCGAGCAGCCAAACAAGCCCCAAACGAATGCAAAGTCACTTTATAACGAAATCGGCCGATTCAGTTTTGCGCTCGCTGCAGACGTTCCAGCTCGTGTTATTAGATCAAAAACTCTTCATTCTATGCAAATACGCAAGATTCATGCGTTTCGAGCAGTCAAACAAGCCCCAAACGAATGCAAAGTCGCTTTATAACGAAAAAGACCGATTTAGTTTTGCGCTCGCTGCAGGCGTTGCAGCTCGAGTTATTAGATCAAAAACTCTTCATTCTATGCAAATACGCAAGATTCATGCGTTTGGAGCAGCCAAACAAGCCCCAAACGAATGCAAAGTCGCTTTACAACGAAATTGAACGATTGAGTTTTGCGCTCGCTGTACGCGTTCCAGCTCGTGTTATTAGATCAAAAACTCTTCATTCTATGCAAATACGCAAGATTCATGCGTTTGGAGCCTCCAAACAAGCCCCAAACGAATGCAAAGTCGCTTTACAACGAAATTGAACGATTGAGTTTTGCGCTCGCTGTACGCGTTCCAGCTCGTGTTATTAGATCAAAAACTCTTCATTCTATGCAAATACGCAAGATTCATGCGTTTGGAGCAGCCGAACAAGCCCCAAACGAATGCAAAGTCGCTTTATAACGAAATCGACCGATTCAGTTTTGCGCTCGCTGCAGGCGTTCCAGCTCGTATTAATAGATCAAAAACTCTTCATTCTATGCAAATACGCAAGATTCATGCGTTTGGAGCAGCCAAACAAGCCCCAAACGAATGCAAAGTCGCTTTACAACGAAATTGAACGATTGAGTTTTGCGCTCGCTGTACGCGTTCCAGCTCGTGTTATTGGATCAAAAACTCTTCATTCTATGCAAATACGCAAGATTCATGCGTTTCGAGCAGTCAAACAAGCCCCAAACGAATGCAAAGTCGCTTTATAACGAAAAAGACCGATTTAGTTTTGCGCTCGCTGCAGGCGTTGCAGCTCGAGTTATTAGATCAAAAACTCTTCATTCTATGCAAATACGCAAGATTCATGCGTTTGGAGCAGCCAAACAAGCCCCAAACGAATGCAAAGTCGCTTTACAACGAAATTGAACGATTGAGTTTTGCGCTCGCTGTACGCGTTCCAGCTCGTGTTATTAGATCAAAAACTCTTCATTCTATGCAAATACGCAAGATTCATGCGTTTGGAGCAGCCGAACAAGCCCCAAACGAATGCAAAGTCACTTTATAACGAAATCGACCGATTCAGTTTTCCGCTCGCTGCAGGCGTTCCAGCTCGTGTTATTAGATCAAAAACTCGTCATTCTATGCAAATACGCAAGATTCATGCGTTTGGAGCCTCCAAACAAGCCCCAAACGAATGCAAAGTCGCTTTACAACGAAATTGAACGATTGAGTTTTCCGCTCGCTGTACGCATTCCAGCTCGTGTTATTGGATCAAAAACTCTTCATTCTATGCAAATACGCAAGATTCATGCGTTTGGAGCAGCCGAACAAGCCCCAAACGAATGCAAAGTCGCTTTATAACGAAATCGGCCGATTCAGTTTTGCGCTCGCTGCAGGCGTTCCAGCTCGAGTTATTAGATCAAAAACTCTTCATTTTATGCAAATACGCGAGATTCATGCGTTTCGAGCAGCCAAACAAGCCCCAAACGAATGCAAAGTCGCTTTATAACGAAATCGTCCGATTCAGTTTTGCGCTCGCTGCAGGCGTTCCAGCTCGTGTTATTAGATCAAAAACTCTTCATCCTATGCAAATACGCAAGATTCATGCGTTTCGAGCAGCCAAACAAGCCCCAAACGAATGCAAAGTCGCTTTATAACGACAAAGACCGATTTAGTTTTGCGCTCGCTGCAGGCGTTCCAGCTCGAGTTATTAGATCAAAAACTCTTCATTCTATGCAAATATGCAAGATTCATGCGTTTGGAGCAGCCAAACAAGCCCCAAACGAATGCAAAGTCGCTTTATAACAAAATCGACCGATTCAGTTTTGCGCTCGCTGCAGGCGTTCCAGCTCGAGTTATTAGATCAAAAACTCTTCATTCTATGCAAATACGCAAGATTCATGCGTTTGGAGCAGCCAAACAAGCCCCAAACGAATGCAAAGTCGCTTTATAACGACAAAGACCGATTTAGTTTTGCGCTCGCTGCAGGCGTTCCAGCTCGAGTTATTAGATCAAAAACTCTTCATTCTATGCAAATATGCAAGATTCATGCGTTTGGAGCAGCCAAACAAGCCCCAAACGAATGCAAAGTCGCTTTATAACAAAATCGACCGATTCAGTTTTGCGCTCGCTGCAGGCGTTCCAGCTCGAGTTATTAGATCAAAAACTCTTCATTCTATGCAAATACGCAAGATTCATGCGTTTGGAGCAGCCAAACAAGCCCCAAACGAATGCAAAGTCGCTTTGTAACAAAATCGACCGATTCAGTTTTGCGCTCGCTGCCGGCGTTCCAGCTCGTATTAATAGATCAAAAACTCTTCATTCTATGCAAATACGCAAGATTCATGCGTTTCAAGCAGCTAAACAAGCCCCAAACGAATGGAAAGTCGCTTTATAACGAAATCGGCCGATTCAGTTTTGCGCTCGCTGCAGGCGTTCCAGCTTGTGTTATTAGATCAAAAACTCTTTATTCTATGCAAATACGCAAGATTCATGTGTTTCGAGCAGCCAAACAAGCCCCAAACGAATGCAAAGTCACTTTCTAACGAAATTGAACGATTGAGTTTTGCGCTCGCTGTACGCGTTCCAGCTCGTGTTATTAGATCAAAAACTCTTCATTCCATGCAAATACGCAAGATTCATGCGTTTGGAGCAGCCAAACAAGCCCTAAACGAATGCAAAGTCGCTTTATAACAAAATCGACCGATTCAGTTTTGCGCTCGCTGCAGGCGTTCCAGCTCGAGTTATTAGATCAAAAACTCTTCATTCTATGCAAATACGCAAGATTCATGCGTTTGGAGCAGCCAAACAAGCCCCAAACGAATGCAAAGTCGCTTTGTAACAAAATCGACCGATTCAGTTTTGCGCTCGCTGCAGGCGTTCCAGCTCGAGTTATTAGATCAAAAACTCTTCATTTTATGCAAATACGCAAGATTCATGCGTTTCGAGCAGCCAAACAAGCCCCAAACGAATGCAAAGTCGCTTTATAACGAAATCGGCCGATTCAGTTTTGCGCTCGCTGCAGGCGTTCCAGCTCGTGTTATTAGATCAAAAACTCTTCATTCTATGCAAATACGCAAGATTCATGTGTTTCGAGCAGCCAAACAAGCCCCAAACGAATGCAAAGTCACTTTCTAACGAAATTGAACGATTGAGTTTTGCGCTCGCTGTACGCGTTCCAGCTCGTGTTATTAGATCAAAAACTCTTCATTCTATGCAAATACGCAAGATTCATGCGTTTGGAGCAGCCGAACAAGCCCCAAACGAATGCAAAGTCGCTTTATAACGAAATCGACCGATTCAGTTTTGCGCTCGCTGCCGGCGTTCCAGCTCGTATTAATAGATCAAAAACTCTTCATTCTATGCAAATACGCAAGATTCATGCGTTTCAAGCAGCTAAACAAGCCCCAAACGAATGGAAAGTCGCTTTATAACGAAATCGGCCGATTCAGTTTTGCGCTCGCTGCAGGCTTTCCAGCTCGTATTAATAGATCTAAGACTCTTCATTCTGTGCAAATATGCAAGATTCATGCGTTTGGAGCAGCCAAACAAGCCCCAAACGAATGCAAAGTAGCTTTATAACGAAAAAGACCGATTGAGTTTTGCGCTCGCTGCAGGCATTCCAGTGTTACGTCGCGGGTTATTTTATCGGTTTTTATTTCGCGGTTCTGAATTTTTGGGTTTTTGTTTCAGATACCGGATCAACGGATGAGCGACGCGTGACGGATAGCAATCGGATGCTCCGTAGTTTAAACCGGAATGCGCCGGTTAGGGACCGGAGCGCTGTACTGGATTTTGCGTGTCATTTCTCTTCGGGTTTTATTTGTTTGTTCGACTGTCGATCGATTGACTTACCTGATTTTTATTGATTTGGCAGGTGTTGAGCTGTTGGGCGTAGCGGGTTGAGAGTGCTAGGTGCCGATGATCAACTCTGGAGAGGACGGAGGAGACCGCGTGTCCTCGTAAAGCACCGTAGAAGCGTCGGAAATGTTGCCGTCTTCCTCGGTGTGTTCGATGGCAGGTCGAATCGTGCAGTCAGCCCGATCGTCGGGTTTAATATTAGTAGGATCTGGTCGTCTTATGTATACTCGATGATTTTTCAGTGAGACGATGGACGTGATTTTTGGAACCTTCCTGGCAGCAATCACGCTCTGTTTAACGTTCGTATTGTCTGGAGCCACTGATTTCGGCGTAATGTTTTTAAGATCTAATTTAGTCGGAGCACTCGTTCTTGGTTTACGCGACCCAAGTTTCAGAAAGACACATCTATTTTTCATGATGAACGTTATAAATGGTGATCAGTTCGCATTCTATTTGTCCCATAGTTGTTGAGGGTTGAAATATCGGGAAAGGATTGCTTAAATTAATATCAGATCAAATTTTCATCAGACTTGGTTAAGTCCGATATATATATAATCTGATTTTGGATTAATCCTAGGTTTTTATTCTAGTTAATTACTAATTAATATTACGTTTAATCTTGTTATTTCGGTTCGATCCTTTGGAGTCCCAGGAATAACCTTAATCGGATCTTATTTTTATCAGACCGACTTGCGTCGTGACTGATTTTATAAGATTCACTTTAACTTATCTAATGAATCTATCTATCAGAACCGATGATTGTCAGAACTGGTTTTCAAGATTCGATTTTATTTAAATTTACGCTTATATGTATATATTTGTAACCTTAATCGGATCTCATTTTTATCAGACCGACTTGCGTCGTGACCGATTTTTATAAGATTCACTTTAACTTATCTAATGAATCTATCTATCAGAACCGATGATTGTCAGAACTGGTTTTCAAGATTCGATTTTATTTAAATTTATGCTTATATGTATATATTTGTATATATATATATTTATAATAAAGCAATGGGTTTGATGGTGGGAGATTACGTGAACTGATCCCAGATATATTTGTTCCTTTTTGATTTGTGTCGCTGATTTACTTACTGCTTGAAAGGACTGCCTTGCGAGAATGATTTCGTAGGATGTTGTTAAACCTTTTATTAGTCGTAGCGGGTTTCGGTTTTCTTTGATATGCGACAAAAGATTTACGTGGAGTTTGCAATCTTAAGTAGATTATTATTATAGTGATTATTGATATTGGTATTTGAACTTTATTTATATATATGTTAAGATAAGCACGAAATAATTGCGAACGATGTTTTATACGGTGAAATACCGCCTGGTCGCAGCCAGGTAATAATCGCGAATTTATTTGAAGTTAACAACTGCCGTAAAAGACTCTAAGTCCGAACTGGCAATTAATTATTACAAGGGGAGTACCGGATCGCGTGAGTCTCTTGAAGAGAACTCTTAGAGTCGACCGCCGGAGATGAGAGTCGTAGAAGAACTGTCTTGTCTGGATGCTGGATGGACCCGCGAGTCTCCTGAGCCTCCGCTCAGTGGTGGGGAGCCCTGTCGCTGATTCGCCCAGTCCCACTGGCCAATGCTGCGCTGCCTCTGTTGTACGGCCGTGGGGATCCGTCGCTCGCAGTGGCTGCGCCGGGTGCTGGAGGGGGTGCCTGCTCACGCCTTGCTGCCGTCGTACCGTCAGCCGCGTGGGGGCCGCCTTCTGCATTGGCCGCGCTGGATGCTGGAGGGGCACCGGCTCGCAGCTTCGTTGCATCCGTGCCGTCCCTTGAGTGGGGGGCGCCTTCGTCTCACGGTAGCGCGATGGCTACGAGTGGGGGCCTCCTTTGTCGCACGGTAGCCGTGCTGATGCAGCATCCCACGGCAGAGAGTTTCTCGGACCGCCTTATCATCGGAGCTTCGCAGAACCGAGTCGCGATAGCACTGCCTCTGGTCGTGGTACTGCCTTTGTCGCACGGTAGCCGTGCTGATGCTGTATCCCACGGCAGAGAGTTTCTCGGACCGCCTTATCGTCGGAGCTTCGCAGAACCGAGTCGCGATAGCACTGCCTCTGGTCGTGGTACTGCCTTTGTCCCACGGCAGCCGTGCTGATCCAGCATCCCACGGGCTCGCTTCTCAGAGGGGCCTTATCGGTGGCGATTCTCGGAGCTTTGTCGGAGTCGCGTCCGGTCTCACGCTCGCATGGCCATCCGATACATTATTAAAGTATGACTTATTTATTATTAATGCTAATTATTTAAACATCGAGGCCTGATTGATGACATAACATGATTGATGTAATGCGTAATTATCCCAAATCCCCAGGGTAAGTATGCGTATTATTATGTATGAATATTCGGTTACATTTGTTGGATAAATAGTAATAAGGACATGATTCGTCCTTTATTGATATTGGAAACGCACCCATCCCGATGTTTCGGATGGTCCGTTTACTGAGCTTGAAATAATAATTAGTTATCGACAAATGTCATTTTAATACTCATAAATTTGATATCCTGTTATTATAGCTTAATGCCGTTCGATTATCAATTTGCTGGTGATATTTGGGCGATGCGCGCATATTAAAAGGTTTCTGATATTATTATTTATTAATAACATTATTTGTTTATTGTCATAAGGTGTATTTATTATTGTTTTGCGCCGTCGAGTGTCGTGTCTATTCGACAATCCGTCGTTGCGCGTTTTTTGAATATTCGAAATTTATTTATTAATAATTTTATTTATCGTTAATAATGTTTATTTAATGGGCTTAGAATTGATAACGATTGGTATATCTAATATGTCTAGTTACTATGTAACTTTGAAGCGATTTGCGCTGTATGTCCGTTCTACAGAATTAATTTTCGTGTTTGACAAGGTCATATGCCTTTTCTCAAAAAAACTACTCGCAATGTCTCGGGGCTTCGTCGGAAAGGTGAAATATAGTAGGGGTTTATTGTTTATGACGATTATCCCCTTCTGATAGCGTGCTCAGATTTTGCAAAGGAGTTCGTGTATGTTTTTCTTTTGTTACCCAAAGTTTTTACTAAATTTCCTAGATTTCGCGTGCGGCTATTCACAAAATCGCTCACAGCGTCTCTGGACTTCGTCAGAAAGTGAAAACATAAATAGGGGTTATTGGTCACGAGGGTTTTCTCTCTCTGATAGCGTGCTCAGTTTCTGCGAAAACGTTTCGCTTGTATTTTTTATTTGCATTTTAAGTTTAATATTTTCCCTGGACTTTACCTGTGACGTTTATGTGTGTTTATTATTGACGAATGTTATTTTTACGGGGGTGTGCCTGCTAGTTTGTGTCGAGAGTACGTTTTTAAAGTTATTTTGTTCAAAATTGTATCTTAATTATTGTTTGTTATGTTTTTAGCTACGTTCTTGTTTTATTGCTGATCGGAGCTTACGAATTTTCCTGGTGGTACGAATAACGATTTATCTTCGCGTTAGTATGTTTCATATGTATTTTGGGGAATACCGTCAATGTATGTTATGTAACTGTAGCATGCTACAGTACGATCTCACTTAGTTTACCATTAATAGTGCAATTGATTATTTAATTGATAACGCGTTAGGCATGGAACGGTATTATTTGAATGCATGAGGGTTATTTAGAAAATTATTGTATTATTGGTTGATATATATTATGTTTACGATAATACCTATTATATTGATGACGATTCTATCGTCGTAGTGTTGTGACTTATTTATCTGTATGTCTCGCTACCATTTTTAGTATTTTAGTGTTCCCGAGAATAAAGTAAATCCAAAAAAAAAATTTGTTCGTGTGTCGGTTACTTATTTTGCTGCTGAAGAGACCCAGGACGTGACACCTCCCCCCCTAAGTCTGAAGCAGTGCCGAGGCTCTGCTGAGGACCAGCGTGAAGGCGCTTGATGAGTTCTGGGTCGATTCTTGGTAGCGCCGTGGGATATCTTCCGGACTCCCTCGCCGTCAAGTTGGGGTAGGTTGACAACTCTACCCGGTCCATTGCTGTCGAATATCTTGCGCTATCCCTCGCCGTCAAGTTGGGGTAATCTGATTGAATTACCCTTTCTGCCGTTGTCGGATATCTTGCGTTGTCCCTCGCCGTCAAGTTGGGGCAGTTGGATTTATCGTTTGATACTGGTAAATCTGCCCTTTCTCCTGTGCTTGGTCCGCTCTCGACGTCCGTGGTAGGCGATACTCGCCTGTGACCCAGTGTGAGTAATAGACCGGTCACAGAACTCCATATGGCCCCCAAGAGATGGATGCTCCATCCATAAAGCGAGTGAATAGCATATCCGTGGATACATGTGTCGATGATTGTTTTTATGATTTTTATAATGACGTAGATAGCGAATACTCCGGCGCTGGCTATGCCGAACTTCTCAAATCCGTGCCAGAATCGTTTCGCAGCACTCTCGGCCAAATGTTCAAGCGTGGTTTCGTCGAGAAATCCTCGAATGGACACACTTCCCGCCGGGATACTATAGCCGACCGATCCTCTCGCTAAGTTGTTCAGCAGGGCTGGTTTTTCAGCTGGGAACATTATACGTTCGCGGAGCTTCTTGATGTCGGCCGCTGAATAGATTCCGCTGTTGGCAAGGTTTCCGATTGACGCGTAATGCCATGTAGGTTTTGAGGATGGCACCAATGATTGCGGTGCCGGTACTTCGATCGGATGCGGCGAGAACCTATACCATACGTTATCGATTTGGTACAAGGACGGCAACGTCGGGTCGCACTCGATCTGCGTTGCCGATTTCAGCAACATTCTTGAGGTTGTTGACAAAAAATAGGACTCGTTGCGGTACGTAACAGGTAGTTCGTGATGGCACTCGTCCGTGCGACGGAGGCTGCACTCCACGGGGACACACTTGACTATGTGCGCCACTTCTCCAGCTATCACCGCCATATACCCCGGTCCCTTCATAATGGCGTATGCGAACTTTTCCGGCAAGATGCCGGACGTTGACAGCGCGTTTTGAAGTACTTGCCTTTCCAGGTTGCATCGCTGCGTCAGGATGTCCTTGTACAAGTTCTTCATTTGTAGTTTGACATGCTTCTCCACATATACGAATTTTGAATTTATGTAGGAGAATATGTCAAGATTTGATACCGAGATTTGCTTTCGGACCGCGAATGACTCTCCTTTTCGCGTCTCCAGAATGTACAGCTTCGGGTGTTCGGTGCGAATCAAAGTGAACCCGCACAACTGCTGTTCCGATTTTTTCGCGAGAGCGAATGTCGTGTCTTGTGTTGTTAATGTGTATACGTCGGGCGAGCTGGCGCTATCTTCGACCGGTGTTAACTTTGTGGCTTTACCTTCGTACAACACGTCGTAACGATTAAAATTGCACGAATCGGTTGGTTCTGTTTTCCAATACACGCTTCTGCCGTCGATGTCGGTGCAATGTCCTTCAGGGAGTGCACAATGTGTTCCGGTTTGCAGTATTATTTTATCGGTCGCCAGGTTGACCGTTGCTTCGTAATTAGAAAGTGTAACACTCACCGAGGCTTGCACTACGACGTTGTCCCACGTTCCGAACGGGTCGCTGTACTGAGTTCCGACGCACTTGCCATCTACTGTGATTGATCCAGCCATCGTGATGGTTCTCCTATCCGTGTTGTTTCGGTGCAAGCCGATGAGTTGTGCCGAATTGCTGACTGCCAGGATCCCTGTTTCGTGCAGTCTACGGCATGCCCTCTCATCCAGGTCGTAGAGATATATCTGTCGTCCATTATGGACCACTGAATTGTGGGAGTGCATCCCACAATGGTAGATTGTCCTATCGATTTCTATCTTGCACTCTGTCACCTCGGCGCTGCTGAAGTCCGTGAGTTGAAGTAGCTGGATGTAACTGGACGTCGACGCTGGTTCCAACAATGGTATGTTGCATTCCGCGACACCGTTGAGGGAAATCGACGTTATATTCATCGTCGATCCACCGCAGTCGTAGCCGACCAGGGCCGCGACCTCTGCGATGATGATGAGGAGGAGGAACACTGTTGATTTCATCCTAGAACAAACATATGTTCTTGGTTATTTCTTAGGACTCTCAGCATCTTTTGATTCCACCTTCCTTGTGGAATTTCCTCTCGTGTGTCGCTTATCGGCTGTCGCTACGACTATCAACGCCGAGATCGCCGCCTCGTCGTCCTCCTAGCGGCGGCAGTTGCCTCGATCCGGACCCATCCTCCTTCACACGATCTTCGGTGCTTCCTAGTCCCGAAGTCTACAGGCTGTTTTGTTCTGTTGGTTGGTCGTGATATTGCTAATCCGCACGTCGTACACCTCCACTCGGTTTTGAGGTTGGGAATATGATCCTGGCCTCCGTGGTCGTAGACTGTGATTTTGAGGCCACCCTTTTGGTTTATTCGCCTCTTCAGTCGGTGGAAAAGTGACCCATGCTTTACACCGTCGTCGTACATGTTCATGAAGGTATAAACGTGGATCATTTCGTGGAGGAGTGTTTCCACTAAGACTCTGGTCTTCCGTCCGATGTGCAGCTTTTTAGATATTATTACGCGACGCTCTGGCCCGAAGATCGTCCGTCCTGCGTCTCTGGTCATTTTCGGGCTCCAACGTACTGTGAATCCATATACCTTGTTTTCAAAGTACGCCGCGCTGTACGCCTTGAACAGCGCGTATAAGTTGGGGAGTGGCTCGGCCAGTGGTTCCTCCAACTGGTCTTTTGTGTAAATCAGTGAGGGTCTCGTCTCTCTGGTTTCCTCGTTCATGGTCCTGATGTGTGGACTCCTCCTGACAGGTACCACACTGGCTTCTCCTTTTGGCACATCGGGTGATTTTGCGTAAGGGTCGATACCCCGCGTCAAAAGAAGTGATCTGAGGATACTCATGATCGAGCCGAGCCTTTGTTTACACTATTCGCGGCACTATGGAGTCTTTAAACACTAATAACTACAGTTGGTTAAAGCTCGCGGCACTATTGAGTCTTTAAACACTAATAACTATAGTTGGTTAAAGCTCGCGGCACTATGGAGTCTTTAAACACTAATAACTACAGTTGGTTAAAGCTCGCGGCACTATTGAGTCTTTAAATACTAATAACTATAGTTGGTTAAAGCTCGCGGCACTATTGAGTCTTTAAACACTAATAACTATAGTTCGTTGATGCTCGCGACACTATGAGTCTATCAACACTAATAACTAGAGTTCGTTGATGCTCGCGACACTATGAGTCTATCAACACAAAGTAAGTTAAGAATAGTTGGCACTCGCGGCACTGGACGAAGTTCGTCGGCGCTTAGCACTGTGACTTGCTTGTCCCGGTTTTCACGCAACACTCGTATCAGTGAACACTCATTCGTCGTGGTTGATGAACAATTATGTCACTTGGCTCGAGCTGTTGTCGTGATCGCAGGTGGATGCAGTCTGGCGTTGCTCCGCACGCGTACCGCTGAGCCCCCGTTCGGCGTCGAGCTGACCGCTGGAAGGGGAACAAGGCGGTCCCGCCTTGGCGTGGTAGCCCAATGTGCAGTGGGTAATCCCCGTCTATTAACGCAGTACCTTTTTACGAGTATTTCCAAAAGTCGTTTTATTACCTTCGGGTTGTTATCGTCAGGTTTCCGGCATAGCCGCGGTACTATCCTCCGCATGATGGCTTTGTATTCTTCTTTTGTCACAATTTGTTGCGTGTAGTAGGGCGTCAGGATTGCTTCGACTTCCTTCTCGATGTCCTTTTGACGCTGAAGTTTTTCTAAAAACTTGACTTCCACTTGTTTTTTAACCTCGATACTCGGCAAGCTGTCCAAGATCTGTAGTTGATTGCCGACGATGCGTACTTCGACTTTCTTCTTTAATTCGAAGTTTCCCGATGATGATTTGGTTGAGGCGTGTCCCAGTTGTGGTGATAAACCGAACAGCGCCTCGACGGTTGCTCGTCTCCTGGATTCCTTCGCCATGGCTTTAGTGTGAGAGGCCATACTCTGTTGTCGGCTTATGTTTGATGAGATGAATACCTCCAGAGTACCTCGCGCTGCCGCTGGTCCTCGTGCACTGCTGCTCCTTGGTGCTGCGGCGCGGGTCTCGTTCTTGTTCTCACTCCACTACTTGTCTTTCCCTAGGCAATGGTCCATTTTAGTCGACGGCGATCCATCTGCCGCGACATTCCTCACTATGGTTTCTCGCGGTTTTGCCTCGTGGTTGGTCACCTTTTCGGTTGAATCGCACTATTTCGCACTTGCACACGCTACACTGCCAAATTGTCTGTAGGTGTGCGATGTGGTCTAGTCCTCCCTTGTCCAGGATACTCACGTTGAGATTGGTTATTTTATTTATTCCTCTCAACAGTTTAGCAAAGTCCTCCCCGTGGCGTAGAGAGCTGACGTGCGTAGTGCAATAAATGAATCCATGTATCATCTCGTATAGGAGCGTCTCAACCATCACCTTAATTTCGCGACCCAGAAGGAGGGGTTTGGAGAGCGTGATTTTCGGAGATGGCCGGAGCACCGTTTTCCCTACTGCCGATTTTAACTGAGAAGACCAACGTACGTCGAATCCCTTAATTTCGTCACTGAAAAGCTCCCTATTATAGGTCCTGAAGACCTCCCGGAGGTCTGGGAGCGGCTCGGTAAGTATTTCGGTCAGCTCCTGTTGATCGTAAATTGGTCTCGGTTTACAGTCTACGAGCTCAAATTGGCCCGCGCTCTGCGTCCCGCTTGTACTCGGTTGAGATTCGGTTTTTTGGTCGAAACGCAGTTCAGCGTATTGCTCGGTTTTGAGTGGCTCGAAATCGCGCGTTATTATCCTCATGATGGATTTAACGAATGATTGCACGGAATTTATTATCTCGTTGTACCGAGTCTTTTATTATGTCGCACTAGAGGTTTTATGATCTCGTTGTACCGAGTCTCCCAGCCGTCCCTCAGTCCGGTTGTACCACAGTTTTATTACTGCCGATTGTTTTATGGCCGGTGTCCTTTGTGGTCGCCGAGTGTCGGCGAAGCGGCTCGGTAGTGGATTTTGTGTACTTGGAGTTTTGCTAGTTTTTGTTGGGGTTACTAATCTCTCTGCGATGAACGTAACTGCTGTTCGATTATCCCTAAAACATAGACGTGCTTGGGTCGTATGTCGAAATGCAGCCAATAACTCCTGCGTACAAAGGATAATCCTCCACAATGTGAAAAAGATACGGATTGTATTCCTCGCTAGGGCTGTGAATTAATATTCGTGCTACTGAAATTATAGGTCCCTCGTCGGTCAGGAGAGATATGTTCCCGAGTGAATGAAATACGACCGCCGGACTTAGCGCGCTTATTTTTACGAGGTTTATTCCGTAGTTCAAGTTAACCACGAAAGTGCCTACGCCGTTGGCCAATTGCGGAGAGTTTATGACCTCTTCGATTTCCGGATATGGCTCGTTTGATGCTGGCAGACCCATCTCAAATTCCCGGCGAACCATTGTCTGATTTCGCTCACCAATTGCGGCGGTGTAGAGTCGAATTTGACTGAAACAGAGGATTCTGTCTATAGTCTCGTCAGACGCAATTTATTGGTGTGGACGATTCTGGGTTTGCTGTTATAATTAATTTTTACGTTTCCACCGGATAATATTTCGATGACCTCATAGGGGCCTGTATACTGGTCGCAAAATTTGCCCGTACTGGGTTCTTTTAGCATTAGAACCTTGCTGCCGATCCCGAAATTTTGCGGATTTATCCGTCTATCGTAATACCGTTTAGATCGCTCTTTGGCTGCCTTCAGGTTTTCCGCGGCGAGTTCTTGTAAACCGTGCACTTTACCGAAAAGGTTTTCGAGATATTCCGCGTACGTTAGATCCTGGTGCTCTTCAATTTGCGTATGTGTCGACGGCTGTCTAGCTTTCCTGCCGAAGACTAACTCGAACGGAGTGAATCCCGTTCCCTCGTGTTGGCTCGTGTTATACGAGAACATTGCTAATTCAATGAATTCGTCCCACTCGTTGCGATCGTTCACATACTGCTTGAGGTATTCCGCGAGTACATGGTGCGACCGTTCGATGGATCCGTTGGTTTGTGGATGATACGTTGTTGTACGATACTGCCGAATTTTAAACTTCTTCGCTAGTGCCTTCATCAGGCTGCTGGTGAAGTTGGCCCCTTGGTCCGTTAGAAGTCCCTTGGGTGCTCCGAATCGGCTAATAAATTGTTTCGCGAAGGCGTCCGCGATATGCACGGATGTCGTCTTCTCCAATGGAACGGCGAGTGAATATTTTGTTAGGAGATCTTGGATCGTCAAGATGTACATGTTGCCCTTTTTGGTGACAGGTAGCGGCCCAACGATGTCCATGGAGATCTTGTCGAATGCACTCCCGGGAGTGTCCGTGATCACCATTGGCTGTTTTGTCTTGACGCGGACGAGTTTCTTCAGCTGGCATCCACGACAATGCTGAATATACTCCTGGACCTGAGTTTTCATGTTTTCCCAGTAGTATTTTTCGCGTATTCGCTTGTATGTTTTATTTACGCCCTTATGACCACCGATCAAGGAATCATGGTTTTCCTGAATTATGTCTCCTCTCTCTGCTTCAGGCGGTACACGAATTAGCTGGTTACAAACTGTCAGAGTTACTGGCAAGTCTTGCAGGTTATCCACCAACCGATTTTGTATTTCTGTCCAAGACAGATTATCGATCGTGTTCGTTTTAGCTATACTAACCGATTCTAATCCTAACTCTAGTATGACTTCTCTCAGCGATTGGAAGGATTCTATTAGATCGTCTAACGCCGTGTTAGATCGTAAGTCTGCCTTGACCGGTAAGGCAATCAGGTGTTTCGATTTTTCGTTTGTAACGTTTGCTCTAGTTATATTTAAGTTTCTCAAGACTGGGAATCTATCGGCGGTGGCCAGGTCTTCGGCTCCGTTATCGATCGGTTGACCCTTAGTGGTTACGAAAAATGTGATGTTATCTTTCTGCATGACCAACCGATCTCGGGTCTCTTTCACCGTGAAGATTTCCGCTCGAGCTTCGTTCTCGTTGCGTTCGTATGGAACGTCGACTCTATCGAACATTTCGCTGTCTGAATCACTTTTGGAATTTGGCTCATTCGACGTTTCCGACCTATCGTCCCTGACTTCCGTTTCAATTGAAGAGATTTCATGGTTTGATTCGAGATATTCGACTATTCCTGAGGTCCCCGGTGGGTCTAGTACGCTAGCAATATTATTTTCGTTTGTTGGGCTAAGACCCGCTGAAGGACTGGCAATATTATTATTTTCAGCTTTCTGGTTTGCTTCAGTTGCAGGTGGATCGGATGGATCACCGGCACTGTCGAACTTCGTTGTGTTTTCCGGGCTTGCAGAGCGATCTGAGGGATCGCTAGGAATGTCCTTAGACTGATTTTCCGGAATGTACTGACTTTTCGGAATATTTTGGTCGGAGTGATTTTCTGGAACTTCCTCGGATTTTGGAATATCTGATATATCCGATATATCGCTAGAATTGTCCTCCTGATTTTGTACTTCGGGGATTACTATTGAGTCCGAGGTATTAGGACTTTCGATTGGCGGTACGACAGCCGCAGCTGCAGGAGGCTTATGATCTATTGATTGTCCTGTTTGTTTATCGGGTGCTTTCGGCTTCCTTTTCGGCCTGAACTCGAAAATTGCGTCTGAGTCTGAATCGGATGTTTGCGGTTTTGCCCGTTTTTTAGGAGTGGGTTTTTTCTGCGAGAACCTAATTATCTGCCCAGGAACGGGGTCTGGCGGATTCTCCTTTTCCCTTTTCGTAGGGATCTCGTCGGAATCCGTATCGGATATTGGTTTGTTAGGGCGTTTCCTACGCGTGATTTTGGTTTCGTGGTCGGAGTCCGAACTCAGCGGATTCTCCTTTTGCCTTTTCGCGGGGATCTCGTCGGAATCTGTTTCAGACGGATCCTCTTTTGTTCTGAACCGTATAGGCATGACTACCAATACGGATTTTTCGTTTACAGGTGTTTCTATTTCCGGCGGGTTTCGCGACAGAGCGTCGGCGTTGGCGTTGACTCTCCCAGGTTTGTATACGATTTTGTACTCGTAATTCGCTAGTTTTAAGCGCCAATGAACTAGTCTATTTGCGGGGTCTTTTACCGAATCGAGCCATACTAACGGTTTGTGATCGGTCACGAGAGTGAATTCTCGGCCGTAAATGTAAGGCCTGAAATGCCCTACGCAATAAACGATCGCTAATAACTCCTTTTCGATGGTAGAATAGTTCATCTCGGCTTTTGACAGTGTTCGCGACGCGTACGATATTGGTTTGTCGCTACCGATTTTTCCCTGACTGAGAATACCGCCTATCGCGATGTTTGAAGCGTCCGTTGTTATAACAAAAGGCCGAGTGAAGTCCGGGTACTGCAACACCGGTTCCTTACACAAGGCGTCTCGTAGTTTTACAAAAGCTTCCTCCTGCTTCTGAGTCCACTTGAATATTGCTTCCTTTTTTAGCAGTTGCGTTAACGGCCTAGCGATTGCTGAGAAGTTCTCTACGAATCGTCGATAGTACCCTGCTAACCCGAGAAATTGTTTGATTTTCTTTGGACTGGTTAATCTCGGATAATTTTTGATCGATTCGATCTTTTTTGGATCCGGTTTTACACCGTTTTCGCTTATAATGTGCCCTAAATAGGCTACTTCCTTGCGTAAAAACTCGCACTTGTCTGGTTGCAATTTGAGGTTCGCCTTCCGTAATCGCTCGGCGAGTTTGCTAAACTTAATTTCGTGCTCCCTAAGTGAGCTCGCGTATATAACAATATCGTCGAGATACACGAAAAGCTCGTTACCCTGCAGGCCGCACAATACGCGATCCATTAAGCGCTGGAAGGTTGCCGGGGCGTTCTTGAGCCCAAACGGCATACGATTGAATTGATAATGCCCAAATGGCGTCGAGAATGCTGTTTTATGAGCATCTGAGGGATGCATACGGATTTGATGAAATCCGCTTGCTAAGTCAAATACCGAAAAATATTTCGCGCTACCCAACTGATCGAGAATTTCATTTATGTTTGGGAGTGGGTAGGCGTCTCCGATTGTTTTCTCGTTGAGATTTCTATAATCGATGACCATCCTCCATCTTGGCCTTCCCTGTGAATCGGCCTTCTTCGGCACGATCCAAAGTGGCGAGCTGTATGGGGAGTCGGACGGTTCTATAATTTTTCCATCTATAAGATCGCCAACCTGTCTCGAAATTTCATCCTTGTGAGCAGGCGGAAACCGATATTGACGAGTGAAGACTGGCTGGTCGTCGGTTGTGGAGATTTTGTGTTCGATTGCATTAGTGTGATCCAGAAATTGTCCCGGAATATGAAAGAGATCTACGTTTTCCTCTATTATTCGTTCGACGCTTACTCGCTCTTCGGCGTTTAGATCCTCGAGTCGTAATAAGTCTTTGACTTGTTTAACGCGTTCGCTCTCGACTCGCAAAACAGGATGGTCGTGCGTCTGCTGACAGGTACTGCGACAATCCGGATCTTGCACGCTAAGTGTTTCACCGGATTGACACTGATTTTGCGAAACATACCCCGAATTGGGATCGTAGAGCTCGTATGCCTCTAGGGTTACTGTCGGAACAGTCAGCTCTACGTCCTCCTCGTTGGCATTAATCGCCATCAGACACGCCACGCCATTTTTGCTTGAAACTAACGTATTTCCTAAGAAAATTCCGTTTCCAGCATCGAGACGGGGAATATAGCCGTCTTTTACTTCGGGATTCTTTACCCTGACATAATAAACTGCACGAGATCTTCCTGGTATCACTACTGTTTCGCGATTTTTAAATGGAAGAGATTTATTTTTCCAACGAACAACCTCCTCGTCCCAATCGATTATCGCCCGATTTTGCGAATGAAACTCCGAGCCAAGTATGGCATCCTGCTCAATAGGAAACACGCTTTTAACCACGTGAAATTCGGCTTCTGTCCCTTTAATATTTAAAATAGTTGAACCGATCGTGAATACGGGTATATTTGAAATACCTCTGAGTTTCAGAATATCGTTTTTATTTATTATGACATCCGGATTTAGTACGTCCATTTTTACGAGATTTGGTTCGGATCCGGAGTCTACGAGGAAATCGGCTTTATATTTTAATTCTGGAGACTCGATCTCTACCGTGGGTGTAAATGAATGTTTCCCTAAGCGGACGTTGACGGTACGGACGTTTCGTTCACGAAGTTGACTGTGCGCACCGGGCGCTCTGGTGCTTTCTCCGCTCGGTTCGCGCCTGGTTTTTCCGAGCGGGAATTCGCGTTTCCCAAATTTCGTTTTTCGTCGTTTTGTTTCTTGAAACACTGCGTTACGACGTGGCCGGGTTTCGAACAGTAATCACACGAGGGACGCGGCCTATCGACGCGATTTTTGTCCCAATTCTGGGTTTTATTCGGCACGAAATCGCGTTTCACGGCGTTACCGTCGGCTCTCGGTCGTTGAGGCCGTTTTTCCGGATATTTCGACCAACAATCTTCTGATTTGTGGCCCCGTTTGTTGCAATTATCGCACGATAAGGATTCGCGAGCCGTGATCGTTTTTACGTGAGACTGTGAAGGATTTTTATTTTCGAACCGCGATTCTCTGAAATTAGCGCGATCTTTTTCGATTTCTTTTTCGATTTTGACCGCATTCGCGTAGGCTTGTGCGAGATTTTGACAGCCTTCTAGTTTAAGTCTGAGTCTAAAATCCGGAGGTAGACCGGCGACGAAACACTCGAGGGTTTCGTTTTCGCGTGGTATTGCACCGTTTTCAGACGTTTCCTCCTCTGTGATCGCGGCGTGGAGGTCTTTTACCCGACTAATATAATCGATGATGTGTTCGTTTTTATTTTTAGCGATATTACCTAATTCACCGCGATACTGATTTATCGATTTTGAGGCTCCAAAAACGTCTTTCAGACGATCAGTGAAAGCCTTTATGTCCGCGAATGAGTCGTCTTCCATCGCGGTGTAAGCACGGCCCTTCAATTTATTACGGAGAAGCCGTGTCAAAGTCAACTCGAGGTTTGCTGGGAACATGTCCTTTGCACGTTTACAAGCTCGAACGAATTTTAACACTGATATGTTTTCACCGTTGAACACTGGTATTCCTTCGAGGATATCTTTGAAGGAAAGTCGTGGAAGATTTGGATCACTGGTGCTCGAATTTTGGGGGTTATTCGCGGGAGCTCGGTCTGTCAACGGGGGAGTCGCTGACACACGAGAACTAATGCGCGCCATATCGTTTTTTATAATGTCGAGTTCCCCAATCAAATTTGTCAATACGGTCTGAAGATTTCGCTGTCCTGCAGCGTCTGTGTCTGAGGGACGTTGATTTTGGTTCTGAATATTTTGACTTTGTAATTCTAGCTCGCGGGAAGCTAGATCTGCCTCCATGTCGAGCAGTCTACGTTTTTCCGCGGATAGTTGCTCAGATAACACGCGCAATTCCTCTTCGTCGAGGTTATCCATGATTTTACGTTACACTTCACTTTTGTTTCAAATAGAATGGATATTATTAGTGTTATAATAAAATATGATAAAAGTCAGACTATTCTGTTGATTTTTACACGAATTTAACAAGTCTACACTATTGTGTACGGATTCTAGCGTGAAACGTTAAATTTTCCATTGGACTTCTGAATTTCGGCACCAGTCCGAAAGATTCACGGTTTTTTTCTTTTTTTGAACACTATGTGAATTGAACTTTATGCAATGACTTGTTTTCCAGATGTTTTGATTTTACGCAAATATCCAGTGCATCCCACCGCTGTCACCATTTTATATTGCCTTTCCTGTTACGTCGCGGGTTATTTTATCGGTTTTTATTTCGCGGTTCTGAATTTTTGGGTTTTTGTTTCAGATACCGGATCAACGGATGAGCGACGCGTGACGGATAGCAATCGGATGCTCCGTAGTTTAAACCGGAATGCGCCGGTTAGGGACCGGAGCGCTGTACTGGATTTTGCGTGTCATTTCTCTTCGGGTTTTATTTGTTTGTTCGACTGTCGATCGATTGACTTACCTGATTTTTATTGATTTGGCAGGTGTTGAGCTGTTGGGCGTAGCGGGTTGAGAGTGCTAGGTGCCGATGATCAACTCTGGAGAGGACGGAGGAGACCGCGTGTCCTCGTAAAGCACCGTAGAAGCGTCGGAAATGTTGCCGTCTTCCTCGGTGTGTTCGATGGCAGGTCGAATCGTGCAGTCAGCCCGATCGTCGGGTTTAATATTAGTAGGATCTGGTCGTCTTATGTATACTCGATGATTTTTCAGTGAGACGATGGACGTGATTTTTGGAACCTTCCTGGCAGCAATCACGCTCTGTTTAACGTTCGTATTGTCTGGAGCCACTGATTTCGGCGTAATGTTTTTAAGATCTGATTTAGTCGGAGCACTCGTTCTTGGTTTACGCGACCCAAGTTTCAGAAAGACACATCTATTTTTCATGATGAACGTTATAAATGGTGATCAGTTCGCATTCTATTTGTCCCATAGTTGTTGAGGGTTGAAATATCGGGAAAGGATTGCTTAAATTAATATCAGATCAAATTTTCATCAGACTTGGTTAAGTCCGATATATATATAATCTGATTTTGGATTAATCCTAGGTTTTTATTCTAGTTAATTACTAATTAATATTACGTTTAATCTTGTTATTTCGGTTCGATCCTTTGGAGTCCCAGGAATAACCTTAATCGGATCTTATTTTTATCAGACCGACTTGCGTCGTGACTGATTTTATAAGATTCACTTTAACTTATCTAATGAATCTATCTATCAGAACCGATGATTGTCAGAACTGGTTTTCAAGATTCGATTTTATTTAAATTTACGCTTATATGTATATATTTGTAACCTTAATCGGATCTCATTTTTATCAGACCGACTTGCGTCGTGACCGATTTTTATAAGATTCACTTTAACTTATCTAATGAATCTATCTATCAGAACCGATGATTGTCAGAACTGGTTTTCAAGATTCGATTTTATTTAAATTTATGCTTATATGTATATATTTGTATATATATATATTTATAATAAAGCAATGGGTTTGATGGTGGGAGATTACGTGAACTGATCCCAGATATATTTGTTCCTTTTTGATTTGTGTCGCTGATTTACTTACTGCTTGAAAGGACTGCCTTGCGAGAATGATTTCGTAGGATGTTGTTAAACCTTTTATTAGTCGTAGCGGGTTTCGGTTTTCTTTGATATGCGACAAAAGATTTACGTGGAGTTTGCAATCTTAAGTAGATTATTATTATAGTGATTATTGATATTGGTATTTGAACTTTATTTATATATATGTTAAGATAAGCACGAAATAATTGCGAACGATGTTTTATACGGTGAAATACCGCCTGGTCGCAGCCAGGTAATAATCGCGAATTTATTTGAAGTTAACAACTGCCGTAAAAGACTCTAAGTCCGAACTGGCAATTAATTATTACAAGGGGAGTACCGGATCGCGTGAGTCTCTTGAAGAGAACTCTTAGAGTCGACCGCCGGAGATGAGAGTCGTAGAAGAACTGTCTTGTCTGGATGCTGGATGGACCCGCGAGTCTCCTGAGCCTCCGCTCAGTGGTGGGGAGCCCTGTCGCTGATTCGCCCAGTCCCACTGGCCAATGCTGCGCTGCCTCTGTTGTACGGCCGTGGGGATCCGTCGCTCGCAGTGGCTGCGCCGGGTGCTGGAGGGGGTGCCTGCTCACGCCTTGCTGCCGTCGTACCGTCAGCCGCGTGGGGGCCGCCTTCTGCATTGGCCGCGCTGGATGCTGGAGGGGCACCGGCTCGCAGCTTCGTTGCATCCGTGCCGTCCCTTGAGTGGGGGGCGCCTTCGTCTCACGGTAGCGCGATGGCTACGAGTGGGGGCCTCCTTTGTCGCACGGTAGCCGTGCTGATGCAGCATCCCACGGCAGAGAGTTTCTCGGACCGCCTTATCATCAGAGCTTCGCAGAACCGAGTCGCGATAGCACTGCCTCTGGTCGTGGTACTGCCTTTGTCGCACGGTAGCCGTGCTGATGCTGTATCCCACGGCAGAGAGTTTCTCGGACCGCCTTATCGTCGGAGCTTCGCAGAACCGAGTCGCGATAGCACTGCCTCTGGTCGTGGTACTGCCTTTGTCCCACGGCAGCCGTGCTGATCCAGCATCCCACGGGCTCGCTTCTCAGAGGGGCCTTATCGGTGGCGATTCTCGGAGCTTTGTCGGAGTCGCGTCCGGTCTCACGCTCGCATGGCCATCCGATACATTATTAAAGTATGACTTATTTATTATTAATGCTAATTATTTAAACATCGAGGCCTGATTGATGACATAACATGATTGATGTAATGCGTAATTATCCCAAATCCCCAGGGTAAGTATGCGTATTATTATGTATGAATATTCGGTTACATTTGTTGGATAAATAGTAATAAGGACATGATTCGTCCTTTATTGATATTGGAAACGCACCCATCCCGATGTTTCGGATGGTCCGTTTACTGAGCTTGAAATAATAATTAGTTATCGACAAATGTCATTTTAATACTCATAAATTTGATATCCTGTTATTATAGCTTAATGCCGTTCGATTATCAATTTGCTGGTGATATTTGGGCGATGCGCGCATATTAAAAGGTTTCTGATATTATTATTTATTAATAACATTATTTGTTTATTGTCATAAGGTGTATTTATTATTGTTTTGCGCCGTCGAGTGTCGTGTCTATTCGACAATCCGTCGTTGCGCGTTTTTTGAATATTCGAAATTTATTTATTAATAATTTTATTTATCGTTAATAATGTTTATTTAATGGGCTTAGAATTGATAACGATTGGTATATCTAATATGTCTAGTTACTATGTAACTTTGAAGCGATTTGCGCTGTATGTCCGTTCTACAGAATTAATTTTCGTGTTTGACAAGGTCATATGCCTTTTCTCAAAAAAACTACTCGCAATGTCTCGGGGCTTCGTCGGAAAGGTGAAATATAGTAGGGGTTTATTGTTTATGACGATTATCCCCTTCTGATAGCGTGCTCAGATTTTGCAAAGGAGTTCGTGTATGTTTTTCTTTTGTTACCCAAAGTTTTTACTAAATTTCCTAGATTTCGCGTGCGGCTATTCACAAAATCGCTCACAGCGTCTCTGGACTTCGTCAGAAAGTGAAAACATAAATAGGGGTTATTGGTCACGAGGGTTTTCTCTCTCTGATAGCGTGCTCAGTTTCTGCGAAAACGTTTCGCTTGTATTTTTTATTTGCATTTTAAGTTTAATATTTTCCCTGGACTTTACCTGTGACGTTTATGTGTGTTTATTATTGACGAATGTTATTTTTACGGGGGTGTGCCTGCTAGTTTGTGTCGAGAGTACGTTTTTAAAGTTATTTTGTTCAAAATTGTATCTTAATTATTGTTTGTTATGTTTTTAGCTACGTTCTTGTTTTATTGCTGATCGGAGCTTACGAATTTTCCTGGTGGTACGAATAACGATTTATCTTCGCGTTAGTATGTTTCATATGTATTTTGGGGAATACCGTCAATGTATGTTATGTAACTGTAGCATGCTACAGTACGATCTCACTTAGTTTACCATTAATAGTGCAATTGATTATTTAATTGATAACGCGTTAGGCATGGAACGGTATTATTTGAATGCATGAGGGTTATTTAGAAAATTATTGTATTATCGGTTGATATATATTATGTTTACGATAATACCTATTATATTGATGACGATTCTATCGTCGTAGTGTTGTGACTTATTTATCTGTATGTCTCGCTACCATTTTTAGTATTTTAGTGTTCCCGAGAATAAAGTAAATCCAAAAAAAAAATTTGTTCGTGTGTCGGTTACTTATTTTGCTGCTGAAGAGACCCAGGACGTGACACCAGCTCGTGTTATTAGATCAAAAACTCGTCATTCTATGCAAATACGCAAGATTCATGCGTTTGGAGCAGCTAAACAAGCCCCAAACGAATGCAAAGTCGCTTTATAACGAAATCGACCGATTCAGTTTTTCGCTCGCTGCAGGCGTTCCAGCTCGAGTTATTTAGATCAAACACTGTTTATTCTATGCGAATACGCAAGATTCATGCGTTTAGAGCAGCCAAACAAGCCCCAAACGAAAGCAAAGTCGCTTTACAACGAAATTGAACGATTGTGTTTTGCGCTCGCTGTACGCGTTCCAGCTCGTGTTATTAGATCAAAAACTCTTCATTCCATGCAAATACGCAAGATTCATGCGTTTGGAGCAGCCAAACAAGCCCTAAACGAATGCAAAGTCGCTTTATAACGAAATCGACCGATTCAGTTTTGCGCTCGCTGCAGGCATTCCAGCTCGAGTTATTAGATCAAAAACTCTTCATTCTATGCAAATACACAAGATTCATGCGTTTCGAGCAGCCAAACAAGCCCCAAACGAATGCAAAGTCGCTTTATAACGAAATCGGCCGATTCAGTTTTGCGCTCGCTGCAGACGTTCCAGCTCGTGTTATTAGATCAAAAACTCTTCATTCTATGCAAATACGCAAGATTCATGCGTTTCGAGCAGTCAAACAAGCCCCAAACGAATGCAAAATCGCTTTATAACGAAAAAGACCGATTTAGTTTTGCGCTCGCTGCAGGCGTTCCAGCTCGAGTTATTAGATCAAAAACTCTTCATTCTATGCAAATACGCAAGATTCATGCGTTTCGAGCAGCCAAACAAGCCCCAAACGAATGCAAAGTCACTTTCTAACGAAATTGAACGATTGAGTTTTGCGCTCGCTGTACGCGTTCCAGCTCGTGTTATTAGATCAAAAACTCTTCGTTCTGTGCAAATATGCAAGATTCATGCGTTTGGAGCAGCCAAACAAGCCCCAAACGAATGCAAAGTCGCTTTATAACGAAACAGACCGATTGAGTTTTGCGCTCGCTGCAGGCATTCCAGCTCGTGTTATTAGATCAAAAACTCGTCATTCTATGCAAATACGCAAGATTCATGCGTTTCGAGCAGCCAAACAAGCCCCAAACGAATGCAAAGTCACTTTATAACGAAATCGGCCGATTCAGTTTTGCGCTCGCTGCAGACGTTCCAGCTCGTGTTATTAGATCAAAAACTCTTCATTCTATGCAAATACGCAAGATTCATGCGTTTCGAGCAGTCAAACAAGCCCCAAACGAATGCAAAGTCGCTTTATAACGAAAAAGACCGATTTAGTTTTGCGCTCGCTGCAGGCGTTGCAGCTCGAGTTATTAGATCAAAAACTCTTCATTCTATGCAAATACGCAAGATTCATGCGTTTGGAGCAGCCAAACAAGCCCCAAACGAATGCAAAGTCGCTTTACAACGAAATTGAACGATTGAGTTTTGCGCTCGCTGTACGCGTTCCAGCTCGTGTTATTAGATCAAAAACTCTTCATTCTATGCAAATACGCAAGATTCATGCGTTTGGAGCCTCCAAACAAGCCCCAAACGAATGCAAAGTCGCTTTACAACGAAATTGAACGATTGAGTTTTGCGCTCGCTGTACGCGTTCCAGCTCGTGTTATTAGATCAAAAACTCTTCATTCTATGCAAATACGCAAGATTCATGCGTTTGGAGCAGCCGAACAAGCCCCAAACGAATGCAAAGTCGCTTTATAACGAAATCGACCGATTCAGTTTTGCGCTCGCTGCAGGCGTTCCAGCTCGTGTTATTAGATCAAAAACTCTTCATTCTATGCAAATACGCAAGATTCATGCGTTTGGAGCAGCCGAACAAGCCCCAAACGAATGCAAAGTCGCTTTATAACGAAATCGACCGATTCAGTTTTGCGCTCGCTGCAGGCGTTCCAGCTCGTATTAATAGATCAAAAACTCTTCATTCTATGCAAATACGCAAGATTCATGCGTTTGGAGCAGCCAAACAAGCCCCAAACGAATGCAAAGTCGCTTTACAACGAAATTGAACGATTGAGTTTTGCGCTCGCTGTACGCGTTCCAGCTCGTGTTATTGGATCAAAAACTCTTCATTCTATGCAAATACGCAAGATTCATGCGTTTGGAGCAGCCGAACAAGCCCCAAACGAATGCAAAGTCGCTTTATAACGAAATCGGCCGATTCAGTTTTGCGCTCGCTGCAGGCGTTCCAGCTCGAGTTATTAGATCAAAAACTCTTCATTCTTTGCAAATACGCGAGATTCATGCGTTTCGAGCAGCCAAACAAGCCCCAAACGAATGCAAAGTCGCTTTATAACGAAATCGGCCGATTCAGTTTTGCGCTCGCTGCAGGCGTTCCAGCTCGTGTTATTAGATCAAAAACTCTTCATTCTATGCAAATACGCAAGATTCATGCGTTCGAGCAGCCGAACAAGCCCCAAACGAATGCAAAGTCACTTTATAACGAAATCGACCGATTCAGTTTTCCGCTCGCTGCAGGCGTTCCAGCTCGTGTTATTAGATCAAAAACTCGTCATTCTATGCAAATACGCAAGATTCATGCGTTTGGAGCCTCCAAACAAGCCCCAAACGAATGCAAAGTCGCTTTACAACGAAATTGAACGATTGAGTTTTCCGCTCGCTGTACGCATTCCAGCTCGTGTTATTGGATCAAAAACTCTTCATTCTATGCAAATACGCAAGATTCATGCGTTTGGAGCAGCCGAACAAGCCCCAAACGAATGCAAAGTCGCTTTATAACGAAATCGGCCGATTCAGTTTTGCGCTCGCTGCAGGCGTTCCAGCTCGAGTTATTAGATCAAAAACTCTTCATTCTATGCAAATACGCGAGATTCATGCGTTTCGAGCAGCCAAACAAGCCCCAAACGAATGCAAAGTCGCTTTATAACGAAATCGGCCGATTCAGTTTTGCGCTCGCTGCAGGCGTTCCAGCTCGTGTTATTAGATCAAAAACTCTTCATCCTATGCAAATACGCAAGATTCATGCGTTTCGAGCAGCCAAACAAGCCCCAAACGAATGCAAAGTCGCTTTATAACGACAAAGACCGATTTAGTTTTGCGCTCGCTGCAGGCGTTCCAGCTCGAGTTATTAGATCAAAAACTCTTCATTCTATGCAAATATGCAAGATTCATGCGTTTGGAGCAGCCAAACAAGCCCCAAACGAATGCAAAGTCGCTTTATAACAAAATCGGCCGATTCAGTTTTGCGCTCGCTGCAGGCGTTCCAGCTCGAGTTATTAGATCAAAAACTCTTCATTCTTTGCAAATACGCGAGATTCATGCGTTTCGAGCAGCCAAACAAGCCCCAAACGAATGCAAAGTCGCTTTATAACGAAATCGGCCGATTCAGTTTTGCGCTCGCTGCAGGCGTTCCAGCTCGTGTTATTAGATCAAAAACTCTTCATTCTATGCAAATACGCAAGATTCATGCGTTCGAGCAGCCGAACAAGCCCCAAACGAATGCAAAGTCACTTTATAACGAAATCGACCGATTCAGTTTTCCGCTCGCTGCAGGCGTTCCAGCTCGTGTTATTAGATCAAAAACTCGTCATTCTATGCAAATACGCAAGATTCATGCGTTTGGAGCCTCCAAACAAGCCCCAAACGAATGCAAAGTCGCTTTACAACGAAATTGAACGATTGAGTTTTCCGCTCGCTGTACGCATTCCAGCTCGTGTTATTGGATCAAAAACTCTTCATTCTATGCAAATACGCAAGATTCATGCGTTTGGAGCAGCCGAACAAGCCCCAAACGAATGCAAAGTCGCTTTATAACGAAATCGGCCGATTCAGTTTTGCGCTCGCTGCAGGCGTTCCAGCTCGAGTTATTAGATCAAAAACTCTTCATTCTTTGCAAATACGCGAGATTCATGCGTTTCGAGCAGCCAAACAAGCCCCAAACGAATGCAAAGTCGCTTTATAACGAAATCGGCCGATTCAGTTTTGCGCTCGCTGCAGGCGTTCCAGCTCGTGTTATTAGATCAAAAACTCTTCATTCTATGCAAATACGCAAGATTCATGCGTTCGAGCAGCCGAACAAGCCCCAAACGAATGCAAAGTCACTTTATAACGAAATCGACCGATTCAGTTTTCCGCTCGCTGCAGGCGTTCCAGCTCGTGTTATTAGATCAAAAACTCGTCATTCTATGCAAATACGCAAGATTCATGCGTTTGGAGCCTCCAAACAAGCCCCAAACGAATGCAAAGTCGCTTTACAACGAAATTGAACGATTGAGTTTTCCGCTCGCTGTACGCATTCCAGCTCGTGTTATTGGATCAAAAACTCTTCATTCTATGCAAATATGCAAGATTCATGCGTTTGGAGCAGCCAAACAAGCCCCAAACGAATGCAAAGTCGCTTTATAACAAAATCGGCCGATTCAGTTTTGCGCTCGCTGCAGGCGTTCCAGCTCGAGTTATTAGATCAAAAACTCTTCATTCTTTGCAAATACGCGAGATTCATGCGTTTCGAGCAGCCAAACAAGCCCCAAACGAATGCAAAGTCGCTTTATAACGAAATCGGCCGATTCAGTTTTGCGCTCGCTGCAGGCGTTCCAGCTCGTGTTATTAGATCAAAAACTCTTCATTCTATGCAAATACGCAAGATTCATGCGTTCGAGCAGCCGAACAAGCCCCAAACGAATGCAAAGTCACTTTATAACGAAATCGACCGATTCAGTTTTCCGCTCGCTGCAGGCGTTCCAGCTCGTGTTATTAGATCAAAAACTCGTCATTCTATGCAAATACGCAAGATTCATGCGTTTGGAGCCTCCAAACAAGCCCCAAACGAATGCAAAGTCGCTTTACAACGAAATTGAACGATTGAGTTTTCCGCTCGCTGTACGCATTCCAGCTCGTGTTATTGGATCAAAAACTCTTCATTCTATGCAAATACGCAAGATTCATGCGTTTGGAGCAGCCGAACAAGCCCCAAACGAATGCAAAGTCGCTTTATAACGAAATCGGCCGATTCAGTTTTGCGCTCGCTGCAGGCGTTCCAGCTCGAGTTATTAGATCAAAAACTCTTCATTCTATGCAAATACGCGAGATTCATGCGTTTCGAGCAGCCAAACAAGCCCCAAACGAATGCAAAGTCGCTTTATAACGAAATCGGCCGATTCAGTTTTGCGCTCGCTGCAGGCGTTCCAGCTCGTGTTATTAGATCAAAAACTCTTCATCCTATGCAAATACGCAAGATTCATGCGTTTCGAGCAGCCAAACAAGCCCCAAACGAATGCAAAGTCGCTTTATAACGACAAAGACCGATTTAGTTTTGCGCTCGCTGCAGGCGTTCCAGCTCGAGTTATTAGATCAAAAACTCTTCATTCTATGCAAATATGCAAGATTCATGCGTTTGGAGCAGCCAAACAAGCCCCAAACGAATGCAAAGTCGCTTTATAACAAAATCGACCGATTCAGTTTTGCGCTCGCTGCAGGCGTTCCAGCTCGAGTTATTAGATCAAAAACTCTTCATTCTATGCAAATACGCAAGATTCATGCGTTTGGAGCAGCAAAACAAGCCCCAAACGAATGCAAAGTCGCTTTATAACGACAAAGACCGATTTAGTTTTGCGCTCGCTGCAGGCGTTCCAGCTCGAGTTATTAGATCAAAAACTCTTCATTCTATGCAAAATGCAAGATTCATGCGTTTGGAGCAGCCAAACAAGCCCCAAACGAATGCAAAGTCGCTTTATAACAAAATCGACCGATTCAGTTTTGCGCTCGCTGCATTCGTTCCAGCTCGTGTTATTAGATCAAAAACTCTTCATTTTATGCAAATACGCAAGATTCATGCGTTTCGAGCAGCCAAACAAGCCCCAAACGAATGCAAAGTCACTTTCTAACGAAATTGAACGATTGAGTTTTGCGCTCGCTGTACGCGTTCCAGCTCGTGTTATTAGATCAAAAACTCTTCATTCCATGCAAATACGCAAGATTCATGCGTTTGGAGCCTCCAAACAAGCCCCAAACGAATGCAAAGTCGCTTTACAACGAAATTGAACGATTGAGTTTTGCGCTCGCTGTACGCGTTCCAGCTCGTGTTATTAGATCAAAAACTCTTCATTCTATGCAAATACGCAAGATTCATGCGTTTGGAGCAGCCGAACAAGCCCCAAACGAATGCAAAGTCGCTTTATAACGAAATCGACCGATTCAGTTTTGCGCTCGCTGCAGGCGTTCCAGCTCGTATTAATAGATCAAAAACTCTTCATTCTATGCAAATACGCAAGATTCATGCGTTTGGAGCAGCCAAACAAGCCCCAAACGAATGCAAAGTCGCTTTACAACGAAATTGAACGATTGAGTTTTGCGCTCGCTGTACGCGTTCCAGCTCGTGTTATTGGATCAAAAACTCTTCATTCTATGCAAATACGCAAGATTCATGCGTTTGGAGCAGCCGAACAAGCCCCAAACGAATGCAAAGTCGCTTTATAACGAAATCGGCCGATTCAGTTTTGCGCTCGCTGCAGGCGTTCCAGCTCGAGTTATTAGATCAAAAACTCTTCATTCTTTGCAAATACGCGAGATTCATGCGTTTCGAGCAGCCAAACAAGCCCCAAACGAATGCAAAGTCGCTTTATAACGAAATCGGCCGATTCAGTTTTGCGCTCGCTGCAGGCGTTCCAGCTCGTGTTATTAGATCAAAAACTCTTCATTCTATGCAAATACGCAAGATTCATGCGTTCGAGCAGCCGAACAAGCCCCAAACGAATGCAAAGTCACTTTATAACGAAATCGACCGATTCAGTTTTCCGCTCGCTGCAGGCGTTCCAGCTCGTGTTATTAGATCAAAAACTCGTCATTCTATGCAAATACGCAAGATTCATGCGTTTGGAGCCTCCAAACAAGCCCCAAACGAATGCAAAGTCGCTTTACAACGAAATTGAACGATTGAGTTTTGCGCTCGCTGTACGCATTCCAGCTCGTGTTATTGGATCAAAAACTCTTCATTCTATGCAAATACGCAAGATTCATGCGTTTGGAGCAGCCGAACAAGCCCCAAACGAATGCAAAGTCGCTTTATAACGAAATCGGCCGATTCAGTTTTGCGCTCGCTGCAGGCGTTCCAGCTCGAGTTATTAGATCAAAAACTCTTCATTCTATGCAAATACGCGAGATTCATGCGTTTCGAGCAGCCAAACAAGCCCCAAACGAATGCAAAGTCGCTTTATAACGAAATCGGCCGATTCAGTTTTGCGCTCGCTGCAGGCGTTCCAGCTCGTGTTATTAGATCAAAAACTCTTCATCCTATGCAAATACGCAAGATTCATGCGTTTCGAGCAGCCAAACAAGCCCCAAACGAATGCAAAGTCGCTTTATAACGACAAAGACCGATTTAGTTTTGCGCTCGCTGCAGGCGTTCCAGCTCGAGTTATTAGATCAAAAACTCTTCATTCTATGCAAATATGCAAGATTCATGCGTTTGGAGCAGCCAAACAAGCCCCAAACGAATGCAAAGTCGCTTTATAACAAAATCGACCGATTCAGTTTTGCGCTCGCTGCAGGCGTTCCAGCTCGAGTTATTAGATCAAAAACTCTTCATTCTATGCAAATACGCAAGATTCATGCGTTTGGAGCAGCCAAACAAGCCCCAAACGAATGCAAAGTCGCTTTATAACGACAAAGACCGATTTAGTTTTGCGCTCGCTGCAGGCGTTCCAGCTCGAGTTATTAGATCAAAAACTCTTCATTCTATGCAAATATGCAAGATTCATGCGTTTGGAGCAGCCAAACAAGCCCCAAACGAATGCAAAGTCGCTTTATAACAAAATCGACCGATTCAGTTTTGCGCTCGCTGCATTCGTTCCAGCTCGTGTTATTAGATCAAAAACTCTTCATTTTATGCAAATACGCAAGATTCATGCGTTTCGAGCAGCCAAACAAGCCCCAAACGAATGCAAAGTCACTTTCTAACGAAATTGAACGATTGAGTTTTGCGCTCGCTGTACGCGTTCCAGCTCGTGTTATTAGATCAAAAACTCTTCATTCCATGCAAATACGCAAGATTCATGCGTTTGGAGCAGCCAAACAAGCCCTAAACGAATGCAAAGTCGCTTTATAACAAAATCGACCGATTCAGTTTTGCGCTCGCTGCAGGCGTTCCAGCTCGAGTTATTAGATCAAAAACTCTTCATTCTATGCAAATACGCAAGATTCATGCGTTTGGAGCAGCCGAACAAGCCCCAAACGAATGCAAAGTCGCTTTGTAACAAAATCGACCGATTCAGTTTTGCGCTCGCTGCATTCGTTCCAGCTCGTGTTATTAGATCAAAAACTCTTCGTTCTGTGCAAATATGCAAGATTCATGCGTTTGGAGCAGCCAAACAAGCCCCAAACGAATGCAAAGTCGCTTTATAACGAAACAGACCGATTGAGTTTTGCGCTCGCTGCAGGCATTCCAGCTCGTGTTATTAGATCAAAAACTCGTCATTCTATGCAAATACGCAAGATTCATGCGCTTCGAGCAGCCAAACAAGCCCCAAACGAATGCAAAGTCACTTTATAACGAAATCGGCCGATTCAGTTTTGCGCTCGCTGCAGACGTTCCAGCTCGTGTTATTAGATCAAAAACTCTTCATTCTATGCAAATACGCAAGATTCGTGCGTTTCGAGCAGTCAAACAAGCCCCAAACGAATGCAAAGTCGCTTTATAACGAAAAATACCGATTTAGTTTTGCGCTCGCTGCAGGCGTTGCAGCTCGAGTTATTAGATCAAAAACTCTTCATTCTATGCAAATACGCAAGATTCATGCGTTTCGAGCAGCCAAACAAGCCCCAAACGAATGCAAAGTCACTTTATAACGAAATCGGCCGATTCAGTTTTGCGCTCGCTGCAGACGTTCCAGCTCGTGTTATTAGATCAAAAACTCTTCATTCTGTGCAAATACGCAAGATTCATGCGTTTAGAGCAGCCAAACAAGCCCCAAACGAATGCACAGACGCTTTTGAACGAAATTGAACGATTGAGGTTTGCGCTCGCCGTACGCGTTCCAGCTCGTGTCATTAGATCAAAAACTCTTCATTCTATGCAAATACGCAAGATTCATGCGTTTGGAGCAGCCAAACAAGCCCCAAACGAATGCAAAGTCGCTTTACAACGAAATTGAACGATTGAGTTTTGCGCTCGCTGTACGCGTTCCAGAACGTGTTATTAGATCAAAAACTCTTCATTCTATGCAAATACGCAAGATTCATGCGTTTGGAGCAGCCAAACAAGCCCCAAACGAATGCAAAGTCGCTTTATAACGAAATCGGCCGATTCAGTTTTGCGCTCGCTGCAGGCGTTCCAGCTCGAGTTATTAGATCAAAAACTCTTCATTCTATGCAAATACGCAAGATTCATGCGTTTCGAGCAGCCAAACAAGCCCCAAACGAATGCAAAGTCGCTTTATAACGAAATGGGCCGATTCAGTTTTGCGCTCGCTGCAGGCGTTCCAGCTCGAGTTATTAGATCAAAAACTCTTCATTCCATGCAAATACGCAAGATTCGAGCGTTTGGAGCAGCCAAACAAGCCCCAAACGAATGCAAAGTCGCTTTATAACGAAATCGACCGATTCAGTTTTGCGCTCGCTGCAGGCTTTCCAGCTCGTATTAATAGATCTAAGACTCTTCATTCTATGCAAATATGCAAGATTCATGCGTTTGGAGCAGCCAAACAAGCCCCAAACGAATGCAAAGTCGCTTTATCACAAAATCGACCGATTCAGTTTTGCGCTCGCTGCAGGCATTCCAGCTCGTGTTATTAGATCAAAAACTCGTCATTCTATGCAAATACGCAAGATTCATGCGTTTGGAGCCTCCAAACAAGCCCCAAACGAATGCAAAGTCGCTTTACAACGAAATTGAACGATTGAGTTTTGCGCTCGCTGTACGCGTTCCAGCTCGTGTTATTGGATCAAAAACTCTTCATTCTATGCAAATACGCAAGATTCATGCGTTTGGAGCAGCCGAACAAGCCCCAAACGAATGCAAAGTCGCTTTATAACGAAATCGAACGATTCAGTTTTCCGCTCGCTGCAGGCGTTCCAGCTCGTATTAATAGATCAAAAACTCTTCATTCTATGCAAATACGCAAGATTCATGCGTTTCGAGCAGCCAAACAAGCCCCAAACGAATGCAAAGTCGCTTTATAACGAAATCGGCCGATTCAATTTTGCGCTCGCTGCAGGCGTTCCAGCTCGTGTTATTAGATCAAAAACTCTTCATTCTATGCAAATACGCAAGATTCATGCGTCCGAGCAGCCGAACAAGCCCCAAACGAATGCAAAGTCGCTTTATAACGAAATCGACCGATTCAGTTTTCCGCTCGCTGCAGGCGTTCCAGCTCGTATTAATAGATCAAAAACTCTTCATTCTATGCAAATACGCAAGATTCATGCGTTTGGAGCAGCCAAACAAGCCCCAAACGAATGCAAAGTCGCTTTACAACGAAATTGAACGATTGAGTTTTGCGCTCGCTGTACGCGTTCCAGCTCGTGTTATTGGATCAAAAACTCTTCATTCTATGCAGATACGCGAGATTCATGCGTTTCGAGCAGCCAAACAAGCCCCAAACGAATGCAAAGTCGCTTTATAACGAAATCGGCCGATTCAGTTTTGCGCTCGCTGCAGGCGTTCCAGCTCGTGTTATTAGATCAAAAACTCTTCATTCTATGCAAATACGCAAGATTCATGCGTTCGAGCAGCCGAACAAGCCCCAAACGAATGCAAAGTCGCTTTATAACGAAATCGACCGATTCAGTTTTCCGCTCGCTGCAGGCGTTCCAGCTCGTGTTATTAGATCAAAAACTCGTCATTCTATGCAAATACGCAAGATTCATGCGTTTGGAGCCTCCAAACAAGCCCCAAACGAATGCAAAGTCGCTTTACAACGAAATTGAACGATTGAGTTTTGCGCTCGCTGTACGCGTTCCAGCTCGTGTTATTGGATCAAAAACTCTTCATTCTATGCAAATACGCAAGATTCATGCGTTTGGAGCAGCCGAACAAGCCCCAAACGAATGCAAAGTCGCTTTATAACGAAATCGGCCGATTCAGTTTTGCGCTCGCTGCAGGCGTTCCAGCTCGAGTTATTAGATCAAAAACTCTTCATTCTATGCAAATACGCGAGATTCATGCGTTTCGAGCAGCCAAACAAGCCCCAAACGAATGCAAAGTCGCTTTATAACGAAATCGGCCGATTCAGTTTTGCGCTCGCTGCAGGCGTTCCAGCTCGTGTTATTAGATCAAAAACTCTTCATTCTATGCAAATACGCAAGATTCATGTGTTTCGAGCAGCCAAACAAGCCCCAAACGAATGCAAAGTCACTTTCTAACGAAATTGAACGATTGAGTTTTGCGCTCGCTGTACGCGTTCCAGCTCGTGTTATTAGATCAAAAACTCTTCATTCTATGCAAATACGCAAGATTCATGCGTTTGGAGCAGCCGAACAAGCCCCAAACGAATGCAAAGTCGCTTTATAACGAAATCGACCGATTCAGTTTTGCGCTCGCTGCCGGCGTTCCAGCTCGTATTAATAGATCAAAAACTCTTCATTCTATGCAAATACGCAAGATTCATGCGTTTCAAGCAGCTAAACAAGCCCCAAACGAATGGAAAGTCGCTTTATAACGAAATCGGCCGATTCAGTTTTGCGCTCGCTGCAGGCTTTCCAGCTCGTATTAATAGATCTAAGACTCTTCATTCTGTGCAAATATGCAAGATTCATGCGTTTGGAGCAGCCAAACAAGCCCCAAACGAATGCAAAGTAGCTTTATAACGAAAAAGACCGATTGAGTTTTGCGCTCGCTGCAGGCATTCCAGCTCGTGTTATTAGATCAAAAACTCGTCATTCTATGCAAATACGCAAGATTCATGCGTTTGGAGCAGCTAAACAAGCCCCAAACGAATGCAAAGTCGCTTTATAACGAAATCGGCCGATTCAGTTTTGCGCTCGCTGCAGGCGTTCCAGCTCGTGTTATTAGATCAAAAACTCTTCATCCTATGCAAATACGCGAGATTCATGCGTTTCGAGCAGCCAAACAAGCCCCAAACGAATGCAAAGTCGCTTTATAACGACAAAGACCGATTTAGTTTTGCGCTCGCTGCAGGCGTTCCAGCTCGAGTTATTAGATCAAAAACTCTTCATTCTATGCAAATATGCAAGATTCATGCGTTTGGAGCAGCCAAACAAGCCCCAAACGAATGCAAAGTCGCTTTATAACAAAATCGACCGATTCAGTTTTGCGCTCGCTGCAGGCGTTCCAGCTCGAGTTATTAGATCAAAAACTCTTCATTCTATGCAAATACGCAAGATTCATGCGTTTGGAGCAGCCAAACAAGCCCCAAACGAATGCAAAGTCGCTTTATAACAAAATCGACCGATTCAGTTTTGCGCTCGCTGCATTCGTTCCAGCTCGTGTTATTAGATCAAAAACTCTTCATTTTATGCAAATACGCAAGATTCATGCGTTTCGAGCAGCCAAACAAGCCCCAAACGAATGCAAAGTCACTTTCTAACGAAATTGAACGATTGAGTTTTGCGCTCGCTGTACGCGTTCCAGCTCGTGTTATTAGATCAAAAACTCTTCATTCCATGCAAATACGCAAGATTCATGCGTTTGGAGCAGCCAAACAATCCCTAAACGAATGCAAAGTCGCTTTATAACAAAATCGACCGATTCAGTTTTGCGCTCGCTGCAGGCGTTCCAGCTCGAGTTATTAGATCAAAAACTCTTCATTCTATGCAAATACGCAAGATTCATGCGTTTCGAGCAGCCAAACAAGCCCCAAACGAATGCAAAGTCGCTTTATAACGAAATCGGCCGATTCAGTTTTGCGCTCGCTGCAGGCGTTCCAGCTCGTGTTATTAGATCAAAAACTCTTCATTCTATGCAAATACGCAAGATTCATGTGTTTCGAGCAGCCAAACAAGCCCCAAACGAATGCAAAGTCACTTTCTAACGAAATTGAACGATTGAGTTTTGCGCTCGCTGTACGCGTTCCAGCTCGTGTTATTAGATCAAAAACTCTTCATTCTATGCAAATACGCAAGATTCATGCGTTTGGAGCAGCCGAACAAGCCCCAAACGAATGCAAAGTCGCTTTATAACGAAATCGACCGATTCAGTTTTGCGCTCGCTGCCGGCGTTCCAGCTCGAGTTATTAGATCAAAAACTCTTCATTCTAGCAAATACGCAAGATTCATGCGTTTGGAGCAGCCAAACAAGCCCCAAACGAATGCAAAGTCGCTTTGTAACAAAATCGACCGATTCAGTTTTGCGCTCGCTGCATTCGTTCCAGCTCGTGTTATTAGATCAAAAACTCTTCATTTTATGCAAATACGCAAGATTCATGCGTTTCGAGCAGCCAAACAAGCCCCAAACGAATGCAAAGTCGCTTTATAACGAAATCGGCCGATTCAGTTTTGCGCTCGCTGCAGACGTTCCAGCTCGTGTTATTAGATCAAAAACTCTTCATTCTATGCAAATACGCAAGATTCATGCGTTTCGAGCAGTCAAACAAGCCCCAAACGAGTGCAAAATCGCTTTATAACGAAAAAGACCGATTTAGTTTTGCGCTCGCTGCAGGCGTTCCAGCTCGAGTTATTAGATCAAAAACTCTTCATTCTATGCAAATACGCAAGATTCATGCGTTTCGAGCAGCCAAACAAGCCCCAAACGAATGCAAAGTCACTTTATAACGAAAAATACCGATTTAGTTTTGCGCTCGCTGCAGGCGTTGCAGCTCGAGTTATTAGATCAAAAACTCTTCATTCCATGCAAATACGCAAGATTCATGCGTTTCGAGCAGCCAAACAAGCCCCAAACGAATGCAAAGTCACTTTATAACGAAATCGGCCGATTCAGTTTTGCGCTCGCTGCAGACGTTCCAGCTCGTGTTATTAGATCAAAAACTCTTCATTCTGTGCAAATACGCAAGATTCATGCGTTTAGAGCAGCCAAACAAGCCCCAAACGAATGCACAGACGCTTTTGAACGAAATTGAACGATTGAGGTTTGCGCTCGCCGTACGCGTTCCAACTCGTGTCATTAGATCAAAAACTCTTCATTCTATGCAAATACGCAAGATTCATGCGTTTGGAGCAGCCAAACAAGCCCCAAACGAATGCAAAGTCGCTTTACAACGAAATTGAACGATTGAGTTTTGCGCTCGCTGTACGCGTTCCAGAACGTGTTATTAGATCAAAAACTCTTCATTCTATGCAAATACGCAAGATTCATGCGTTTGGAGCAGCCAAACAAGCCCCAAACGAATGCAAAGTCGCTTTATAACGAAATCGGCCGATTCAGTTTTGCGCTCGCTGCAGGCGTTCCAGCTCGAGTTATTAGATCAAAAACTCTTCATTCTATGCAAATACGCAAGATTCATGCGTTTCGAGCAGCCAAACAAGCCCCAAACGAATGCAAAGTCGCTTTATAACGAAATGGGCCGATTCAGTTTTGCGCTCGCTGCAGGCGTTCCAGCTCGAGTTATTAGATCAAAAACTCTTCATTCTATGCAAATACGCAAGATTCGAGCGTTTGGAGCAGCCAAACAAGCCCCAAACGAATGCAAAGTCGCTTTATAACAAAATCGACCGATTCAGTTTTGCGCTCGCTGCATTCGTTCCAGCTCGTGTTATTAGATCAAAAACTCTTCATTTTATGCAAATACGCAAGATTCATGCGTTTCGAGCAGCCAAACAAGCCCCAAACGAATGCAAAGTCACTTTCTAACGAAATTGAACGATTGAGTTTTGCGCTCGCTGTACGCGTTCCAGCTCGTGTTATTAGATCAAAAACTCTTCATTCCATGCAAATACGCAAGATTCATGCGTTTGGAGCAGCCAAACAAGCCCTAAACGAATGCAAAGTCGCTTTATAACAAAATCGACCGATTCAGTTTTGCGCTCGCTGCAGGCGTTCCAGCTCGAGTTATTAGATCAAAAACTCTTCATTCTATGCAAATACGCAAGATTCATGCGTTTGGAGCAGCCAAACAAGCCCCAAACGAATGCAAAGTCGCTTTGTAACAAAATCGACCGATTCAGTTTTGCGCTCGCTGCATTCGTTCCAGCTCGTGTTATTAGATCAAAAACTCTTCATTTTATGCAAATACGCAAGATTCATGCGTTTCGAGCAGCCAAACAAGCCCCAAACGAATGCAAAGTCGCTTTATAACGAAATCGGCCGATTCAGTTTTGCGCTCGCTGCAGGCGTTCCAGCTCGTGTTATTAGATCAAAAACTCTTCATTCTATGCAAATACGCAAGATTCATGTGTTTCGAGCAGCCAAACAAGCCCCAAACGAATGCAAAGTCACTTTCTAACGAAATTGAACGATTGAGTTTTGCGCTCGCTGTACGCGTTCCAGCTCGTGTTATTAGATCAAAAACTCTTCATTCTATGCAAATACGCAAGATTCATGCGTTTGGAGCAGCCGAACAAGCCCCAAACGAATGCAAAGTCGCTTTATAACGAAATCGACCGATTCAGTTTTGCGCTCGCTCCCGGCGTTCCAGCTCGAGTTATTAGATCAAAAACTCTTCATTCTATGCAAATACGCAAGATTCATGCGTTTGGAGCAGCCAAACAAGCCCCAAACGAATGCAAAGTCGCTTTGTAACAAAATCGACCGATTGAGTTTTGCGCTCGCTGCAGGCATTCCAGCTCGTGTTATTAGATCAAAAACTCGTCATTCTATGCAAATACGCAAGATTCATGCGTTTGGAGCAGCCGAACAAGCCCCAAACGAATGCAAAGTCGCTTTATAACGAAATCGACCGATTCAGTTTTGCGCTCGCTGCCGGCGTTCCAGCTCGTATTAATAGATCAAAAACTCTTCATTCTATGCAAATACGCAAGATTCATGCGTTTCAAGCAGCTAAACAAGCCCCAAACGAATGGAAAGTCGCTTTATAACGAAATCGGCCGATTCAGTTTTGCGCTCGCTGCAGGCTTTCCAGCTCGTATTAATAGATCTAAGACTCTTCATTCTGTGCAAATATGCAAGATTCATGCGTTTGGAGCAGCCAAACAAGCCCCAAACGAATGCAAAGTAGCTTTATAACGAAAAAGACCGATTGAGTTTTGCGCTCGCTGCAGGCATTCCAGCTCGTGGTATTAGATCAAAAACTCGTCATTCTATGCAAATACGCAAGATTCATGCGTTTGGAGCAGCTAAACAAGCCCCAAACGAATGCAAAGTCGCTTTATAACGAAATCGACCGATTCAGTTTTTCGCTCGCTGCAGGCGTTCCAGCTCGAGTTATTTAGATCAAACACTGTTTATTCTATGCGAATACGCAAGATTCATGCGTTTAGAGCAGCCAAACAAGCCCCAAACGAAAGCAAAGTCGCTTTACAACGAAATTGAACGATTGTGTTTTGCGCTCGCTGTACGCGTTCCAGCTCGTGTTATTAGATCAAAAACTCTTCATTCCATGCAAATACGCAAGATTCATGCGTTTGGAGCAGCCAAACAAGCCCTAAACGAATGCAAAGTCGCTTTATAACGAAATCGACCGATTCAGTTTTGCGCTCGCTGCAGGCATTCCAGCTCGAGTTATTAGATCAAAAACTCTTCATTCTATGCAAATACGCAAGATTCATGCGTTTCGAGCAGCCAAACAAGCCCCAAACGAATGCAAAGTCGCTTTATAACGAAATCAGCCGATTCAGTTTTGCGCTCGCTGCAGACGTTCCAGCTCGTGTTATTAGATCAAAAACTCTTCATTCTATGCAAATACGCAAGATTCATGCGTTTCGAGCAGTCAAACAAGCCCCAAACGAATGCAAAATCGCTTTATAACGAAAAAGACCGATTTAGTTTTGCGCTCGCTGCAGGCGTTCCAGCTCGAGTTATTAGATCAAAAACTCTTCATTCTATGCAAATACGCAAGATTCATGCGTTTCGAGCAGCCAAACAAGCCCCAAACGAATGCAAAGTCACTTTCTAACGAAATTGAACGATTGAGTTTTGCGCTCGCTGTACGCGTTCCAGCTCGTGTTATTAGATAAAAAAACTCTTCGTTCTGTGCAAATATGCAAGATTCATGCGTTTGGAGCAGCCAAACAAGCCCCAAACGAATGCAAAGTCGCTTTATAACGAAACAGACCGATTGAGTTTTGCGCTCGTTGCAGGCATTCCAGCTCGTGTTATTAGATCAAAAACTCGTCATTCTATGCAAATACGCAAGATTCATGCGTTTCGAGCAGCCAAACAAGCCCCAAACGAATGCAAAGTCACTTTATAACGAAATCGGCCGATTCAGTTTTGCGCTCGCTGCAGACGTTCCAGCTCGTGTTATTAGATCAAAAACTCTTCATTCTATGCAAATACGCAAGATTCATGCGTTTCGAGCAGTCAAACAAGCCCCAAACGAATGCAAAGTCGCTTTATAACGAAAAAGACCGATTTAGTTTTGCGCTCGCTGCAGGCGTTGCAGCTCGAGTTATTAGATCAAAAACTCTTCATTCTATGCAAATACGCAAGATTCATGCGTTTGGAGCAGCCAAACAAGCCCCAAACGAATGCAAAGTCGCTTTACAACGAAATTGAACGATTGAGTTTTGCGCTCGCTGTACGCGTTCCAGCTCGTGTTATTAGATCAAAAACTCTTCATTCTATGCAAATACGCAAGATCCATGCGTTTGGAGCCTCCAAACAAGCCCCAAACGAATGCAAAGTCGCTTTACAACGAAATTGAACGATTGAGTTTTGCGCTCGCTGTACGCGTTCCAGCTCGTGTTATTAGATCAAAAACTCGTCATTCTATGCAAATACGCAAGATTCATGCGTTTCGAGCAGCCAAACAAGCCCCAAACGAATGCAAAGTCACTTTATAACGAAATCGGCCGATTCAGTTTTGCGCTCGCTGCAGACGTTCCAGCTCGTGTTATTAGATCAAAAACTCTTCATTCTATGCAAATACGCAAGATTCATGCGTTTCGAGCAGTCAAACAAGCCCCAAACGAATGCAAAGTCGCTTTATAACGAAAAAGACCGATTTAGTTTTGCGCTCGCTGCAGGCGTTGCAGCTCGAGTTATTAGATCAAAAACTCTTCATTCTATGCAAATACGCAAGATTCATGCGTTTGGAGCAGCCAAACAAGCCCCAAACGAATGCAAAGTCGCTTTACAACGAAATTGAACGATTGAGTTTTGCGCTCGCTGTACGCGTTCCAGCTCGTGTTATTAGATCAAAAACTCTTCATTCTATGCAAATACGCAAGATCCATGCGTTTGGAGCCTCCAAACAAGCCCCAAACGAATGCAAAGTCGCTTTACAACGAAATTGAACGATTGAGTTTTGCGCTCGCTGTACGCGTTCCAGCTCGTGTTATTAGATCAAAAACTCTTCATTCTATGCAAATACGCAAGATTCATGCGTTTGGAGCAGCCGAACAAGCCCCAAACGAATGCAAAGTCGCTTTATAACGAAATCGACCGATTCAGTTTTGCGCTCGCTGCAGGCGTTCCAGCTCGTATTAATAGATCAAAAACTCTTCATTCTATGCAAATACGCAAGACTCATGCGTTTGGAGCAGCCAAACAAGCCCCAAACGAATGCAAAGTCGCTTTACAACGAAATTGAACGATTGAGTTTTGCGCTCGCTGTACGCGTTCCAGCTCGTGTTATTGGATCAAAAACTCTTCATTCTATGCAAATACGCAAGATTCATGCGTTTGGAGCAGCCGAACAAGCCCCAAACGAATGCAAAGTCGCTTTATAACGAAATCGGCCGATTCAGTTTTGCGCTCGCTGCAGGCGTTCCAGCTCGAGTTATTAGATCAAAAACTCTTCATTCTTTGCAAATACGCGAGATTCATGCGTTTCGAGCAGCCAAACAAGCCCCAAACGAATGCAAAGTCGCTTTATAACGAAATCGGCCGATTCAGTTTTGCGCTCGCTGCAGGCGTTCCAGCTCGTGTTATTAGATCAAAAACTCTTCATTCAATGCAAATACGCAAGATTCATGCGTTCGAGCAGCCGAACAAGCCCCAAACGAATGCAAAGTCACTTTATAACGAAATCGACCGATTCAGTTTTCCGCTCGCTGCAGGCGTTCCAGCTCGTGTTATTAGATCAAAAACTCGTCATTCTATGCAAATACGCAAGATTCATGCGTTTGGAGCCTCCAAACAAGCCCCAAACGAATGCAAAGTCGCTTTACAACGAAATTGAACGATTGAGTTTTGCGCTCGCTGTACGCATTCCAGCTCGTGTTATTGGATCAAAAACTCTTCATTCTATGCAAATACGCAAGATTCATGCGTTTGGAGCAGCCGAACAAGCCCCAAACGAATGCAAAGTCGCTTTATAACGAAATCGGCCGATTCAGTTTTGCGCTCGCTGCAGGCGTTCCAGCTCGAGTTATTAGATCAAAAACTCTTCATTCTATGCAAATACGCGAGATTCATGCGTTTCGAGCAGCCAAACAAGCCCCAAACGAATGCAAAGTCGCTTTATAACGAAATCGGCCGATTCAGTTTTGCGCTCGCTGCAGGCGTTCCAGCTCGTGTTATTAGATCAAAAACTCTTCATCCTATGCAAATACGCAAGATTCATGCGTTTCGAGCAGCCAAACAAGCCCCAAACGAATGCAAAGTCGCTTTATAACGACAAAGACCGATTTAGTTTTGCGCTCGCTGCAGGCGTTCCAGCTCGAGTTATTAGATCAAAAACTCTTCATTCTATGCAAATATGCAAGATTCATGCGTTTGGAGCAGCCAAACAAGCCCCAAACGAATGCAAAGTCGCTTTATAACAAAATCGACCGATTCAGTTTTGCGCTCGCTGCAGGCGTTCCAGCTCGAGTTATTAGATCAAAAACTCTTCATTCTATGCAAATACGCAAGATTCATGCGTTTGGAGCAGCCAAACAAGCCCCAAACGAATGCAAAGTCGCTTTATAACGACAAAGACCGATTTAGTTTTGCGCTCGCTGCAGGCGTTCCAGCTCGAGTTATTAGATCAAAAACTCTTCATTCTATGCAAATATGCAAGATTCATGCGTTTGGAGCAGCCAAACAAGCCCCAAACGAATGCAAAGTCGCTTTATAACAAAATCGACCGATTCAGTTTTGCGCTCGCTGCATTCGTTCCAGCTCGTGTTATTAGATCAAAAACTCTTCATTTTATGCAAATACGCAAGATTCATGCGTTTCGAGCAGCCAAACAAGCCCCAAACGAATGCAAAGTCACTTTCTAACGAAATTGAACGATTGAGTTTTGCGCTCGCTGTACGCGTTCCAGCTCGTGTTATTAGATCAAAAACTCTTCATTCCATGCAAATACGCAAGATTCATGCGTTTGGAGCAGCCAAACAAGCCCTAAACGAATGCAAAGTCGCTTTATAACAAAATCGACCGATTCAGTTTTGCGCTCGCTGCAGGCGTTCCAGCTCGAGTTATTAGATCAAAAACTCTTCATTCTATGCAAATACGCAAGATTCATGCGTTTCGAGCAGCCAAACAAGCCCCAAACGAATGCAAAGTCGCTTTATAACGAAATCGGCCGATTCAGTTTTGCGCTCGCTGCAGGCGTTCCAGCTCGTGTTATTAGATCAAAAACTCTTCATTCTATGCAAATACGCAAGATTCATGTGTTTCGAGCAGCCAAACAAGCCCCAAACGAATGCAAAGTCACTTTCTAACGAAATTGAACGATTGAGTTTTGCGCTCGCTGTACGCGTTCCAGCTCGTGTTATTAGATCAAAAACTCTTCATTCTATGCAAATACGCAAGATTCATGCGTTTGGAGCAGCCGAACAAGCCCCAAACGAATGCAAAGTCGCTTTGTAACAAAATCGACCGATTCAGTTTTGCGCTCGCTGCATTCGTTCCAGCTCGTGTTATTAGATCAAAAACTCTTCATTTTATGCAAATACGCAAGATTCATGCGTTTCGAGCAGCCAAACAAGCCCCAAACGAATGCAAAGTCGCTTTATAACGAAATCGGCCGATTCAGTTTTGCGCTCGCTGCAGACGTTCCAGCTCGTGTTATTAGATCAAAAACTCTTCATTCTATGCAAATACGCAAGATTCATGCGTTTCGAGCAGTCAAACAAGCCCCAAACGAGTGCAAAATCGCTTTATAACGAAAAAGACCGATTTAGTTTTGCGCTCGCTGCAGGCGTTCCAGCTCGAGTTATTAGATCAAAAACTCTTCATTCTATGCAAATACGCAAGATTCATGCGTTTCGAGCAGCCAAACAAGCCCCAAACGAATGCAAAGTCACTTTCTAACGAAATTGAACGATTGAGTTTTGCGCTCGCTGTACGGGTTCCAGCTCGTGTTATTAGATCAAAAACTCTTCGTTCTGTGCAAATATGCAAGATTCATGCGTTTGGAGCAGCCAAACAAGCCCCAAACGAATGCAAAGTCGCTTTATAACGAGACAGACCGATTGAGTTTTGCGCTCGCTGCAGGCATTCCAGCTCGTGTTATTAGATCAAAAACTCGTCATTCTATGCAAATACGCAAGATTCATGCGCTTCGAGCAGCCAAACAAGCCCCAAACGAATGCAAAGTCACTTTATAACGAAATCGGCCGATTCAGTTTTGCGCTCGCTGCAGACGTTCCAGCTCGTGTTATTAGATCAAAAACTCTTCATTCTATGCAAATACGCAAGATTCGTGCGTTTCGAGCAGTCAAACAAGCCCCAAACGAATGCAAAGTCGCTTTATAACGAAAAATACCGATTTAGTTTTGCGCTCGCTGCAGGCGTTGCAGCTCGAGTTATTAGATCAAAAACTCTTCATTCTATGCAAATACGCAAGATTCATGCGTTTCGAGCAGCCAAACAAGCCCCAAACGAATGCAAAGTCACTTTATAACGAAATCGGCCGATTCAGTTTTGCGCTCGCTGCAGACGTTCCAGCTCGTGTTATTAGATCAAAAACTCTTCATTCTGTGCAAATACGCAAGATTCATGCGTTTAGAGCAGCCAAACAAGCCCCAAACGAATGCACAGACGCTTTTGAACGAAATTGAACGATTGAGGTTTGCGCTCGCCGTACGCGTTCCAGCTCGTGTCATTAGATCAAAAACTCTTCATTCTATGCAAATACGCAAGATTCATGCGTTTGGAGCAGCCAAACAAGCCCCAAACGAATGCAAAGTCGCTTTACAACGAAATTGAACGATTGAGTTTTGCGCTCGCTGTACGCGTTCCAGAACGTGTTATTAGATCAAAAACTCTTCATTCTATGCAAATACGCAAGATTCATGCGTTTGGAGCAGCCAAACAAGCCCCAAACGAATGCAAAGTCGCTTTATAACGAAATCGGCCGATTCAGTTTTGCGCTCGCTGCAGGCGTTCCAGCTCGAGTTATTAGATCAAAAACTCTTCATTCTATGCAAATACGCAAGATTCATGCGTTTCGAGCAGCCAAACAAGCCCCAAACGAATGCAAAGTCGCTTTATAACGAAATGGGCCGATTCAGTTTTGCGCTCGCTGCAGGCGTTCCAGCTCGAGTTATTAGATCAAAAACTCTTCATTCTATGCAAATACGCAAGATTCGAGCGTTTGGAGCAGCCAAACAAGCCCCAAACGAATGCAAAGTCGCTTTGTAACGAAATCGACCGATTCAGTTTTGCGCTCGCTGCAGGCTTTCCAGCTCGTATTAATAGATCTAAGACTCTTCATTCTATGCAAATATGCAAGATTCATGCGTTTGGAGCAGCCAAACAAGCCCCAAACGAATGCAAAGTCGCTTTATCACAAAATCGACCGATTCAGTTTTGCGCTCGCTGCAGGCATTCCAGCTCGTGTTATCAGATCAAAAACTCGTCATTCTATGCAAATACGCAAGATTCATGCGTTTGGAGCCTCCAAACAAGCCCCAAACGAATGCAAAGTCGCTTTACAACGAAATTGAACGATTGAGTTTTGCGCTCGCTGTACGCGTTCCAGCTCGTGTTATTGGATCAAAAACTCTTCATTCTATGCAAATACGCAAGATTCATGCGTTTGGAGCAGCCGAACAAGCCCCAAACGAATGCAAAGTCGCTTTATAACGAAATCGACCGATTCAGTTTTCCGCTCGCTGCAGGCGTTCCAGCTCGTATTAATAGATCAAAAACTCTTCATTCTATGCAAATACGCAAGATTCATGCGTTTCGAGCAGCCAAACAAGCCCCAAACGAATGCAAAGTCGCTTTATAACGAAATCGGCCGATTCAATTTTGCGCTCGCTGCAGGCGTTCCAGCTCGTGTTATTAGATCAAAAACTCTTCATTCTATGCAAATACGCAAGATTCATGCGTCCGAGCAGCCGAACAAGCCCCAAACGAATGCAAAGTCGCTTTATAACGAAATCGACCGATTCAGTTTTCCGCTCGCTGCAGGCGTTCCAGCTCGTATTAATAGATCAAAAACTCTTCATTCTATGCAAATACGCAAGATTCATGCGTTTGGAGCAGCCAAACAAGCCCCAAACGAATGCAAAGTCGCTTTACAACGAAATTGAACGATTGAGTTTTGCGCTCGCTGTACGCGTTCCAGCTCGTGTTATTGGATCAAAAACTCTTCATTCTATGCAGATACGCGAGATTCATGCGTTTCGAGCAGCCAAACAAGCCCCAAACGAATGCAAAGTCGCTTTATAACGAAATCGGCCGATTCAGTTTTGCGCTCGCTGCAGGCGTTCCAGCTCGTGTTATTAGATCAAAAACTCTTCATTCTATGCAAATACGCAAGATTCATGCGTTCGAGCAGCCGAACAAGCCCCAAACGAATGCAAAGTCGCTTTATAACGAAATCGACCGATTCAGTTTTCCGCTCGCTGCAGGCGTTCCAGCTCGTGTTATTAGATCAAAAACTCGTCATTCTATGCAAATACGCAAGATTCATGCGTTTGGAGCCTCCAAACAAGCCCCAAACGAATGCAAAGTCGCTTTACAACGAAATTGAACGATTGAGTTTTGCGCTCGCTGTACGCGTTCCAGCTCGTGTTATTGGATCAAAAACTCTTCATTCTATGCAAATACGCAAGATTCATGCGTTTGGAGCAGCCGAACAAGCCCCAAACGAATGCAAGATCGCTTTATAACGAAATCGGCCGATTCAGTTTTGCGCTCGCTGCAGGCGTTCCAGCTCGAGTTATTAGATCAAAAACTCTTCATTCTATGCAAATACGCGAGATTCATGCGTTTCGAGCAGCCAAACAAGCCCCAAACGAATGCAAAGTCACTTTCTAACGAAATTGAACGATTGAGTTTTGCGCTCGCTGTACGCGTTCCAGCTCGTGTTATTAGATCAAAAACTCTTCATTCTATGCAAATACGCAAGATTCATGCGTTTGGAGCAGCCGAACAAGCCCCAAACGAATGCAAAGTCGCTTTATAACGAAATCGACCGATTCAGTTTTGCGCTCGCTGCCGGCGTTCCAGCTCGTATTAATAGATCAAAAACTCTTCATTCTATGCAAATACGCAAGATTCATGCGTTTCAAGCAGCTAAACAAGCCCCAAACGAATGGAAAGTCGCTTTATAACGAAATCGGCCGATTCAGTTTTGCGCTCGCTGCAGGCTTTCCAGCTCGTATTAATAGATCTAAGACTCTTCATTCTGTGCAAATATGCAAGATTCATGCGTTTGGAGCAGCCAAACAAGCCCCAAACGAATGCAAAGTAGCTTTATAACGAAAAAGACCGATTGAGTTTTGCGCTCGCTGCAGGCATTCCAGCTCGTGTTATTAGATCAAAAACTCGTCATTCTATGCAAATACGCAAGATTCATGCGTTTGGAGCAGCTAAACAAGCCCCAAACGAATGCAAAGTCGCTTTATAACGAAATCGGCCGATTCAGTTTTGCGCTCGCTGCAGGCGTTCCAGCTCGTGTTATTAGATCAAAAACTCTTCATTCTATGCAAATACGCAAGATTCATGTGTTTCGAGCAGCCAAACAAGCCCCAAACGAATGCAAAGTCACTTTCTAACGAAATTGAACGATTGAGTTTTGCGCTCGCTGTACGCGTTCCAGCTCGTGTTATTAGATCAAAAACTCTTCATTCTATGCAGATACGCGAGATTCATGCGTTTGGAGCAGCCAAACAAGCCCCAAACGAATGCAAAGTCGCTTTATAACAAAATCGACCGATTCAGTTTTGCGCTCGCTGCAGGCGTTCCAGCTCGAGTTATTAGATCAAAAACTCTTCATTCTATGCAAATACGCAAGATTCATGCGTTTGGAGCAGCCAAACAAGCCCCAAACGAATGCAAAGTCGCTTTATAACAAAATCAACCGATTCAGTTTTGCGCTCGCTGCATTCGTTCCAGCTCGTGTTATTAGATCAAAAACTCTTCATTTTATGCAAATACGCAAGATTCATGCGTTTCGAGCAGCCAAACAAGCCCCAAACGAATGCAAAGTCACTTTCTAACGAAATTGAACGATTGAGTTTTGCGCTCGCTGTACGCGTTCCAGCTCGTGTTATTAGATCAAAAACTCTTCATTCCATGCAAATACGCAAGATTCATGCGTTTGGAGCAGCCAAACAAGCCCTAAACGAATGCAAAGTCGCTTTATAACAAAATCGACCGATTCAGTTTTGCGCTCGCTGCAGGCGTTCCAGCTCGAGTTATTAGATCAAAAACTCTTCATTCTATGCAAATACGCAAGATTCATGCGTTTCGAGCAGCCAAACAAGCCCCAAACGAATGCAAAGTCGCTTTATAACGAAATCGGCCGATTCAGTTTTGCGCTCGCTGCAGGCGTTCCAGCTCGTGTTATTAGATCAAAAACTCTTCATCCTATGCAAATACGCAAGATTCATGCGTTTCGAGCAGCCAAACAAGCCCCAAACGAATGCAAAGTCGCTTTATAACGACAAAGACCGATTTAGTTTTGCGCTCGCTGCAGGCGTTCCAGCTCGAGTTATTAGATCAAAAACTCTTCATTCTATGCAAATATGCAAGATTCATGCGTTTGGAGCAGCCAAACAAGCCCCAAACGAATGCAAAGTCGCTTTATAACAAAATCGACCGATTCAGTTTTGCGCTCGCTGCAGGCGTTCCAGCTCGAGTTATTAGATCAAAAACTCTTCATTCTATGCAAATACGCAAGATTCATGCGTTTGGAGCAGCCAAACAAGCCCCAAACGAATGCAAAGTCGCTTTATAACGACAAAGACCGATTTAGTTTTGCGCTCGCTGCAGGCGTTCCAGCTCGAGTTATTAGATCAAAAACTCTTCATTCTATGCAAATATGCAAGATTCATGCGTTTGGAGCAGCCAAACAAGCCCCAAACGAATGCAAAGTCGCTTTATAACAAAATCGACCGATTCAGTTTTGCGCTCGCTGCAGGCGTTCCAGCTCGAGTTATTAGATCAAAAACTCTTCATTCTATGCAAATACGCAAGATTCATGCGTTTGGAGCAGCCAAACAAGCCCCAAACGAATGCAAAGTCGCTTTGTAACAAAATCGACCGATTCAGTTTTGCGCTCGCTGCCGGCGTTCCAGCTCGTATTAATAGATCAAAAACTCTTCATTCTATGCAAATACGCAAGATTCATGCGTTTCAAGCAGCTAAACACGCCCCAAACGAATGGAAAGTCGCTTTATAACGAAATCGGCCGATTCAGTTTTGCGCTCGCTGCAGGCGTTCCAGCTTGTGTTATTAGATCAAAAACTCTTTATTCTATGCAAATACGCAAGATTCATGTGTTTCGAGCAGCCAAACAAGCCCCAAACGAATGCAAAGTCACTTTCTAACGAAATTGAACGATTGAGTTTTGCGCTCGCTGTACGCGTTCCAGCTCGTGTTATTAGATCAAAAACTCTTCATTCCATGCAAATACGCAAGATTCATGCGTTTGGAGCAGCCAAACAAGCCCTAAACGAATGCAAAGTCGCTTTATAACAAAATCGACCGATTCAGTTTTGCGCTCGCTGCAGGCGTTCCAGCTCGAGTTATTAGATCAAAAACTCTTCATTCTATGCAAATACGCAAGATTCATGCGTTTGGAGCAGCCAAACAAGCCCCAAACGAATGCAAAGTCGCTTTGTAACAAAATCGACCGATTCAGTTTTGCGCTCGCTGCAGGCGTTCCAGCTCGAGTTATTAGATCAAAAACTCTTCATTTTATGCAAATACGCAAGATTCATGCGTTTCGAGCAGCCAAACAAGCCCCAAACGAATGCAAAGTCGCTTTATAACGAAATCGGCCGATTCAGTTTTGCGCTCGCTGCAGGCGTTCCAGCTCGTGTTATTAGATCAAAAACTCTTCATTCTATGCAAATACGCAAGATTCATGTGTTTCGAGCAGCCAAACAAGCCCCAAACGAATGCAAAGTCACTTTCTAACGAAATTGAACGATTGAGTTTTGCGCTCGCTGTACGCGTTCCAGCTCGTGTTATTAGATCAAAAACTCTTCATTCTATGCAAATACGCAAGATTCATGCGTTTGGAGCAGCCGAACAAGCCCCAAACGAATGCAAAGTCGCTTTATAACGAAATCGACCGATTCAGTTTTGCGCTCGCTGCCGGCGTTCCAGCTCGTATTAATAGATCAAAAACTCTTCATTCTATGCAAATACGCAAGATTCATGCGTTTCAAGCAGCTAAACAAGCCCCAAACGAATGGAAAGTCGCTTTATAACGAAATCGGCCGATTCAGTTTTGCGCTCGCTGCAGGCTTTCCAGCTCGTATTAATAGATCTAAGACTCTTCATTCTGTGCAAATATGCAAGATTCATGCGTTTGGAGCAGCCAAACAAGCCCCAAACGAATGCAAAGTAGCTTTATAACGAAAAAGACCGATTGAGTTTTGCGCTCGCTGCAGGCATTCCAGCTCGTGTTATTAGATCAAAAACTCGTCATTCTATGCAAATACGCAAGATTCATGCGTTTGGAGCAGCTAAACAAGCCCCAAACGAATGCAAAGTCGCTTTATAACGAAATCGACCGATTCAGTTTTTCGCTCGCTGCAGGCGTTCCAGCTCGAGTTATTTAGATCAAACACTGTTTATTCTATGCGAATACGCAAGATTCATGCGTTTAGAGCAGCCAAACAAGCCCCAAACGAAAGCAAAGTCGCTTTACAACGAAATTGAACGATTGTGTTTTGCGCTCGCTGTACGCGTTCCAGCTCGTGTTATTAGATCAAAAACTCTTCATTCCATGCAAATACGCAAGATTCATGCGTTTGGAGCAGCCAAACAAGCCCTAAACGAATGCAAAGTCGCTTTATAACGAAATCGACCGATTCAGTTTTGCGCTCGCTGCAGGCATTCCAGCTCGAGTTATTAGATCAAAAACTCTTCATTCTATGCAAATACACCAGATTCATGCGTTTCGAGCAGCCAAACAAGCCCCAAACGAATGCAAAGTCGCTTTATAACGAAATCGGCCGATTCAGTTTTGCGCTCGCTGCAGACGTTCCAGCTCGTGTTATTAGATCAAAAACTCTTCATTCTATGCAAATACGCAAGATTCATGCGTTTCGAGCAGTCAAACAAGCCCCAAACGAATGCAAAATCGCTTTATAACGAAAAAGACCGATTTAGTTTTGCGCTCGCTGCAGGCGTTCCAGCTCGAGTTATTAGATCAAAAACTCTTCATTCTATGCAAATACGCAAGATTCATGCGTTTCGAGCAGCCAAACAAGCCCCAAACGAATGCAAAGTCACTTTCTAACGAAATTGAACGATTGAGTTTTGCGCTCGCTGTACGCGTTCCAGCTCGTGTTATTAGATCAAAAACTCTTCGTTCTGTGCAAATATGCAAGATTCATGCGTTTGGAGCAGCCAAACAAGCCCCAAACGAATGCAAAGTCGCTTTATAACGAAACAGACCGATTGAGTTTTGCGCTCGCTGCAGGCATTCCAGCTCGTGTTATTAGATCAAAAACTCGTCATTCTATGCAAATACGCAAGATTCATGCGTTTCGAGCAGCCAAACAAGCCCCAAACGAATGCAAAGTCACTTTATAACGAAATCGGCCGATTCAGTTTTGCGCTCGCTGCAGACGTTCCAGCTCGTGTTATTAGATCAAAAACTCTTCATTCTATGCAAATACGCAAGATTCATGCGTTTCGAGCAGTCAAACAAGCCCCAAACGAATGCAAAGTCGCTTTATAACGAAAAAGACCGATTTAGTTTTGCGCTCGCTGCAGGCGTTGCAGCTCGAGTTATTAGATCAAAAACTCTTCATTCTATGCAAATACGCAAGATTCATGCGTTTGGAGCAGCCAAACAAGCCCCAAACGAATGCAAAGTCGCTTTACAACGAAATTGAACGATTGAGTTTTGCGCTCGCTGTACGCGTTCCAGCTCGTGTTATTAGATCAAAAACTCTTCATTCTATGCAAATACGCAAGATTCATGCGTTTGGAGCCTCCAAACAAGCCCCAAACGAATGCAAAGTCGCTTTACAACGAAATTGAACGATTGAGTTTTGCGCTCGCTGTACGCGTTCCAGCTCGTGTTATTAGATCAAAAACTCTTCATTCTATGCAAATACGCAAGATTCATGCGTTTGGAGCAGCCGAACAAGCCCCAAACGAATGCAAAGTCGCTTTATAACGAAATCGACCGATTCAGTTTTGCGCTCGCTGCAGGCGTTCCAGCTCGTGTTATTAGATCAAAAACTCTTCATTCTATGCAAATACGCAAGATTCATGCGTTTGGAGCAGCCGAACAAGCCCCAAACGAATGCAAAGTCGCTTTATAACGAAATCGACCGATTCAGTTTTGCGCTCGCTGCAGGCGTTCCAGCTCGTATTAATAGATCAAAAACTCTTCATTCTATGCAAATACGCAAGATTCATGCGTTTGGAGCAGCCAAACAAGCCCCAAACGAATGCAAAGTCGCTTTACAACGAAATTGAACGATTGAGTTTTGCGCTCGCTGTACGCGTTCCAGCTCGTGTTATTGGATCAAAAACTCTTCATTCTATGCAAATACGCAAGATTCATGCGTTTGGAGCAGCCGAACAAGCCCCAAACGTATGCAAAGTCGCTTTATAACGAAATCGGCCGATTCAGTTTTGCGCTCGCTGCAGGCGTTCCAGCTCGAGTTATTGGATCAAAAACTCTTCATTCTTTGCAAATACGCGAGATTCATGCGTTTCGAGCAGCCAAACAAGCCCCAAACGAATGCAAAGTCGCTTTATAACGAAATCGGCCGATTCAGTTTTGCGCTCGCTGCAGGCGTTCCAGCTCGTGTTATTAGATCAAAAACTCTTCATTCTATGCAAATACGCAAGATTCATGCGTTCGAGCAGCCAAACAAGCCCCAAACGAATGCAAAGTCGCTTTGTAACAAAATCGACCGATTCAGTTTTGCGCTCGCTGCAGGCGTTCCAGCTCGAGTTATTAGATCAAAAACTCTTCATTTTATGCAAATACGCAAGATTCATGCGTTTCGAGCAGCCAAACAAGCCCCAAACGAATGCAAAGTCGCTTTATAACGAAATCGGCCGATTCAGTTTTGCGCTCGCTGCAGGCGTTCCAGCTCGTGTTATTAGATCAAAAACTCTTCATTCTATGCAAATACGCAAGATTCATGTGTTTCGAGCAGCCAAACAAGCCCCAAACGAATGCAAAGTCACTTTCTAACGAAATTGAACGATTGAGTTTTGCGCTCGCTGTACGCGTTCCAGCTCGTGTTATTAGATCAAAAACTCTTCATTCTATGCAAATACGCAAGATTCATGCGTTTGGAGCAGCCGAACAAGCCCCAAACGAATGCAAAGTCGCTTTATAACGAAATCGACCGATTCAGTTTTGCGCTCGCTGCCGGCGTTCCAGCTCGTATTAATAGATCAAAAACTCTTCATTCTATGCAAATACGCAAGATTCATGCGTTTCAAGCAGCTAAACAAGCCCCAAACGAATGGAAAGTCGCTTTATAACGAAATCGGCCGATTCAGTTTTGCGCTCGCTGCAGGCTTTCCAGCTCGTATTAATAGATCTAAGACTCTTCATTCTGTGCAAATATGCAAGATTCATGCGTTTGGAGCAGCCAAACAAGCCCCAAACGAATGCAAAGTAGCTTTATAACGAAAAAGACCGATTGAGTTTTGCGCTCGCTGCAGGCATTCCAGCTCGTGTTATTAGATCAAAAACTCGTCATTCTATGCAAATACGCAAGATTCATGCGTTTGGAGCAGCTAAACAAGCGCCAAACGAATGCAAAGTCGCTTTATAACGAAATCGACCGATTCAGTTTTTCGCTCGCTGCAGGCGTTCCAGCTCGAGTTATTTAGATCAAACACTGTTTATTCTATGCGAATACGCAAGATTCATGCGTTTAGAGCAGCCAAACAAGCCCCAAACGAAAGCAAAGTCGCTTTACAACGAAATTGAACGATTGTGTTTTGCGCTCGCTGTACGCGTTCCAGCTCGTGTTATTAGATCAAAAACTCTTCATTCCATGCAAATACGCAAGATTCATGCGTTTGGAGCAGCCAAACAAGCCCTAAACGAATGCAAAGTCGCTTTATAACGAAATCGACCGATTCAGTTTTGCGCTCGCTGCAGGCATTCCAGCTCGAGTTATTAGATCAAAAACTCTTCATTCTATGCAAATACACAAGATTCATGCGTTTCGAGCAGCCAAACAAGCCCCAAACGAATGCAAAGTCGCTTTATAACGAAATCGGCCGATTCAGTTTTGCGCTCGCTGCAGACGTTCCAGCTCGTGTTATTAGATCAAAAACTCTTCATTCTATGCAAATACGCAAGATTCATGCGTTTCGAGCAGTCAAACAAGCCCCAAACGAATGCAAAGTCGCTTTATAACGAAAAAGACCGATTTAGTTTTGCGCTCGCTGCAGGCGTTGCAGCTCGAGTTATTAGATCAAAAACTCTTCATTCTATGCAAATACGCAAGATTCATGCGTTTGGAGCAGCCAAACAAGCCCCAAACGAATGCAAAGTCGCTTTACAACGAAATTGAACGATTGAGTTTTGCGCTCGCTGTACGCGTTCCAGCTCGTGTTATTAGATCAAAAACTCTTCATTCTATGCAAATACGCAAGATTCATGCGTTTGGAGCCTCCAAACAAGCCCCAAACGAATGCAAAGTCGCTTTACAACGAAATTGAACGATTGAGTTTTGCGCTCGCTGTACGCGTTCCAGCTCGTGTTATTAGATCAAAAACTCTTCATTCTATGCAAATACGCAAGATTCATGCGTTTGGAGCAGCCGAACAAGCCCCAAACGAATGCAAAGTCGCTTTATAACGAAATCGACCGATTCAGTTTTGCGCTCGCTGCAGGCGTTCCAGCTCGTGTTATTAGATCAAAAACTCTTCATTCTATGCAAATACGCAAGATTCATGCGTTTGGAGCAGCCGAACAAGCCCCAAACGAATGCAAAGTCGCTTTATAACGAAATCGACCGATTCAGTTTTGCGCTCGCTGCAGGCGTTCCAGCTCGTATTAATAGATCAAAAACTCTTCATTCTATGCAAATACGCAAGATTCATGCGTTTGGAGCAGCCAAACAAGCCCCAAACGAATGCAAAGTCGCTTTACAACGAAATTGAACGATTGAGTTTTGCGCTCGCTGTACGCGTTCCAGCTCGTGTTATTGGATCAAAAACTCTTCATTCTATGCAAATACGCAAGATTCATGCGTTTGGAGCAGCCGAACAAGCCCCAAACGAATGCAAAGTCGCTTTATAACGAAATCGGCCGATTCAGTTTTGCGCTCGCTGCAGGCGTTCCAGCTCGAGTTATTAGATCAAAAACTCTTCATTCTTTGCAAATACGCGAGATTCATGCGTTTCGAGCAGCCAAACAAGCCCCAAACGAATGCAAAGTCGCTTTATAACGAAATCGGCCGATTCAGTTTTGCGCTCGCTGCAGGCGTTCCAGCTCGTGTTATTAGATCAAAAACTCTTCATTCTATGCAAATACGCAAGATTCATGCGTTCGAGCAGCCGAACAAGCCCCAAACGAATGCAAAGTCACTTTATAACGAAATCGACCGATTCAGTTTTCCGCTCGCTGCAGGCGTTCCAGCTCGTGTTATTAGATCAAAAACTCGTCATTCTATGCAAATACGCAAGATTCATGCGTTTGGAGCCTCCAAACAAGCCCCAAACGAATGCAAAGTCGCTTTACAACGAAATTGAACGATTGAGTTTTCCGCTCGCTGTACGCATTCCAGCTCGTGTTATTGGATCAAAAACTCTTTATTCTATGCAAATACGCAAGATTCATGCGTTTGGAGCAGCCGAACAAGCCCCAAACGAATGCAAAGTCGCTTTATAACGAAATCGGCCGATTCAGTTTTGCGCTCGCTGCAGGCGTTCCAGCTCGAGTTATTAGATCAAAAACTCTTCATTCTATGCAAATACGCGAGATTCATGCGTTTCGAGCAGCCAAACAAGCCCCAAACGAATGCAAAGTCGCTTTATAACGAAATCGGCCGATTCAGTTTTGCGCTCGCTGCAGGCGTTCCAGCTCGTGTTATTAGATCAAAAACTCTTCATCCTATGCAAATACGCAAGATTCATGCGTTTCGAGCAGCCAAACAAGCCCCAAACGAATGCAAAGTCGCTTTATAACGACAAAGACCGATTTAGTTTTGCGCTCGCTGCAGGCGTTCCAGCTCGAGTTATTAGATCAAAAACTCTTCATTCTATGCAAATATGCAAGATTCATGCGTTTGGAGCAGCCAAACAAGCCCCAAACGAATGCAAAGTCGCTTTATAACAAAATCGGCCGATTCAGTTTTGCGCTCGCTGCAGGCGTTCCAGCTCGAGTTATTAGATCAAAAACTCTTCATTCTTTGCAAATACGCGAGATTCATGCGTTTCGAGCAGCCAAACAAGCCCCAAACGAATGCAAAGTCGCTTTATAACGAAATCGGCCGATTCAGTTTTGCGCTCGCTGCAGGCGTTCCAGCTCGTGTTATTAGATCAAAAACTCTTCATTCTATGCAAATACGCAAGATTCATGCGTTCGAGCAGCCGAACAAGCCCCAAACGAATGCAAAGTCACTTTATAACGAAATCGACCGATTCAGTTTTCCGCTCGCTGCAGGCGTTCCAGCTCGTGTTATTAGATCAAAAACTCGTCATTCTATGCAAATACGCAAGATTCATGCGTTTGGAGCCTCCAAACAAGCCCCAAACGAATGCAAAGTCGCTTTACAACGAAATTGAACGATTGAGTTTTCCGCTCGCTGTACGCATTCCAGCTCGTGTTATTGGATCAAAAACTCTTCATTCTATGCAAATACGCAAGATTCATGCGTTTGGAGCAGCCGAACAAGCCCCAAACGAATGCAAAGTCGCTTTATAACGAAATCGGCCGATTCAGTTTTGCGCTCGCTGCAGGCGTTCCAGCTCGAGTTATTAGATCAAAAACTCTTCATTCTATGCAAATACGCGAGATTCATGCGTTTCGAGCAGCCAAACAAGCCCCAAACGAATGCAAAGTCGCTTTATAACGAAATCGGCCGATTCAGTTTTGCGCTCGCTGCAGGCGTTCCAGCTCGTGTTATTAGATCAAAAACTCTTCATCCTATGCAAATACGCAAGATTCATGCGTTTCGAGCAGCCAAACAAGCCCCAAACGAATGCAAAGTCGCTTTATAACGACAAAGACCGATTTAGTTTTGCGCTCGCTGCAGGCGTTCCAGCTCGAGTTATTAGATCAAAAACTCTTCATTCTATGCAAATATGCAAGATTCATGCGTTTGGAGCAGCCAAACAAGCCCCAAACGAATGCAAAGTCGCTTTATAACAAAATCGACCGATTCAGTTTTGCGCTCGCTGCAGGCGTTCCAGCTCGAGTTATTAGATCAAAAACTCTTCATTCTATGCAAATACGCAAGATTCATGCGTTTGGAGCAGCCAAACAAGCCCCAAACGAATGCAAAGTCGCTTTATAACGACAAAGACCGATTTAGTTTTGCGCTCGCTGCAGGCGTTCCAGCTCGAGTTATTAGATCAAAAACTCTTCATTCTATGCAAAATGCAAGATTCATGCGTTTGGAGCAGCCAAACAAGCCCCAAACGAATGCAAAGTCGCTTTATAACAAAATCGACCGATTCAGTTTTGCGCTCGCTGCATTCGTTCCAGCTCGTGTTATTAGATCAAAAACTCTTCATTTTATGCAAATACGCAAGATTCATGCGTTTCGAGCAGCCAAACAAGCCCCAAACGAATGCAAAGTCACTTTCTAACGAAATTGAACGATTGAGTTTTGCGCTCGCTGTACGCGTTCCAGCTCGTGTTATTAGATCAAAAACTCTTCATTCCATGCAAATACGCAAGATTCATGCGTTTGGAGCCTCCAAACAAGCCCCAAACGAATGCAAAGTCGCTTTACAACGAAATTGAACGATTGAGTTTTGCGCTCGCTGTACGCGTTCCAGCTCGTGTTATTAGATCAAAAACTCTTCATTCTATGCAAATACGCAAGATTCATGCGTTTGGAGCAGCCGAACAAGCCCCAAACGAATGCAAAGTCGCTTTATAACGAAATCGACCGATTCAGTTTTGCGCTCGCTGCAGGCGTTCCAGCTCGTATTAATAGATCAAAAACTCTTCATTCTATGCAAATACGCAAGATTCATGCGTTTGGAGCAGCCAAACAAGCCCCAAACGAATGCAAAGTCGCTTTACAACGAAATTGAACGATTGAGTTTTGCGCTCGCTGTACGCGTTCCAGCTCGTGTTATTGGATCAAAAACTCTTCATTCTATGCAAATACGCAAGATTCATGCGTTTGGAGCAGCCGAACAAGCCCCAAACGAATGCAAAGTCGCTTTATAACGAAATCGGCCGATTCAGTTTTGCGCTCGCTGCAGGCGTTCCAGCTCGAGTTATTAGATCAAAAACTCTTCATTCTTTGCAAATACGCGAGATTCATGCGTTTCGAGCAGCCAAACAAGCCCCAAACGAATGCAAAGTCGCTTTATAACGAAATCGGCCGATTCAGTTTTGCGCTCGCTGCAGGCGTTCCAGCTCGTGTTATTAGATCAAAAACTCTTCATTCTATGCAAATACGCAAGATTCATGCGTTCGAGCAGCCGAACAAGCCCCAAACGAATGCAAAGTCACTTTATAACGAAATCGACCGATTCAGTTTTCCGCTCGCTGCAGGCGTTCCAGCTCGTGTTATTAGATCAAAAACTCGTCATTCTATGCAAATACGCAAGATTCATGCGTTTGGAGCCTCCAAACAAGCCCCAAACGAATGCAAAGTCGCTTTACAACGAAATTGAACGATTGAGTTTTGCGCTCGCTGTACGCATTCCAGCTCGTGTTATTGGATCAAAAACTCTTCATTCTATGCAAATACGCAAGATTCATGCGTTTGGAGCAGCCGAACAAGCCCCAAACGAATGCAAAGTCGCTTTATAACGAAATCGGCCGATTCAGTTTTGCGCTCGCTGCAGGCGTTCCAGCTCGAGTTATTAGATCAAAAACTCTTCATTCTATGCAAATACGCGAGATTCATGCGTTTCGAGCAGCCAAACAAGCCCCAAACGAATGCAAAGTCGCTTTATAACGAAATCGGCCGATTCAGTTTTGCGCTCGCTGCAGGCGTTCCAGCTCGTGTTATTAGATCAAAAACTCTTCATCCTATGCAAATACGCAAGATTCATGCGTTTCGAGCAGCCAAACAAGCCCCAAACGAATGCAAAGTCGCTTTATAACGACAAAGACCGATTTAGTTTTGCGCTCGCTGCAGGCGTTCCAGCTCGAGTTATTAGATCAAAAACTCTTCATTCTATGCAAATATGCAAGATTCATGCGTTTGGAGCAGCCAAACAAGCCCCAAACGAATGCAAAGTCGCTTTATAACAAAATCGACCGATTCAGTTTTGCGCTCGCTGCAGGCGTTCCAGCTCGAGTTATTAGATCAAAAACTCTTCATTCTATGCAAATACGCAAGATTCATGCGTTTGGAGCAGCCAAACAAGCCCCAAACGAATGCAAAGTCGCTTTATAACGACAAAGACCGATTTAGTTTTGCGCTCGCTGCAGGCGTTCCAGCTCGAGTTATTAGATCAAAAACTCTTCATTCTATGCAAATATGCAAGATTCATGCGTTTGGAGCAGCCAAACAAGCCCCAAACGAATGCAAAGTCGCTTTATAACAAAATCGACCGATTCAGTTTTGCGCTCGCTGCATTCGTTCCAGCTCGTGTTATTAGATCAAAAACTCTTCATTTTATGCAAATACGCAAGATTCATGCGTTTCGAGCAGCCAAACAAGCCCCAAACGAATGCAAAGTCACTTTCTAACGAAATTGAACGATTGAGTTTTGCGCTCGCTGTACGCGTTCCAGCTCGTGTTATTAGATCAAAAACTCTTCATTCCATGCAAATACGCAAGATTCATGCGTTTGGAGCAGCCAAACAAGCCCTAAACGAATGCAAAGTCGCTTTATAACAAAATCGACCGATTCAGTTTTGCGCTCGCTGCAGGCGTTCCAGCTCGAGTTATTAGATCAAAAACTCTTCATTCTATGCAAATACGCAAGATTCATGCGTTTGGAGCAGCCGAACAAGCCCCAAACGAATGCAAAGTCGCTTTGTAACAAAATCGACCGATTCAGTTTTGCGCTCGCTGCATTCGTTCCAGCTCGTGTTATTAGATCAAAAACTCTTCGTTCTGTGCAAATATGCAAGATTCATGCGTTTGGAGCAGCCAAACAAGCCCCAAACGAATGCAAAGTCGCTTTATAACGAAACAGACCGATTGAGTTTTGCGCTCGCTGCAGGCATTCCAGCTCGTGTTATTAGATCAAAAACTCGTCATTCTATGCAAATACGCAAGATTCATGCGCTTCGAGCAGCCAAACAAGCCCCAAACGAATGCAAAGTCACTTTATAACGAAATCGGCCGATTCAGTTTTGCGCTCGCTGCAGACGTTCCAGCTCGTGTTATTAGATCAAAAACTCTTCATTCTATGCAAATACGCAAGATTCGTGCGTTTCGAGCAGTCAAACAAGCCCCAAACGAATGCAAAGTCGCTTTATAACGAAAAATACCGATTTAGTTTTGCGCTCGCTGCAGGCGTTGCAGCTCGAGTTATTAGATCAAAAACTCTTCATTCTATGCAAATACGCAAGATTCATGCGTTTCGAGCAGCCAAACAAGCCCCAAACGAATGCAAAGTCACTTTATAACGAAATCGGCCGATTCAGTTTTGCGCTCGCTGCAGACGTTCCAGCTCGTGTTATTAGATCAAAAACTCTTCATTCTGTGCAAATACGCAAGATTCATGCGTTTAGAGCAGCCAAACAAGCCCCAAACGAATGCACAGACGCTTTTGAACGAAATTGAACGATTGAGGTTTGCGCTCGCCGTACGCGTTCCAGCTCGTGTCATTAGATCAAAAACTCTTCATTCTATGCAAATACGCAAGATTCATGCGTTTGGAGCAGCCAAACAAGCCCCAAACGAATGCAAAGTCGCTTTATAACAAAATCGACCGATTCAGTTTTGCGCTCGCTGCAGGCGTTCCAGCTCGAGTTATTAGATCAAAAACTCTTCATTCTATGCAAATACGCAAGATTCATGCGTTTGGAGCAGCCAAACAAGCCCCAAACGAATGCAAAGTCGCTTTATAACGACAAAGACCGATTTAGTTTTGCGCTCGCTGCAGGCGTTCCAGCTCGAGTTATTAGATCAAAAACTCTTCATTCTATGCAAATATGCAAGATTCATGCGTTTGGAGCAGCCAAACAAGCCCCAAACGAATGCAAAGTCGCTTTATAACAAAATCGACCGATTCAGTTTTGCGCTCGCTGCATTCGTTCCAGCTCGTGTTATTAGATCAAAAACTCTTCATTTTATGCAAATACGCAAGATTCATGCGTTTCGAGCAGCCAAACAAGCCCCAAACGAATGCAAAGTCACTTTCTAACGAAATTGAACGATTGAGTTTTGCGCTCGCTGTACGCGTTCCAGCTCGTGTTATTAGATCAAAAACTCTTCATTCCATGCAAATACGCAAGATTCATGCGTTTGGAGCAGCCAAACAAGCCCTAAACGAATGCAAAGTCGCTTTATAACAAAATCGACCGATTCAGTTTTGCGCTCGCTGCAGGCGTTCCAGCTCGAGTTATTAGATCAAAAACTCTTCATTCTATGCAAATACGCAAGATTCATGCGTTTGGAGCAGCCGAACAAGCCCCAAACGAATGCAAAGTCGCTTTGTAACAAAATCGACCGATTCAGTTTTGCGCTCGCTGCATTCGTTCCAGCTCGTGTTATTAGATCAAAAACTCTTCGTTCTGTGCAAATATGCAAGATTCATGCGTTTGGAGCAGCCAAACAAGCCCCAAACGAATGCAAAGTCGCTTTATAACGAAACAGACCGATTGAGTTTTGCGCTCGCTGCAGGCATTCCAGCTCGTGTTATTAGATCAAAAACTCGTCATTCTATGCAAATACGCAAGATTCATGCGCTTCGAGCAGCCAAACAAGCCCCAAACGAATGCAAAGTCACTTTATAACGAAATCGGCCGATTCAGTTTTGCGCTCGCTGCAGACGTTCCAGCTCGTGTTATTAGATCAAAAACTCTTCATTCTATGCAAATACGCAAGATTCGTGCGTTTCGAGCAGTCAAACAAGCCCCAAACGAATGCAAAGTCGCTTTATAACGAAAAATACCGATTTAGTTTTGCGCTCGCTGCAGGCGTTGCAGCTCGAGTTATTAGATCAAAAACTCTTCATTCTATGCAAATACGCAAGATTCATGCGTTTCGAGCAGCCAAACAAGCCCCAAACGAATGCAAAGTCACTTTATAACGAAATCGGCCGATTCAGTTTTGCGCTCGCTGCAGACGTTCCAGCTCGTGTTATTAGATCAAAAACTCTTCATTCTGTGCAAATACGCAAGATTCATGCGTTTAGAGCAGCCAAACAAGCCCCAAACGAATGCACAGACGCTTTTGAACGAAATTGAACGATTGAGGTTTGCGCTCGCCGTACGCGTTCCAGCTCGTGTCATTAGATCAAAAACTCTTCATTCTATGCAAATACGCAAGATTCATGCGTTTGGAGCAGCCAAACAAGCCCCAAACGAATGCAAAGTCGCTTTACAACGAAATTGAACGATTGAGTTTTGCGCTCGCTGTACGCGTTCCAGAACGTGTTATTAGATCAAAAACTCTTCATTCTATGCAAATACGCAAGATTCATGCGTTTGGAGCAGCCAAACAAGCCCCAAACGAATGCAAAGTCGCTTTATAACGAAATCGGCCGATTCAGTTTTGCGCTCGCTGCAGGCGTTCCAGCTCGAGTTATTAGATCAAAAACTCTTCATTCTATGCAAATACGCAAGATTCATGCGTTTCGAGCAGCCAAACAAGCCCCAAACGAATGCAAAGTCGCTTTATAACGAAATGGGCCGATTCAGTTTTGCGCTCGCTGCAGGCGTTCCAGCTCGAGTTATTAGATCAAAAACTCTTCATTCTATGCAAATACGCAAGATTCGAGCGTTTGGAGCAGCCAAACAAGCCCCAAACGAATGCAAAGTCGCTTTACAACGAAATTGAACGATTGAGTTTTGCGCTCGCTGTACGCGTTCCAGCTCGTGTTATTGGATCAAAAACTCTTCATTCTATGCAAATACGCAAGATTCATGCGTTTGGAGCAGCCGAACAAGCCCCAAACGAATGCAAAGTCGCTTTATAACGAAATCGACCGATTCAGTTTTGCGCTCGCTGCAGGCGTTCCAGCTCGTGTTATTAGATCAAAAACTCTTCATTCTATGCAAATACGCAAGATTCATGCGTTTGGAGCAGCCGAACAAGCCCCAAACGAATGCAAAGTCGCTTTATAACGAAATCGACCGATTCAGTTTTGCGCTCGCTGCAGGCGTTCCAGCTCGTATTAATAGATCAAAAACTCTTCATTCTATGCAAATACGCAAGATTCATGCGTTTGGAGCAGCCAAACAAGCCCCAAACGAATGCAAAGTCGCTTTACAACGAAATTGAACGATTGAGTTTTGCGCTCGCTGTACGCGTTCCAGCTCGTGTTATTGGATCAAAAACTCTTCATTCTATGCAAATACGCAAGATTCATGCGTTTGGAGCAGCCGAACAAGCCCCAAACGAATGCAAAGTCGCTTTATAACGAAATCGGCCGATTCAGTTTTGCGCTCGCTGCAGGCGTTCCAGCTCGAGTTATTAGATCAAAAACTCTTCATTCTTTGCAAATACGCGAGATTCATGCGTTTCGAGCAGCCAAACAAGCCCCAAACGAATGCAAAGTCGCTTTATAACGAAATCGGCCGATTCAGTTTTGCGCTCGCTGCAGGCGTTCCAGCTCGTGTTATTAGATCAAAAACTCTTCATTCTATGCAAATACGCAAGATTCATGCGTTCGAGCAGCCGAACAAGCCCCAAACGAATGCAAAGTCACTTTATAACGAAATCGACCGATTCAGTTTTCCGCTCGCTGCAGGCGTTCCAGCTCGTGTTATTAGATCAAAAACTCGTCATTCTATGCAAATACGCAAGATTCATGCGTTTGGAGCCTCCAAACAAGCCCCAAACGAATGCAAAGTCGCTTTACAACGAAATTGAACGATTGAGTTTTCCGCTCGCTGTACGCATTCCAGCTCGTGTTATTGGATCAAAAACTCTTTATTCTATGCAAATACGCAAGATTCATGCGTTTGGAGCAGCCGAACAAGCCCCAAACGAATGCAAAGTCGCTTTATAACGAAATCGGCCGATTCAGTTTTGCGCTCGCTGCAGGCGTTCCAGCTCGAGTTATTAGATCAAAAACTCTTCATTCTATGCAAATACGCGAGATTCATGCGTTTCGAGCAGCCAAACAAGCCCCAAACGAATGCAAAGTCGCTTTATAACGAAATCGGCCGATTCAGTTTTGCGCTCGCTGCAGGCGTTCCAGCTCGTGTTATTAGATCAAAAACTCTTCATCCTATGCAAATACGCAAGATTCATGCGTTTCGAGCAGCCAAACAAGCCCCAAACGAATGCAAAGTCGCTTTATAACGACAAAGACCGATTTAGTTTTGCGCTCGCTGCAGGCGTTCCAGCTCGAGTTATTAGATCAAAAACTCTTCATTCTATGCAAATATGCAAGATTCATGCGTTTGGAGCAGCCAAACAAGCCCCAAACGAATGCAAAGTCGCTTTATAACAAAATCGGCCGATTCAGTTTTGCGCTCGCTGCAGGCGTTCCAGCTCGAGTTATTAGATCAAAAACTCTTCATTCTTTGCAAATACGCGAGATTCATGCGTTTCGAGCAGCCAAACAAGCCCCAAACGAATGCAAAGTCGCTTTATAACGAAATCGGCCGATTCAGTTTTGCGCTCGCTGCAGGCGTTCCAGCTCGTGTTATTAGATCAAAAACTCTTCATTCTATGCAAATACGCAAGATTCATGCGTTCGAGCAGCCGAACAAGCCCCAAACGAATGCAAAGTCACTTTATAACGAAATCGACCGATTCAGTTTTCCGCTCGCTGCAGGCGTTCCAGCTCGTGTTATTAGATCAAAAACTCGTCATTCTATGCAAATACGCAAGATTCATGCGTTTGGAGCCTCCAAACAAGCCCCAAACGAATGCAAAGTCGCTTTACAACGAAATTGAACGATTGAGTTTTCCGCTCGCTGTACGCATTCCAGCTCGTGTTATTGGATCAAAAACTCTTCATTCTATGCAAATACGCAAGATTCATGCGTTTGGAGCAGCCGAACAAGCCCCAAACGAATGCAAAGTCGCTTTATAACGAAATCGGCCGATTCAGTTTTGCGCTCGCTGCAGGCGTTCCAGCTCGAGTTATTAGATCAAAAACTCTTCATTCTATGCAAATACGCGAGATTCATGCGTTTCGAGCAGCCAAACAAGCCCCAAACGAATGCAAAGTCGCTTTATAACGAAATCGGCCGATTCAGTTTTGCGCTCGCTGCAGGCGTTCCAGCTCGTGTTATTAGATCAAAAACTCTTCATCCTATGCAAATACGCAAGATTCATGCGTTTCGAGCAGCCAAACAAGCCCCAAACGAATGCAAAGTCGCTTTATAACGACAAAGACCGATTTAGTTTTGCGCTCGCTGCAGGCGTTCCAGCTCGAGTTATTAGATCAAAAACTCTTCATTCTATGCAAATATGCAAGATTCATGCGTTTGGAGCAGCCAAACAAGCCCCAAACGAATGCAAAGTCGCTTTATAACAAAATCGACCGATTCAGTTTTGCGCTCGCTGCAGGCGTTCCAGCTCGAGTTATTAGATCAAAAACTCTTCATTCTATGCAAATACGCAAGATTCATGCGTTTGGAGCAGCCAAACAAGCCCCAAACGAATGCAAAGTCGCTTTATAACGACAAAGACCGATTTAGTTTTGCGCTCGCTGCAGGCGTTCCAGCTCGAGTTATTAGATCAAAAACTCTTCATTCTATGCAAAATGCAAGATTCATGCGTTTGGAGCAGCCAAACAAGCCCCAAACGAATGCAAAGTCGCTTTATAACAAAATCGACCGATTCAGTTTTGCGCTCGCTGCATTCGTTCCAGCTCGTGTTATTAGATCAAAAACTCTTCATTTTATGCAAATACGCAAGATTCATGCGTTTCGAGCAGCCAAACAAGCCCCAAACGAATGCAAAGTCACTTTCTAACGAAATTGAACGATTGAGTTTTGCGCTCGCTGTACGCGTTCCAGCTCGTGTTATTAGATCAAAAACTCTTCATTCCATGCAAATACGCAAGATTCATGCGTTTGGAGCCTCCAAACAAGCCCCAAACGAATGCAAAGTCGCTTTACAACGAAATTGAACGATTGAGTTTTGCGCTCGCTGTACGCGTTCCAGCTCGTGTTATTAGATCAAAAACTCTTCATTCTATGCAAATACGCAAGATTCATGCGTTTGGAGCAGCCGAACAAGCCCCAAACGAATGCAAAGTCGCTTTATAACGAAATCGACCGATTCAGTTTTGCGCTCGCTGCAGGCGTTCCAGCTCGTATTAATAGATCAAAAACTCTTCATTCTATGCAAATACGCAAGATTCATGCGTTTGGAGCAGCCAAACAAGCCCCAAACGAATGCAAAGTCGCTTTACAACGAAATTGAACGATTGAGTTTTGCGCTCGCTGTACGCGTTCCAGCTCGTGTTATTGGATCAAAAACTCTTCATTCTATGCAAATACGCAAGATTCATGCGTTTGGAGCAGCCGAACAAGCCCCAAACGAATGCAAAGTCGCTTTATAACGAAATCGGCCGATTCAGTTTTGCGCTCGCTGCAGGCGTTCCAGCTCGAGTTATTAGATCAAAAACTCTTCATTCTTTGCAAATACGCGAGATTCATGCGTTTCGAGCAGCCAAACAAGCCCCAAACGAATGCAAAGTCGCTTTATAACGAAATCGGCCGATTCAGTTTTGCGCTCGCTGCAGGCGTTCCAGCTCGTGTTATTAGATCAAAAACTCTTCATTCTATGCAAATACGCAAGATTCATGCGTTCGAGCAGCCGAACAAGCCCCAAACGAATGCAAAGTCACTTTATAACGAAATCGACCGATTCAGTTTTCCGCTCGCTGCAGGCGTTCCAGCTCGTGTTATTAGATCAAAAACTCGTCATTCTATGCAAATACGCAAGATTCATGCGTTTGGAGCCTCCAAACAAGCCCCAAACGAATGCAAAGTCGCTTTACAACGAAATTGAACGATTGAGTTTTGCGCTCGCTGTACGCATTCCAGCTCGTGTTATTGGATCAAAAACTCTTCATTCTATGCAAATACGCAAGATTCATGCGTTTGGAGCAGCCGAACAAGCCCCAAACGAATGCAAAGTCGCTTTATAACGAAATCGGCCGATTCAGTTTTGCGCTCGCTGCAGGCGTTCCAGCTCGAGTTATTAGATCAAAAACTCTTCATTCTATGCAAATACGCGAGATTCATGCGTTTCGAGCAGCCAAACAAGCCCCAAACGAATGCAAAGTCGCTTTATAACGAAATCGGCCGATTCAGTTTTGCGCTCGCTGCAGGCGTTCCAGCTCGTGTTATTAGATCAAAAACTCTTCATCCTATGCAAATACGCAAGATTCATGCGTTTCGAGCAGCCAAACAAGCCCCAAACGAATGCAAAGTCGCTTTATAACGACAAAGACCGATTTAGTTTTGCGCTCGCTGCAGGCGTTCCAGCTCGAGTTATTAGATCAAAAACTCTTCATTCTATGCAAATATGCAAGATTCATGCGTTTGGAGCAGCCAAACAAGCCCCAAACGAATGCAAAGTCGCTTTATAACAAAATCGACCGATTCAGTTTTGCGCTCGCTGCAGGCGTTCCAGCTCGAGTTATTAGATCAAAAACTCTTCATTCTATGCAAATACGCAAGATTCATGCGTTTGGAGCAGCCAAACAAGCCCCAAACGAATGCAAAGTCGCTTTATAACGACAAAGACCGATTTAGTTTTGCGCTTGCTGCAGGCGTTCCAGCTCGAGTTATTAGATCAAAAACTCTTCATTCTATGCAAATATGCAAGATTCATGCGTTTGGAGCAGCCAAACAAGCCCCAAACGAATGCAAAGTCGCTTTATAACAAAATCGACCGATTCAGTTTTGCGCTCGCTGCATTCGTTCCAGCTCGTGTTATTAGATCAAAAACTCTTCATTTTATGCAAATACGCAAGATTCATGCGTTTCGAGCAGCCAAACAAGCCCCAAACGAATGCAAAGTCACTTTCTAACGAAATTGAACGATTGAGTTTTGCGCTCGCTGTACGCGTTCCAGCTCGTGTTATTAGATCAAAAACTCTTCATTCCATGCAAATACGCAAGATTCATGCGTTTGGAGCAGCCAAACAAGCCCTAAACGAATGCAAAGTCGCTTTATAACAAAATCGACCGATTCAGTTTTGCGCTCGCTGCAGGCGTTCCAGCTCGAGTTATTAGATCAAAAACTCTTCATTCTATGCAAATACGCAAGATTCATGCGTTTGGAGCAGCCGAACAAGCCCCAAACGAATGCAAAGTCGCTTTGTAACAAAATCGACCGATTCAGTTTTGCGCTCGCTGCATTCGTTCCAGCTCGTGTTATTAGATCAAAAACTCTTCGTTCTGTGCAAATATGCAAGATTCATGCGTTTGGAGCAGCCAAACAAGCCCCAAACGAATGCAAAGTCGCTTTATAACGAAACAGACCGATTGAGTTTTGCGCTCGCTGCAGGCATTCCAGCTCGTGTTATTAGATCAAAAACTCGTCATTCTATGCAAATACGCAAGATTCATGCGCTTCGAGCAGCCAAACAAGCCCCAAACGAATGCAAAGTCACTTTATAACGAAATCGGCCGATTCAGTTTTGCGCTCGCTGCAGACGTTCCAGCTCGTGTTATTAGATCAAAAACTCTTCATTCTATGCAAATACGCAAGATTCGTGCGTTTCGAGCAGTCAAACAAGCCCCAAACGAATGCAAAGTCGCTTTATAACGAAAAATACCGATTTAGTTTTGCGCTCGCTGCAGGCGTTGCAGCTCGAGTTATTAGATCAAAAACTCTTCATTCTATGCAAATACGCAAGATTCATGCGTTTCGAGCAGCCAAACAAGCCCCAAACGAATGCAAAGTCACTTTATAACGAAATCGGCCGATTCAGTTTTGCGCTCGCTGCAGACGTTCCAGCTCGTGTTATTAGATCAAAAACTCTTCATTCTGTGCAAATACGCAAGATTCATGCGTTTAGAGCAGCCAAACAAGCCCCAAACGAATGCACAGACGCTTTTGAACGAAATTGAACGATTGAGGTTTGCGCTCGCCGTACGCGTTCCAGCTCGTGTCATTAGATCAAAAACTCTTCATTCTATGCAAATACGCAAGATTCATGCGTTTGGAGCAGCCAAACAAGCCCCAAACGAATGCAAAGTCGCTTTACAACGAAATTGAACGATTGAGTTTTGCGCTCGCTGTACGCGTTCCAGAACGTGTTATTAGATCAAAAACTCTTCATTCTATGCAAATACGCAAGATTCATGCGTTTGGAGCAGCCAAACAAGCCCCAAACGAATGCAAAGTCGCTTTATAACGAAATCGGCCGATTCAGTTTTGCGCTCGCTGCAGGCGTTCCAGCTCGAGTTATTAGATCAAAAACTCTTCATTCTATGCAAATACGCAAGATTCATGCGTTTCGAGCAGCCAAACAAGCCCCAAACGAATGCAAAGTCGCTTTATAACGAAATGGGCCGATTCAGTTTTGCGCTCGCTGCAGGCGTTCCAGCTCGAGTTATTAGATCAAAAACTCTTCATTCTATGCAAATACGCAAGATTCGAGCGTTTGGAGCAGCCAAACAAGCCCCAAACGAATGCAAAGTCGCTTTACAACGAAATTGAACGATTGAGTTTTGCGCTCGCTGTACGCGTTCCAGCTCGTGTTATTGGATCAAAAACTCTTCATTCTATGCAAATACGCAAGATTCATGCGTTTGGAGCAGCCGAACAAGCCCCAAACGAATGCAAAGTCGCTTTATAACGAAATCGACCGATTCAGTTTTCCGCTCGCTGCAGGCGTTCCAGCTCGTATTAATAGATCAAAAACTCTTCATTCTATGCAAATACGCAAGATTCATGCGTTTCGAGCAGCCAAACAAGCCCCAAACGAATGCAAAGTCGCTTTATAACGAAATCGGCCGATTCAATTTTGCGCTCGCTGCAGGCGTTCCAGCTCGTGTTATTAGATCAAAAACTCTTCATTCTATGCAAATACGCAAGATTCATGCGTCCGAGCAGCCGAACAAGCCCCAAACGAATGCAAAGTCGCTTTATAACGAAATCGACCGATTCAGTTTTCCGCTCGCTGCAGGCGTTCCAGCTCGTATTAATAGATCAAAAACTCTTCATTCTATGCAAATACGCAAGATTCATGCGTTTGGAGCAGCCAAACAAGCCCCAAACGAATGCAAAGTCGCTTTACAACGAAATTGAACGATTGAGTTTTGCGCTCGCTGTACGCGTTCCAGCTCGTGTTATTGGATCAAAAACTCTTCATTCTATGCAGATACGCGAGATTCATGCGTTTCGAGCAGCCAAACAAGCCCCAAACGAATGCAAAGTCGCTTTATAACGAAATCGGCCGATTCAGTTTTGCGCTCGCTGCAGGCGTTCCAGCTCGTGTTATTAGATCAAAAACTCTTCATTCTATGCAAATACGCAAGATTCATGCGTTCGAGCAGCCGAACAAGCCCCAAACGAATGCAAAGTCGCTTTATAACGAAATCGACCGATTCAGTTTTCCGCTCGCTGCAGGCGTTCCAGCTCGTGTTATTAGATCAAAAACTCGTCATTCTATGCAAATACGCAAGATTCATGCGTTTGGAGCCTCCAAACAAGCCCCAAACGAATGCAAAGTCGCTTTACAACGAAATTGAACAATTGAGTTTTGCGCTCGCTGTACGCGTTCCAGCTCGTGTTATTGGATCAAAAACTCTTCATTCTATGCAAATACGCAAGATTCATGCGTTTGGAGCAGCCGAACAAGCCCCAAACGAATGCAAAGTCGCTTTATAACGAAATCGGCCGATTCAGTTTTGCGCTCGCTGCAGGCGTTCCAGCTCGAGTTATTAGATCAAAAACTCTTCATTCTATGCAAATACGCGAGATTCATGCGTTTCGAGCAGCCAAACAAGCCCCAAACGAATGCAAAGTCGCTTTATAACGAAATCGGCCGATTCAGTTTTGCGCTCGCTGCAGGCGTTCCAGCTCGTGTTATTAGATCAAAAACTCTTCATTCTATGCAAATACGCAAGATTCATGTGTTTCGAGCAGCCAAACAAGCCCCAAACGAATGCAAAGTCACTTTCTAACGAAATTGAACGATTGAGTTTTGCGCTCGCTGTACGCGTTCCAGCTCGTGTTATTAGATCAAAAACTCTTCATTCTATGCAAATACGCAAGATTCATGCGTTTGGAGCAGCCGAACAAGCCCCAAACGAATGCAAAGTCGCTTTATAACGAAATCGACCGATTCAGTTTTGCGCTCGCTGCCGGCGTTCCAGCTCGTATTAATAGATCAAAAACTCTTCATTCTATGCAAATACGCAAGATTCATGCGTTTCAAGCAGCTAAACAAGCCCCAAACGAATGGAAAGTCGCTTTATAACGAAATCGGCCGATTTAGTTTTGCGCTCGCTGCAGGCTTTCCAGCTCGTATTAATAGATCTAAGACTCTTCATTCTGTGCAAATATGCAAGATTCATGCGTTTGGAGCAGCCAAACAAGCCCCAAACGAATGCAAAGTAGCTTTATAACGAAAAAGACCGATTGAGTTTTGCGCTCGCTGCAGGCATTCCAGCTCGTGTTATTAGATCAAAAACTCGTCATTCTATGCAAATACGCAAGATTCATGCGTTTGGAGCAGCTAAACAAGCCCCAAACGAATGCAAAGTCGCTTTATAACGAAATCGGCCGATTCAGTTTTGCGCTCGCTGCAGGCGTTCCAGCTCGTGTTATTAGATCAAAAACTCTTCATCCTATGCAAATACGCAAGATTCATGCGTTTCGAGCAGCCAAACAAGCCCCAAACGAATGCAAAGTCGCTTTATAACGACAAAGACCGATTTAGTTTTGCGCTCGCTGCAGGCGTTCCAGCTCGAGTTATTAGATCAAAAACTCTTCATTCTATGCAAATATGCAAGATTCATGCGTTTGGAGCAGCCAAACAAGCCCCAAACGAATGCAAAGTCGCTTTATAACAAAATCGACCGATTCAGTTTTGCGCTCGCTGCAGGCGTTCCAGCTCGAGTTATTAGATCAAAAACTCTTCATTCTATGCAAATACGCAAGATTCATGCGTTTGGAGCAGCCAAACAAGCCCCAAACGAATGCAAAGTCGCTTTATAACAAAATCGACCGATTCAGTTTTGCGCTCGCTGCATTCGTTCCAGCTCGTGTTATTAGATCAAAAACTCTTCATTTTATGCAAATACGCAAGATTCATGCGTTTCGAGCAGCCAAACAAGCCCCAAACGAATGCAAAGTCACTTTCTAACGAAATTGAACGATTGAGTTTTGCGCTCGCTGTACGCGTTCCAGCTCGTGTTATTAGATCAAAAACTCTTCATTCCATGCAAATACGCAAGATTCATGCGTTTGGAGCAGCCAAACAATCCCTAAACGAATGCAAAGTCGCTTTATAACAAAATCGACCGATTCAGTTTTGCGCTCGCTGCAGGCGTTCCAGCTCGAGTTATTAGATCAAAAACTCTTCATTCTATGCAAATACGCAAGATTCATGCGTTTCGAGCAGCCAAACAAGCCCCAAACGAATGCAAAGTCGCTTTATAACGAAATCGGCCGATTCAGTTTTGCGCTCGCTGCAGGCGTTCCAGCTCGTGTTATTAGATCAAAAACTCTTCATTCTATGCAAATACGCAAGATTCATGTGTTTCGAGCAGCCAAACAAGCCCCAAACGAATGCAAAGTCACTTTCTAACGAAATTGAACGATTGAGTTTTGCGCTCGCTGTACGCGTTCCAGCTCGTGTTATTAGATCAAAAACTCTTCATTCTATGCAAATACGCAAGATTCATGCGTTTGGAGCAGCCGAACAAGCCCCAAACGAATGCAAAGTCGCTTTATAACGAAATCGACCGATTCAGTTTTGCGCTCGCTGCCGGCGTTCCAGCTCGTATTAATAGATCAAAAACTCTTCATTCTATGCAAATACGCAAGATTCATGCGTTTCAAGCAGCTAAACAAGCCCCAAACGAATGGAAAGTCGCTTTATAACGAAATCGGCCGATTCAGTTTTGCGCTCGCTGCAGGCTTTCCAGCTCGTATTAATAGATCTAAGACTCTTCATTCTGTGCAAATATGCAAGATTCATGCGTTTGGAGCAGCCAAACAAGCCCCAAACGAATGCAAAGTAGCTTTATAACGAAAAAGACCGATTGAGTTTTGCGCTCGCTGCAGGCATTCCAGCTCGTGTTATTAGATCAAAAACTCGTCATTCTATGCAAATACGCAAGATTCATGCGTTTGGAGCAGCTAAACAAGCCCCAAACGAATGCAAAGTCGCTTTATAACGAAATCGGCCGATTCAGTTTTGCGCTCGCTGCAGGCGTTCCAGCTCGTGTTATTAGATCAAAAACTCTTCATCCTATGCAAATACGCAAGATTCATGCGTTTCGAGCAGCCAAACAAGCCCCAAACGAATGCAAAGTCGCTTTATAACGACAAAGACCGATTTAGTTTTGCGCTCGCTGCAGGCGTTCCAGCTCGAGTTATTAGATCAAAAACTCTTCATTCTATGCAAATATGCAAGATTCATGCGTTTGGAGCAGCCAAACAAGCCCCAAACGAATGCAAAGTCGCTTTATAACAAAATCGACCGATTCAGTTTTGCGCTCGCTGCAGGCGTTCCAGCTCGAGTTATTAGATCAAAAACTCTTCATTCTATGCAAATACGCAAGATTCATGCGTTTGGAGCAGCCAAACAAGCCCCAAACGAATGCAAAGTCGCTTTATAACAAAATCGACCGATTCAGTTTTGCGCTCGCTGCATTCGTTCCAGCTCGTGTTATTAGATCAAAAACTCTTCATTTTATGCAAATACGCAAGATTCATGCGTTTCGAGCAGCCAAACAAGCCCCAAACGAATGCAAAGTCACTTTCTAACGAAATTGAACGATTGAGTTTTGCGCTCGCTGTACGCGTTCCAGCTCGTGTTATTAGATCAAAAACTCTTCATTCCATGCAAATACGCAAGATTCATGCGTTTGGAGCAGCCAAACAATCCCTAAACGAATGCAAAGTCGCTTTATAACAAAATCGACCGATTCAGTTTTGCGCTCGCTGCAGGCGTTCCAGCTCGAGTTATTAGATCAAAAACTCTTCATCCTATGCAAATACGCAAGATTCATGCGTTTCGAGCAGCCAAACAAGCCCCAAACGAATGCAAAGTCGCTTTATAACGACAAAGACCGATTTAGTTTTGCGCTCGCTGCAGGCGTTCCAGCTCGAGTTATTAGATCAAAAACTCTTCATTCTATGCAAATATGCAAGATTCATGCGTTTGGAGCAGCCAAACAAGCCCCAAACGAATGCAAAGTCGCTTTATAACAAAATCGACCGATTCAGTTTTGCGCTCGCTGCAGGCGTTCCAGCTCGAGTTATTAGATCAAAAACTCTTCATTCTATGCAAATACGCAAGATTCATGCGTTTGGAGCAGCCAAACAAGCCCCAAACGAATGCAAAGTCGCTTTATAACAAAATCGACCGATTCAGTTTTGCGCTCGCTGCATTCGTTCCAGCTCGTGTTATTAGATCAAAAACTCTTCATTTTATGCAAATACGCAAGATTCATGCGTTTCGAGCAGCCAAACAAGCCCCAAACGAATGCAAAGTCACTTTCTAACGAAATTGAACGATTGAGTTTTGCGCTCGCTGTACGCGTTCCAGCTCGTGTTATTAGATCAAAAACTCTTCATTCCATGCAAATACGCAAGATTCATGCGTTTGGAGCAGCCAAACAATCCCTAAACGAATGCAAAGTCGCTTTATAACAAAATCGACCGATTCAGTTTTGCGCTCGCTGCAGGCGTTCCAGCTCGAGTTATTAGATCAAAAACTCTTCATTCTATGCAAATACGCAAGATTCATGCGTTTCGAGCAGCCAAACAAGCCCCAAACGAATGCAAAGTCGCTTTATAACGAAATCGGCCGATTCAGTTTTGCGCTCGCTGCAGGCGTTCCAGCTCGTGTTATTAGATCAAAAACTCTTCATTCTATGCAAATACGCAAGATTCATGTGTTTCGAGCAGCCAAACAAGCCCCAAACGAATGCAAAGTCACTTTCTAACGAAATTGAACGATTGAGTTTTGCGCTCGCTGTACGCGTTCCAGCTCGTGTTATTAGATCAAAAACTCTTCATTCTATGCAAATACGCAAGATTCATGCGTTTGGAGCAGCCGAACAAGCCCCAAACGAATGCAAAGTCGCTTTATAACGAAATCGACCGATTCAGTTTTGCGCTCGCTGCCGGCGTTCCAGCTCGAGTTATTAGATCAAAAACTCTTCATTCTATGCAAATACGCAAGATTCATGCGTTTGGAGCAGCCAAACAAGCCCCAAACGAATGCAAAGTCGCTTTGTAACAAAATCGACCGATTCAGTTTTGCGCTCGCTGCATTCGTTCCAGCTCGTGTTATTAGATCAAAAACTCTTCATTTTATGCAAATACGCAAGATTCATGCGTTTCGAGCAGCCAAACAAGCCCCAAACGAATGCAAAGTCGCTTTATAACGAAATCGGCCGATTCAGTTTTGCGCTCGCTGCAGACGTTCCAGCTCGTGTTATTAGATCAAAAACTCTTCATTCTATGCAAATACGCAAGATTCATGCGTTTCGAGCAGTCAAACAAGCCCCAAACGAGTGCAAAATCGCTTTATAACGAAAAAGACCGATTTAGTTTTGCGCTCGCTGCAGGCGTTCCAGCTCGAGTTATTAGATCAAAAACTCTTCATTCTATGCAAATACGCAAGATTCATGCGTTTCGAGCAGCCAAACAAGCCCCAAACGAATGCAAAGTCACTTTCTAACGAAATTGAACGATTGAGTTTTGCGCTCGCTGTACGCGTTCCAGCTCGTGTTATTAGATCAAAAACTCTTCGTTCTGTGCAAATATGCAAGATTCATGCGTTTGGAGCAGCCAAACAAGCCCCAAACGAATGCAAAGTCGCTTTATAACGAAACAGACCGATTGAGTTTTGCGCTCGCTGCAGGCATTCCAGCTCGTGTTATTAGATCAAAAACTCGTCATTCTATGCAAATACGCAAGATTCATGCGCTTCGAGCAGCCAAACAAGCCCCAAACGAATGCAAAGTCACTTTATAACGAAATCGGCCGATTCAGTTTTGCGCTCGCTGCAGACGTTCCAGCTCGTGTTATTAGATCAAAAACTCTTCATTCTATGCAAATACGCAAGATTCGTGCGTTTCGAGCAGTCAAACAAGCCCCAAACGAATGCAAAGTCGCTTTATAACGAAAAATACCGATTTAGTTTTGCGCTCGCTGCAGGCGTTGCAGCTCGAGTTATTAGATCAAAAACTCTTCATTCCATGCAAATACGCAAGATTCATGCGTTTCGAGCAGCCAAACAAGCCCCAAACGAATGCAAAGTCACTTTATAACGAAATCGGCCGATTCAGTTTTGCGCTCGCTGCAGACGTTCCAGCTCGTGTTATTAGATCAAAAACTCTTCATTCTGTGCAAATACGCAAGATTCATGCGTTTAGAGCAGCCAAACAAGCCCCAAACGAATGCAAAGTCACTTTCTAACGAAATTGAACGATTGAGTTTTGCGCTCGCTGTACGCGTTCCAGCTCGTGTTATTAGATCAAAAACTCTTCATTCCATGCAAATACGCAAGATTCATGCGTTTGGAGCAGCCAAACAAGCCCTAAACGAATGCAAAGTCGCTTTATAACAAAATCGACCGATTCAGTTTTGCGCTCGCTGCAGGCGTTCCAGCTCGAGTTATTAGATCAAAAACTCTTCATTCTATGCAAATACGCAAGATTCATGCGTTTGGAGCAGCCAAACAAGCCCCAAACGAATGCAAAGTCGCTTTGTAACAAAATCGACCGATTCAGTTTTGCGCTCGCTGCATTCGTTCCAGCTCGTGTTATTAGATCAAAAACTCTTCATTTTATGCAAATACGCAAGATTCATGCGTTTCGAGCAGCCAAACAAGCCCCAAACGAATGCAAAGTCGCTTTATAACGAAATCGGCCGATTCAGTTTTGCGCTCGCTGCAGGCGTTCCAGCTCGTGTTATTAGATCAAAAACTCTTCATTCTATGCAAATACGCAAGATTCATGTGTTTCGAGCAGCCAAACAAGCCCCAAACGAATGCAAAGTCACTTTCTAACGAAATTGAACGATTGAGTTTTGCGCTCGCTGTACGCGTTCCAGCTCGTGTTATTAGATCAAAAACTCTTCATTCTATGCAAATACGCAAGATTCATGCGTTTGGAGCAGCCGAACAAGCCCCAAACGAATGCAAAGTCGCTTTATAACGAAATCGACCGATTCAGTTTTGCGCTCGCTCCCGGCGTTCCAGCTCGAGTTATTAGATCAAAAACTCTTCATTCTATGCAAATACGCAAGATTCATGCGTTTGGAGCAGCCAAACAAGCCCCAAACGAATGCAAAGTCGCTTTGTAACAAAATCGACCGATTGAGTTTTGCGCTCGCTGCAGGCATTCCAGCTCGTGTTATTAGATCAAAAACTCGTCATTCTATGCAAATACGCAAGATTCATGCGTTTGGAGCAGCCGAACAAGCCCCAAACGAATGCAAAGTCGCTTTATAACGAAATCGACCGATTCAGTTTTGCGCTCGCTGCCGGCGTTCCAGCTCGTATTAATAGATCAAAAACTCTTCATTCTATGCAAATACGCAAGATTCATGCGTTTCAAGCAGCTAAACAAGCCCCAAACGAATGGAAAGTCGCTTTATAACGAAATCGGCCGATTCAGTTTTGCGCTCGCTGCAGGCTTTCCAGCTCGTATTAATAGATCTAAGACTCTTCATTCTGTGCAAATATGCAAGATTCATGCGTTTGGAGCAGCCAAACAAGCCCCAAACGAATGCAAAGTAGCTTTATAACGAAAAAGACCGATTGAGTTTTGCGCTCGCTGCAGGCATTCCAGCTCGTGTTATTAGATCAAAAACTCGTCATTCTATGCAAATACGCAAGATTCATGCGTTTGGAGCAGCTAAACAAGCCCCAAACGAATGCAAAGTCGCTTTATAACGAAATCGACCGATTCAGTTTTTCGCTCGCTGCAGGCGTTCCAGCTCGAGTTATTTAGATCAAACACTGTTTATTTTATGCGAATACGCAAGATTCATGCGTTTAGAGCAGCCAAACAAGCCCCAAACGAAAGCAAAGTCGCTTTACAACGAAATTGAACGATTGTGTTTTGCGCTCGCTGTACGCGTTCCAGCTCGTGTTATTAGATCAAAAACTCTTCATTCCATGCAAATACGCAAGATTCATGCGTTTGGAGCAGCCAAACAAGCCCTAAACGAATGCAAAGTCGCTTTATAACGAAATCGACCGATTCAGTTTTGCGCTCGCTGCAGGCATTCCAGCTCGAGTTATTAGATCAAAAACTCTTCATTCTATGCAAATACGCAAGATTCATGCGTTTCGAGCAGCCAAACAAGCCCCAAACGAATGCAAAGTCGCTTTATAACGAAATCGGCCGATTCAGTTTTGCGCTCGCTGCAGACGTTCCAGCTCGTGTTATTAGATCAAAAACTCTTCATTCTATGCAAATACGCAAGATTCATGCGTTTCGAGCAGTCAAACAAGCCCCAAACGAATGCAAAATCGCTTTATAACGAAAAAGACCGATTTAGTTTTGCGCTCGCTGCAGGCGTTCCAGCTCGAGTTATTAGATCAAAAACTCTTCATTCTATGCAAATACGCAAGATTCATGCGTTTCGAGCAGCCAAACAAGCCCCAAACGAATGCAAAGTCACTTTCTAACGAAATTGAACGATTGAGTTTTGCGCTCGCTGTACGCGTTCCAGCTCGTGTTATTAGATAAAAAACTCTTCGTTCTGTGCAAATATGCAAGATTCATGCGTTTGGAGCAGCCAAACAAGCCCCAAACGAATGCAAAGTCGCTTTATAACGAAACAGACCGATTGAGTTTTGCGCTCGTTGCAGGCATTCCAGCTCGTGTTATTAGATCAAAAACTCGTCATTCTATGCAAATACGCAAGATTCATGCGTTTCGAGCAGCCAAACAAGCCCCAAACGAATGCAAAGTCACTTTATAACGAAATCGGCCGATTCAGTTTTGCGCTCGCTGCAGACGTTCCAGCTCGTGTTATTAGATCAAAAACTCTTCATTCTATGCAAATACGCAAGATTCATGCGTTTCGAGCAGTCAAACAAGCCCCAAACGAATGCAAAGTCGCTTTATAACGAAAAAGACCGATTTAGTTTTGCGCTCGCTGCAGGCGTTGCAGCTCGAGTTATTAGATCAAAAACTCTTCATTCTATGCAAATACGCAAGATTCATGCGTTTGGAGCAGCCAAACAAGCCCCAAACGAATGCAAAGTCGCTTTACAACGAAATTGAACGATTGAGTTTTGCGCTCGCTGTACGCGTTCCAGCTCGTGTTATTAGATCAAAAACTCTTCATTCTATGCAAATACGCAAGATCCATGCGTTTGGAGCCTCCAAACAAGCCCCAAACGAATGCAAAGTCGCTTTACAACGAAATTGAACGATTGAGTTTTGCGCTCGCTGTACGCGTTCCAGCTCGTGTTATTAGATCAAAAACTCTTCATTCTATGCAAATACGCAAGATTCATGCGTTTGGAGCAGCCGAACAAGCCCCAAACGAATGCAAAGTCGCTTTATAACGAAATCGACCGATTCAGTTTTGCGCTCGCTGCAGGCGTTCCAGCTCGTATTAATAGATCAAAAACTCTTCATTCTATGCAAATACGCAAGACTCATGCGTTTGGAGCAGCCAAACAAGCCCCAAACGAATGCAAAGTCGCTTTACAACGAAATTGAACGATTGAGTTTTGCGCTCGCTGTACGCGTTCCAGCTCGTGTTATTGGATCAAAAACTCTTCATTCTATGCAAATACGCAAGATTCATGCGTTTGGAGCAGCCGAACAAGCCCCAAACGAATGCAAAGTCGCTTTATAACGAAATCGGCCGATTCAGTTTTGCGCTCGCTGCAGGCGTTCCAGCTCGAGTTATTAGATCAAAAACTCTTCATTCTTTGCAAATACGCGAGATTCATGCGTTTCGAGCAGCCAAACAAGCCCCAAACGAATGCAAAGTCGCTTTATAACGAAATCGGCCGATTCAGTTTTGCGCTCGCTGCAGGCGTTCCAGCTCGTGTTATTAGATCAAAAACTCTTCATTCAATGCAAATACGCAAGATTCATGCGTTCGAGCAGCCGAACAAGCCCCAAACGAATGCAAAGTCACTTTATAACGAAATCGACCGATTCAGTTTTCCGCTCGCTGCAGGCGTTCCAGCTCGTGTTATTAGATCAAAAACTCGTCATTCTATGCAAATACGCAAGATTCATGCGTTTGGAGCCTCCAAACAAGCCCCAAACGAATGCAAAGTCGCTTTACAACGAAATTGAACGATTGAGTTTTGCGCTCGCTGTACGCATTCCAGCTCGTGTTATTGGATCAAAAACTCTTCATTCTATGCAAATACGCAAGATTCATGCGTTTGGAGCAGCCGAACAAGCCCCAAACGAATGCAAAGTCGCTTTATAACGAAATCGGCCGATTCAGTTTTGCGCTCGCTGCAGGCGTTCCAGCTCGAGTTATTAGATCAAAAACTCTTCATTCTATGCAAATACGCGAGATTCATGCGTTTCGAGCAGCCAAACAAGCCCCAAACGAATTCAAAGTCGCTTTATAACGAAATCGGCCGATTCAGTTTTGCGCTCGCTGCAGGCGTTCCAGCTCGTGTTATTAGATCAAAAACTCTTCATCCTATGCAAATACGCAAGATTCATGCGTTTCGAGCAGCCAAACAAGCCCCAAACGAATGCAAAGTCGCTTTATAACGACAAAGACCGATTTAGTTTTGCGCTCGCTGCAGGCGTTCCAGCTCGAGTTATTAGATCAAAAACTCTTCATTCTATGCAAATATGCAAGATTCATGCGTTTGGAGCAGCCAAACAAGCCCCAAACGAATGCAAAGTCGCTTTATAACAAAATCGACCGATTCAGTTTTGCGCTCGCTGCAGGCGTTCCAGCTCGAGTTATTAGATCAAAAACTCTTCATTCTATGCAAATACGCAAGATTCATGCGTTTGGAGCAGCCAAACAAGCCCCAAACGAATGCAAAGTCGCTTTATAACGACAAAGACCGATTTAGTTTTGCGCTCGCTGCAGGCGTTCCAGCTCGAGTTATTAGATCAAAAACTCTTCATTCTATGCAAATATGCAAGATTCATGCGTTTGGAGCAGCCAAACAAGCCCCAAACGAATGCAAAGTCGCTTTATAACAAAATCGACCGATTCAGTTTTGCGCTCGCTGCATTCGTTCCAGCTCGTGTTATTAGATCAAAAACTCTTCATTTTATGCAAATACGCAAGATTCATGCGTTTCGAGCAGCCAAACAAGCCCCAAACGAATGCAAAGTCACTTTCTAACGAAATTGAACGATTGAGTTTTGCGCTCGCTGTACGCGTTCCAGCTCGTGTTATTAGATCAAAAACTCTTCATTCCATGCAAATACGCAAGATTCATGCGTTTGGAGCAGCCAAACAAGCCCTAAACGAATGCAAAGTCGCTTTATAACAAAATCGACCGATTCAGTTTTGCGCTCGCTGCAGGCGTTCCAGCTCGAGTTATTAGATCAAAAACTCTTCATTCTATGCAAATACGCAAGATTCATGCGTTTCGAGCAGCCAAACAAGCCCCAAACGAATGCAAAGTCGCTTTATAACGAAATCGGCCGATTCAGTTTTGCGCTCGCTGCAGGCGTTCCAGCTCGTGTTATTAGATCAAAAACTCTTCATTCTATGCAAATACGCAAGATTCATGTGTTTCGAGCAGCCAAACAAGCCCCAAACGAATGCAAAGTCACTTTCTAACGAAATTGAACGATTGAGTTTTGCGCTCGCTGTACGCGTTCCAGCTCGTGTTATTAGATCAAAAACTCTTCATTCTATGCAAATACGCAAGATTCATGCGTTTGGAGCAGCCGAACAAGCCCCAAACGAATGCAAAGTCGCTTTGTAACAAAATCGACCGATTCAGTTTTGCGCTCGCTGCATTCGTTCCAGCTCGTGTTATTAGATCAAAAACTCTTCATTTTATGCAAATACGCAAGATTCATGCGTTTCGAGCAGCCAAACAAGCCCCAAACGAATGCAAAGTCGCTTTATAACGAAATCGGCCGATTCAGTTTTGCGCTCGCTGCAGACGTTCCAGCTCGTGTTATTAGATCAAAAACTCTTCATTCTATGCAAATACGCAAGATTCATGCGTTTCGAGCAGTCAAACAAGCCCCAAACGAGTGCAAAATCGCTTTATAACGAAAAAGACCGATTTAGTTTTGCGCTCGCTGCAGGCGTTCCAGCTCGAGTTATTAGATCAAAAACTCTTCATTCTATGCAAATACGCAAGATTCATGCGTTTCGAGCAGCCAAACAAGCCCCAAACGAATGCAAAGTCACTTTCTAACGAAATTGAACGATTGAGTTTTGCGCTCGCTGTACGCGTTCCAGCTCGTGTTATTAGATCAAAAACTCTTCGTTCTGTGCAAATATGCAAGATTCATGCGTTTGGAGCAGCCAAACAAGCCCCAAACGAATGCAAAGTCGCTTTATAACGAAACAGACCGATTGAGTTTTGCGCTCGCTGCAGGCATTCCAGCTCGTGTTATTAGATCAAAAACTCGTCATTCTATGCAAATACGCAAGATTCATGCGCTTCGAGCAGCCAAACAAGCCCCAAACGAATGCAAAGTCACTTTATAACGAAATCGGCCGATTCAGTTTTGCGCTCGCTGCAGACGTTCCAGCTCGTGTTATTAGATCAAAAACTCTTCATTCTATGCAAATACGCAAGATTCGTGCGTTTCGAGCAGTCAAACAAGCCCCAAACGAATGCAAAGTCGCTTTATAACGAAAAATACCGATTTAGTTTTGCGCTCGCTGCAGGCGTTGCAGCTCGAGTTATTAGATCAAAAACTCTTCATTCTATGCAAATACGCAAGATTCATGCGTTTCGAGCAGCCAAACAAGCCCCAAACGAATGCAAAGTCACTTTATAACGAAATCGGCCGATTCAGTTTTGCGCTCGCTGCAGACGTTCCAGCTCGTGTTATTAGATCAAAAACTCTTCATTCTGTGCAAATACGCAAGATTCATGCGTTTAGAGCAGCCAAACAAGCCCCAAACGAATGCACAGACGCTTTTGAACGAAATTGAACGATTGAGGTTTGCGCTCGCCGTACGCGTTCCAGCTCGTGTCATTAGATCAAAAACTCTTCATTCTATGCAAATACGCAAGATTCATGCGTTTGGAGCAGCCAAACAAGCCCCAAACGAATGCAAAGTCGCTTTACAACGAAATTGAACGATTGAGTTTTGCGCTCACTGTACGCGTTCCAGAACGTGTTATTAGATCAAAAACTCTTCATTCTATGCAAATACGCAAGATTCATGCGTTTGGAGCAGCCAAACAAGCCCCAAACGAATGCAAAGTCGCTTTATAACGAAATCGGCCGATTCAGTTTTGCGCTCGCTGCAGGCGTTCCAGCTCGAGTTATTAGATCAAAAACTCTTCATTCTATGCAAATACGCAAGATTCATGCGTTTCGAGCAGCCAAACAAGCCCCAAACGAATGCAAAGTCGCTTTATAACGAAATGGGCCGATTCAGTTTTGCGCTCGCTGCAGGCGTTCCAGCTCGAGTTATTAGATCAAAAACTCTTCATTCTATGCAAATACGCAAGATTCGAGCGTTTGGAGCAGCCAAACAAGCCCCAAACGAATGCAAAGTCGCTTTATAACGAAATCGACCGATTCAGTTTTGCGCTCGCTGCAGGCTTTCCAGCTCGTATTAATAGATCTAAGACTCTTCATTCTATGCAAATATGCAAGATTCATGCGTTTGGAGCAGCCAAACAAGCCCCAAACGAATGCAAAGTCGCTTTATCACAAAATCGACCGATTCAGTTTTGCGCTCGCTGCAGGCATTCCAGCTCGTGTTATTAGATCAAAAACTCGTCATTCTATGCAAATACGCAAGATTCATGCGTTTGGAGCCTCCAAACAAGCCCCAAACGAATGCAAAGTCGCTTTACAACGAAATTGAACGATTGAGTTTTGCGCTCGCTGTACGCGTTCCAGCTCGTGTTATTGGATCAAAAACTCTTCATTCTATGCAAATACGCAAGATTCATGCGTTTGGAGCAGCCGAACAAGCCCCAAACGAATGCAAAGTCGCTTTATAACGAAATCGACCGATTCAGTTTTCCGCTCGCTGCAGGCGTTCCAGCTCGTATTAATAGATCAAAAACTCTTCATTCTATGCAAATACGCAAGATTCATGCGTTTCGAGCAGCCAAACAAGCCCCAAACGAATGCAAAGTCGCTTTATAACGAAATCGGCCGATTCAATTTTGCGCTCGCTGCAGGCGTTCCAGCTCGTGTTATTAGATCAAAAACTCTTCATTCTATGCAAATACGCAAGATTCATGCGTCCGAGCAGCCGAACAAGCCCCAAACGAATGCAAAGTCGCTTTATAACGAAATCGACCGATTCAGTTTTCCGCTCGCTGCAGGCGTTCCAGCTCGTATTAATAGATCAAAAACTCTTCATTCTATGCAAATACGCAAGATTCATGCGTTTGGAGCAGCCAAACAAGCCCCAAACGAATGCAAAGTCGCTTTACAACGAAATTGAACGATTGAGTTTTGCGCTCGCTGTACGCGTTCCAGCTCGTGTTATTGGATCAAAAACTCTTCATTCTATGCAGATACGCGAGATTCATGCGTTTCGAGCAGCCAAACAAGCCCCAAACGAATGCAAAGTCGCTTTATAACGAAATCGGCCGATTCAGTTTTGCGCTCGCTGCAGGCGTTCCAGCTCGTGTTATTAGATCAAAAACTCTTCATTCTATGCAAATACGCAAGATTCATGCGTTCGAGCAGCCGAACAAGCCCCAAACGAATGCAAAGTCGCTTTATAACGAAATCGACCGATTCAGTTTTCCGCTCGCTGCAGGCGTTCCAGCTCGTGTTATTAGATCAAAAACTCGTCATTCTATGCAAATACGCAAGATTCATGCGTTTGGAGCCTCCAAACAAGCCCCAAACGAATGCAAAGTCGCTTTACAACGAAATTGAACGATTGAGTTTTGCGCTCGCTGTACGCGTTCCAGCTCGTGTTATTGGATCAAAAACTCTTCATTCTATGCAAATACGCAAGATTCATGCGTTTGGAGCAGCCGAACAAGCCCCAAACGAATGCAAAGTCGCTTTATAACGAAATCGGCCGATTCAGTTTTGCGCTCGCTGCAGGCGTTCCAGCTCGAGTTATTAGATCAAAAACTCTTCATTCTATGCAAATACGCGAGATTCATGCGTTTCGAGCAGCCAAACAAGCCCCAAACGAATGCAAAGTCGCTTTATAACGAAATCGGCCGATTCAGTTTTGCGCTCGCTGCAGGCGTTCCAGCTCGTGTTATTAGATCAAAAACTCTTCATTCTATGCAAATACGCAAGATTCATGTGTTTCGAGCAGCCAAACAAGCCCCAAACGAATGCAAAGTCACTTTCTAACGAAATTGAACGATTGAGTTTTGCGCTCGCTGTACGCGTTCCAGCTCGTGTTATTAGATCAAAAACTCTTCATTCTATGCAAATACGCAAGATTCATGCGTTTGGAGCAGCCGAACAAGCCCCAAACGAATGCAAAGTCGCTTTATAACGAAATCGACCGATTCAGTTTTGCGCTCGCTGCCGGCGTTCCAGCTCGTATTAATAGATCAAAAACTCTTCATTCTATGCAAATACGCAAGATTCATGCGTTTCAAGCAGCTAAACAAGCCCCAAACGAATGGAAAGTCGCTTTATAACGAAATCGGCCGATTCAGTTTTGCGCTCGCTGCAGGCTTTCCAGCTCGTATTAATAGATCTAAGACTCTTCATTCTGTGCAAATATGCAAGATTCATGCGTTTGGAGCAGCCAAACAAGCCCCAAACGAATGCAAAGTAGCTTTATAACGAAAAAGACCGATTGAGTTTTGCGCTCGCTGCAGGCATTCCAGCTCGTGTTATTAGATCAAAAACTCGTCATTCTATGCAAATACGCAAGATTCATGCGTTTGGAGCAGCTAAACAAGCCCCAAACGAATGCAAAGTCGCTTTATAACGAAATCGGCCGATTCAGTTTTGCGCTCGCTGCAGGCGTTCCAGCTCGTGTTATTAGATCAAAAACTCTTCATTCTATGCAAATACGCAAGATTCATGTGTTTCGAGCAGCCAAACAAGCCCCAAACGAATGCAAAGTCACTTTCTAACGAAATTGAACGATTGAGTTTTGCGCTCGCTGTACGCGTTCCAGCTCGTGTTATTAGATCAAAAACTCTTCATTCTATGCAGATACGCGAGATTCATGCGTTTGGAGCAGCCAAACAAGCCCCAAACGAATGCAAAGTCGCTTTATAACAAAATCGACCGATTCAGTTTTGCGCTCGCTGCAGGCGTTCCAGCTCGAGTTATTAGATCAAAAACTCTTCATTCTATGCAAATACGCAAGATTCATGCGTTTGGAGCAGCCAAACAAGCCCCAAACGAATGCAAAGTCGCTTTATAACAAAATCGACCGATTCAGTTTTGCGCTCGCTGCATTCGTTCCAGCTCGTGTTATTAGATCAAAAACTCTTCATTTTATGCAAATACGCAAGATTCATGCGTTTCGAGCAGCCAAACAAGCCCCAAACGAATGCAAAGTCACTTTCTAACGAAATTGAACGATTGAGTTTTGCGCTCGCTGTACGCGTTCCAGCTCGTGTTATTAGATCAAAAACTCTTCATTCCATGCAAATACGCAAGATTCATGCGTTTGGAGCAGCCAAACAAGCCCTAAACGAATGCAAAGTCGCTTTATAACAAAATCGACCGATTCAGTTTTGCGCTCGCTGCAGGCGTTCCAGCTCGAGTTATTAGATCAAAAACTCTTCATTCTATGCAAATACGCAAGATTCATGCGTTTCGAGCAGCCAAACAAGCCCCAAACGAATGCAAAGTCGCTTTATAACGAAATCGGCCGATTCAGTTTTGCGCTCGCTGCAGGCGTTCCAGCTCGTGTTATTAGATCAAAAACTCTTCATTCTATGCAAATACGCAAGATTCATGTGTTTCGAGCAGCCAAACAAGCCCCAAACGAATGCAAAGTCACTTTCTAACGAAATTGAACGATTGAGTTTTGCGCTCGCTGTACGCGTTCCAGCTCGTGTTATTAGATCAAAAACTCTTCATTCTATGCAAATACGCAAGATTCATGCGTTTGGAGCAGCCGAACAAGCCCCAAACGAATGCAAAGTCGCTTTATAACGAAATCGACCGATTCAGTTTTGCGCTCGCTGCCGGCGTTCCAGCTCGAGTTATTAGATCAAAAACTCTTCATTCTATGCAAATACGCAAGATTCATGCGTTTGGAGCAGCCAAACAAGCCCCAAACGAATGCAAAGTCGCTTTGTAACAAAATCGACCGATTCAGTTTTGCGCTCGCTGCATTTGTTCCAGCTCGTGTTATTAGATCAAAAACTCTTCATTTTATGCAAATACGCAAGATTCATGCGTTTCGAGCAGCCAAACAAGCCCCAAACGAATGCAAAGTCGCTTTATAACGAAATCGGCCGATTCAGTTTTGCGCTCGCTGCAGACGTTCCAGCTCGTGTTATTAGATCAAAAACTCTTCATTCTATGCAAATACGCAAGATTCATGCGTTTCGAGCAGTCAAACAAGCCCCAAACGAGTGCAAAATCGCTTTATAACGAAAAAGACCGATTTAGTTTTGCGCTCGCTGCAGGCGTTCCAGCTCGAGTTATTAGATCAAAAACTCTTCATTCTATGCAAATACGCAAGATTCATGCGTTTCGAGCAGCCAAACAAGCCCCAAACGAATGCAAAGTCACTTTCTAACGAAATTGAACGATTGAGTTTTGCGCTCGCTGTACGCGTTCCAGCTCGTGTTATTAGATCAAAAACTCTTCGTTCTGTGCAAATATGCAAGATTCATGCGTTTGGAGCAGCCAAACAAGCCCCAAACGAATGCAAAGTCGCTTTATAACGAAACAGACCGATTGAGTTTTGCGCTCGCTGCAGGCATTCCAGCTCGTGTTATTAGATCAAAAACTCGTCATTCTATGCAAATACGCAAGATTCATGCGCTTCGAGCAGCCAAACAAGCCCCAAACGAATGCAAAGTCACTTTATAACGAAATCGGCCGATTCAGTTTTGCGCTCGCTGCAGACGTTCCAGCTCGTGTTATTAGATCAAAAACTCTTCATTCTATGCAAATACGCAAGATTCGTGCGTTTCGAGCAGTCAAACAAGCCCCAAACGAATGCAAAGTCGCTTTATAACGAAAAATACCGATTTAGTTTTGCGCTCGCTGCAGGCGTTGCAGCTCGAGTTATTAGATCAAAAACTCTTCATTCTATGCAAATACGCAAGATTCATGCGTTTCAAGCAGCCAAACAAGCCCCAAACGAATGCAAAGTCACTTTATAACGAAATCGGCCGATTCAGTTTTGCGCTCGCTGCAGACGTTCCAGCTCGTGTTATTAGATCAAAAACTCTTCATTCTGTGCAAATACGCAAGATTCATGCGTTTAGAGCAGCCAAACAAGCCCCAAACGAATGCACAGACGCTTTTGAACGAAATTGAACGATTGAGGTTTGCGCTCGCCGTACGCGTTCCAGCTCGTGTCATTAGATCAAAAACTCTTCATTCTATGCAAATACGCAAGATTCATGCGTTTGGAGCAGCCAAACAAGCCCCAAACGAATGCAAAGTCGCTTTACAACGAAATTGAACGATTGAGTTTTGCGCTCGCTGTACGCGTTCCAGAACGTGTTATTAGATCAAAAACTCTTCATTCTATGCAAATACGCAAGATTCATGCGTTTGGAGCAGCCAAACAAGCCCCAAACGAATGCAAAGTCGCTTTATAACGAAATCGGCCGATTCAGTTTTGCGCTCGCTGCAGGCGTTCCAGCTCGAGTTATTAGATCAAAAACTCTTCATTCTATGCAAATACGCAAGATTCATGCGCTTCGAGCAGCCAAACAAGCCCCAAACGAATGCAAAGTCACTTTATAACGAAATCGGCCGATTCAGTTTTGCGCTCGCTGCAGACGTTCCAGCTCGTGTTATTAGATCAAAAACTCTTCATTCTATGCAAATACGCAAGATTCGTGCGTTTCGAGCAGTCAAACAAGCCCCAAACGAATGCAAAGTCGCTTTATAACGAAAAATACCGATTTAGTTTTGCGCTCGCTGCAGGCGTTGCAGCTCGAGTTATTAGATCAAAAACTCTTCATTCTATGCAAATACGCAAGATTCATGCGTTTCAAGCAGCCAAACAAGCCCCAAACGAATGCAAAGTCACTTTATAACGAAATCGGCCGATTCAGTTTTGCGCTCGCTGCAGACGTTCCAGCTCGTGTTATTAGATCAAAAACTCTTCATTCTGTGCAAATACGCAAGATTCATGCGTTTAGAGCAGCCAAACAAGCCCCAAACGAATGCACAGACGCTTTTGAACGAAATTGAACGATTGAGGTTTGCGCTCGCCGTACGCGTTCCAGCTCGTGTCATTAGATCAAAAACTCTTCATTCTATGCAAATACGCAAGATTCATGCGTTTGGAGCAGCCAAACAAGCCCCAAACGAATGCAAAGTCGCTTTACAACGAAATTGAACGATTGAGTTTTGCGCTCGCTGTACGCGTTCCAGAACGTGTTATTAGATCAAAAACTCTTCATTCTATGCAAATACGCAAGATTCATGCGTTTGGAGCAGCCAAACAAGCCCCAAACGAATGCAAAGTCGCTTTATAACGAAATCGGCCGATTCAGTTTTGCGCTCGCTGCAGGCGTTCCAGCTCGAGTTATTAGATCAAAAACTCTTCATTCTATGCAAATACGCAAGATTCATGCGTTTCGAGCAGCCAAACAAGCCCCAAACGAATGCAAAGTCGCTTTATAACGAAATGGGCCGATTCAGTTTTGCGCTCGCTGCAGGCGTTCCAGCTCGAGTTATTAGATCAAAAACTCTTCATTCTATGCAAATACGCAAGATTCGAGCGTTTGGAGCAGCCAAACAAGCCCCAAACGAATGCAAAGTCGCTTTATAACGAAATCGACAGATTCAGTTTTGCGCTCGCTGCAGGCTTTCCAGCTCGTATTAATAGATCTAAGACTCTTCATTCTATGCAAATATGCAAGATTCATGCGTTTGGAGCAGCCAAACAAGCCCCAAACGAATGCAAAGTCGCTTTATCACAAAATCGACCGATTCAGTTTTGCGCTCGCTGCAGGCATTCCAGCTCGTGTTATTAGATCAAAAACTCGTCATTCTATGCAAATACGCAAGATTCATGCGTTTGGAGCCTCCAAACAAGCCCCAAACGAATGCAAAGTCGCTTTACAACGAAATTGAACGATTGAGTTTTGCGCTCGCTGTACGCGTTCCAGCTCGTGTTATTGGATCAAAAACTCTTCATTCTATGCAAATACGCAAGATTCATGCGTTTGGAGCAGCCGAACAAGCCCCAAACGAATGCAAAGTCGCTTTATAACGAAATCGACCGATTCAGTTTTCCGCTCGCTGCAGGCGTTCCAGCTCGTATTAATAGATCAAAAACTCTTCATTCTATGCAAATACGCAAGATTCATGCGTTTCGAGCAGCCAAACAAGCCCCAAACGAATGCAAAGTCGCTTTATAACGAAATCGGCCGATTCAATTTTGCGCTCGCTGCAGGCGTTCCAGCTCGTGTTATTAGATCAAAAACTCTTCATTCTATGCAAATACGCAAGATTCATGCGTCCGAGCAGCCGAACAAGCCCCAAACGAATGCAAAGTCGCTTTATAACGAAATCGACCGATTCAGTTTTCCGCTCGCTGCAGGCGTTCCAGCTCGTATTAATAGATCAAAAACTCTTCATTCTATGCAAATACGCAAGATTCATGCGTTTGGAGCAGCCAAACAAGCCCCAAACGAATGCAAAGTCGCTTTACAACGAAATTGAACGATTGAGTTTTGCGCTCGCTGTACGCGTTCCAGCTCGTGTTATTGGATCAAAAACTCTTCATTCTATGCAGATACGCGAGATTCATGCGTTTCGAGCAGCCAAACAAGCCCCAAACGAATGCAAAGTCGCTTTATAACGAAATCGGCCGATTCAGTTTTGCGCTCGCTGCAGGCGTTCCAGCTCGTGTTATTAGATCAAAAACTCTTCATTCTATGCAAATACGCAAGATTCATGCGTTCGAGCAGCCGAACAAGCCCCAAACGAATGCAAAGTCGCTTTATAACGAAATCGACCGATTCAGTTTTCCGCTCGCTGCAGGCGTTCCAGCTCGTGTTATTAGATCAAAAACTCGTCATTCTATGCAAATACGCAAGATTCATGCGTTTGGAGCCTCCAAACAAGCCCCAAACGAATGCAAAGTCGCTTTACAACGAAATTGAACGATTGAGTTTTGCGCTCGCTGTACGCGTTCCAGCTCGTGTTATTGGATCAAAAACTCTTCATTCTATGCAAATACGCAAGATTCATGCGTTTGGAGCAGCCGAACAAGCCCCAAACGAATGCAAAGTCGCTTTATAACGAAATCGGCCGATTCAGTTTTGCGCTCGCTGCAGGCGTTCCAGCTCGAGTTATTAGATCAAAAACTCTTCATTCTATGCAAATACGCGAGATTCATGCGTTTCGAGCAGCCAAACAAGCCCCAAACGAATGCAAAGTCGCTTTATAACGAAATCGGCCGATTCAGTTTTGCGCTCGCTGCAGGCGTTCCAGCTCGTGTTATTAGATCAAAAACTCTTCATTCTATGCAAATACGCAAGATTCATGTGTTTCGAGCAGCCAAACAAGCCCCAAACGAATGCAAAGTCACTTTCTAACGAAATTGAACGATTGAGTTTTGCGCTCGCTGTACGCGTTCCAGCTCGTGTTATTAGATCAAAAACTCTTCATTCTATGCAAATACGCAAGATTCATGCGTTTGGAGCAGCCGAACAAGCCCCAAACGAATGCAAAGTCGCTTTATAACGAAATCGACCGATTCAGTTTTGCGCTCGCTGCCGGCGTTCCAGCTCGTATTAATAGATCAAAAACTCTTCATTCTATGCAAATACGCAAGATTCATGCGTTTCAAGCAGCTAAACAAGCCCCAAACGAATGGAAAGTCGCTTTATAACGAAATCGGCCGATTCAGTTTTGCGCTCGCTGCAGGCTTTCCAGCTCGTATTAATAGATCTAAGACTCTTCATTCTGTGCAAATATGCAAGATTCATGCGTTTGGAGCAGCCAAACAAGCCCCAAACGAATGCAAAGTAGCTTTATAACGAAAAAGACCGATTGAGTTTTGCGCTCGCTGCAGGCATTCCAGCTCGTGTTATTAGATCAAAAACTCGTCATTCTATGCAAATACGCAAGATTCATGCGTTTGGAGCAGCTAAACAAGCCCCAAACGAATGCAAAGTCGCTTTATAACGAAATCGACCGATTCAGTTTTTCGCTCGCTGCAGGCGTTCCAGCTCGAGTTATTTAGATCAAACACTGTTTATTCTATGCGAATACGCAAGATTCATGCGTTTAGAGCAGCCAAACAAGCCCCAAACGAAAGCAAAGTCGCTTTACAACGAAATTGAACGATTGTGTTTTGCGCTCGCTGTACGCGTTCCAGCTCGTGTTATTAGATCAAAAACTCTTCATTCCATGCAAATACGCAAGATTCATGCGTTTGGAGCAGCCAAACAAGCCCTAAACGAATGCAAAGTCGCTTTATAACGAAATCGACCGATTCAGTTTTGCGCTCGCTGCAGGCATTCCAGCTCGAGTTATTAGATCAAAAACTCTTCAGTCTATGCAAATACGCAAGATTCATGCGTTTCGAGCAGCCAAACAAGCCCCAAACGAATGCAAAGTCACTTTATAACGAAATCGGCCGATTCAGTTTTGCGCTCGCTGCAGACGTTCCAGCTCGTGTTATTAGATCAAAAACTCTTCATTCTATGCAAATACGCAAGATTCATGCGTTTCGAGCAGTCAAACAAGCCCCAAACGAATGCAAAATCGCTTTATAACGAAAAAGACCGATTTAGTTTTGCGCTCGCTGCAGGCGTTCCAGCTCGAGTTATTAGATCAAAAACTCTTCATTCTATGCAAATACGCAAGATTCATGCGTTTCGAGCAGCCAAACAAGCCCCAAACGAATGCAAAGTCACTTTCTAACGAAATTGAACGATTGAGTTTTGCGCTCGCTGTACGCGTTCCAGCTCGTGTTATTAGATCAAAAACTCTTCGTTCTGTGCAAATATGCAAGATTCATGCGTTTGGAGCAGCCAAACAAGCCCCAAACGAATGCAAAGTCGCTTTATAACGAAACAGACCGATTGAGTTTTGCGCTCGCTGCAGGCATTCCAGCTCGTGTTATTAGATCAAAAACTCGTCATTCTATGCAAATACGCAAGATTCATGCGTTTCGAGCAGCCAAACAAGCCCCAAACGAATGCAAAGTCGCTTTATAACGAAATCGGCCGATTCAGTTTTGCGCTCGCTGCAGGCGTTCCAGCTCGAGTTATTAGATCAAAAACTCTTCATTCTATGCAAATACGCAAGATTCATGCGTTTCGAGCAGCCAAACAAGCCCCAAACGAATGCAAAGTCGCTTTACAACGAAATTGAACGATTGAGTTTTGCGCTCGCTGTACGCGTTCCAGCTCGTGTTATTAGATCAAAAACTCTTCATTCTATGCAAATACGCAAGATTCATGCGTTTGGAGCAGCCAAACAAGCCCCAAACGAATGCAAAGTCGCTTTATAACGAAATCGGCCGATTCAGTTTTGCGCTCGCTGCAGGCGTTCCAGCTCGAGTTATTAGATCAAAAACTCTTCATTCTATGCAAATACGCAAGATTCATGCGTTTCGAGCAGCCAAACAAGCCCCAAACGAATGCAAAGTCGCTTTATAACGAAATGGGCCGATTCAGTTTTGCGCTCGCTGCAGGCGTTCCAGCTCGAGTTATTAGATCAAAAACTCTTCATTCTATGCAAATACGCAAGATTCGAGCGTTTGGAGCAGCCAAACAAGCCCCAAACGAATGCAAAGTCGCTTTATGACGAAATCGACCGATTCAGTTTTGCGCTCGCTGCAGGCTTTCCAGCTCGTATTAATAGATCTAAGACTCTTCATTCTATGCAAATATGCAAGATTCATGCGTTTGGAGCAGCCAAACAAGCCCCAAACGAATGCAAAGTCGCTTTATCACAAAATCAACCGATTCAGTTTTGCGCTCGCTGCAGGCATTCCAGCTCGTGTTATTAGATCAAAAACTCGTCATTCTATGCAAATACGCAAGATTCATGCGTTTGGAGCCTCCAAACAAGCCCCAAACGAATGCAAAGTCGCTTTACAACGAAATTGAACGATTGAGTTTTGCGCTCGCTGTACGCGTTCCAGCTCGTGTTATTGGATCAAAAACTCTTCATTCTATGCAAATACGCAAGATTCATGCGTTTGGAGCAGCCGAACAAGCCCCAAACGAATGCAAAGTCGCTTTATAACGAAATCGGCCGATTCAGTTTTGCGCTCGCTGCAGGCGTTCCAGCTCGAGTTATTAGATCAAAAACTCTTCATTCTATGCAAATACGCAAGATTCATGCGTTTCGAGCAGCCAAACAAGCCCCAAACAAGTGCAAAGTCGCTTTATAACGAAATCGGCCGATTCAGTTTTGCGCTCGCTGCAGGCGTTCCAGCTCGTGTTATTAGATCAAAAACTCTTCATTCTATGCAAATACGCAAGATTCATGCGTTCGAGCAGCCGAACAAGCCCCAAACGAATGCAAAGTCGCTTTATAACGAAATCGACCGATTCAGTTTTCCGCTCGCTGCAGGCGTTCCAGCTCGTGTTATTAGATCAAAAACTCGTCATTCTATGCAAATACGCAAGATTCATGCGTTTGGAGCCTCCAAACAAGCCCCAAACGAATGCAAAGTCGCTTTACAACGAAATTGAACGATTGAGTTTTGCGCTCGCTGTACGCGTTCCAGCTCGTGTTATTAGATGAAAAACTCTTCATTCTATGCAAATACGCAAGATTCATGCGTTTGGAGCAGCCGAACAAGCCCCAAACGAATGCAAAGTCGCTTTATAACGAAATCGACCGATTCAGTTTTGCGCTCGCTGCAGGCGTTCCAGCTCGTATTAATAGATCAAAAACTCTTCATTCTATGCAAATACGCAAGATTCATGCGTTTAGAGCAGCCAAACAAGCCCCAAACGAATGCAAAGTCGCTTTACAACGAAATTGAACGATTGAGTTTTGCGCTCGCTGTACGCGTTCCAGCTCGTGTTATTGGATCAAAAACTCTTCATTCTATGCAAATACGCAAGATTCATGCGTTTGGAGCAGCCGAACAAGCCCCAAACGAATGCAAAGTCGCTTTATAACGAAATCGGCCGATTCAGTTTTGCGCTCGCTGCAGGCGTTCCAGCTCGAGTTATTAGATCAAAAACTCTTCATTCTATGCAAATACGCAAGATTCATGCGTTCGAGCAGCCGAACAAGCCCCAAACGAATGCAAAGTCACTTTATAACGAAATCGACCGATTCAGTTTTCCGCTCGCTGCAGGCGTTCCAGCTCGTGTTATTAGATCAAAAACTCGTCATTCTATGCAAATACGCAAGATTCATGCGTTTGGAGCCTCCAAACAAGCCCCAAACGAATGCAAAGTCGCTTTACAACGAAATTGAACGATTGAGTTTTGCGCTCGCTGTACGCATTCCAGCTCGTGTTATTGGATCAAAAACTCTTCATTCTATGCAAATACGCAAGATTCATGTGTTTCGAGCAGCCAAACAAGCCCCAAACGAATGCAAAGTCACTTTCTAACGAAATTGAACGATTGAGTTTTGCGCTCGCTGTACGCGTTCCAGCTCGTGTTATTAGATCAAAAACTCTTCATTCTATGCAAATACGCAAGATTCATGTGTTTCGAGCAGCCAAACAAGCCCCAAACGAATGCAAAGTCACTTTCTAACGAAATTGAACGATTGAGTTTTGCGCTCGCTGTACGCGTTCCAGCTCGTGTTATTAGATCAAAAACTCTTCATTCTATGCAAATACGCAAGATTCATGCGTTTGGAGCAGCCGAACAAGCCCCAAACGAATGCAAAGTCGCTTTATAACGAAATCGACCGATTCAGTTTTGCGCTCGCTGCCGGCGTTCCAGCTCGAGTTATTAGATCAAAAACTCTTCATTCTATGCAAATACGCAAGATTCATGCGTTTGGAGCAGCCAAACAAGCCCCAAACGAATGCAAAGTCGCTTTGTAACAAAATCGACCGATTCAGTTTTGCGCTCGCTGCATTCGTTCCAGCTCGTGTTATTAGATCAAAAACTCTTCATTTTATGCAAATACGCAAGATTCATGCTTTTCGAGCAGCCAAACAAGCCCCAAACGAATGCAAAGTCGCTTTATAACGAAATCGGCCGATTCAGTTTTGCGCTCGCTGCAGACGTTCCAGCTCGTGTTATTAGATCAAAAACTCTTCATTCTATGCAAATACGCAAGATTCATGCGTTTCGAGCAGTCAAACAAGCCCCAAACGAATGCAAAATCGCTTTATAACGAAAAAGACCGATTTAGTTTTGCGCTCGCTGCAGGCGTTCCAGCTCGAGTTATTAGATCAAAAACTCTTCATTCTATGCAAATACGCAAGATTCATGCGTTTCGAGCAGCCAAACAAGCCCCAAACGAATGCAAAGTCACTTTCTAACGAAATTGAACGATTGAGTTTTGCGCTCGCTGTACGCGTTCCAGCTCGTGTTATTAGATCAAAAACTCTTCGTTCTGTGCAAATATGCAAGATTCATGCGTTTGGAGCAGCCAAACAAGCCCCAAACGAATGCAAAGTCGCTTTATAACGAAACAGACCGATTGAGTTTTGCGCTCGCTGCAGGCATTCCAGCTCGTGTTATTAGATCAAAAACTCGTCATTCTATGCAAATACGCAAGATTCATGCGTTTCGAGCAGCCAAACAAGCCCCAAACGAATGCAAAGTCACTTTATAACGAAATCGGCCGATTCAGTTTTGCGCTCGCTGCAGACGTTCCAGCTCGTGTTATTAGATCAAAAACTCTTCATTCTATGCAAATACGCAAGATTCATGCGTTTCGAGCAGTCAAACAAGCCCCAAACGAATGCAAAGTCGCTTTATAACGAAAAAGACCGATTTAGTTTTGCGCTCGCTGCAGGCGTCTCAGCTCGAGTTATTGGATCAAAAACTCTTCATTCTATGCAAATACGCAAGATTCATGCGTTTCGAGCAGCCAAACAAGCCCCAAACGAATGCAAAGTCACTTTATAACGAAATCGGCCGATTCAGTTTTGCGCTCGCTGCAGGCGTTCCAGCTCGAGTTATTAGATCAAAAACTCTTCATTCTATGCAAATACGCGAGATTCATGCGTTTCGAGCAGCCAAACAAGCCCCAAACGAATGCAAAGTCGCTTTATAACGAAATCGGCCGATTCAGTTTTGCGCTCGCTGCAAGCGTTCCAGCTCGTGTTATTAGATCAAAAACTCTTCATTCTATGCAAATACGCGAGATTCATGCGTTTCGAGCAGCCAAACAAGCCCCAAACGAATGCAAAGTCGCTTTATAACGACAAAGACCGATTTAGTTTTGCGCTCGCTGCAGGCGTTCCAGCTCGAGTTATTAGATCAAAAACTCTTCATTCTATGCAAATATGCAAGATTCATGCGTTTGGAGCAGCCAAACAAGCCCCAAACGAATGCAAAGTCGCTTTATAACAAAATCGACCGATTCAGTTTTGCGCTCGCTGCAGGCGTTCCAGCTCGAGTTATTAGATCAAAAACTCTTCATTCTATGCAAATACGCAAGATTCATGCGTTTGGAGCAGCCAAACAAGCCCCAAACGAATGCAAAGTCGCTTTATAACGACAAAGACCGATTTAGTTTTGCGCTCGCTGCAGGCGTTCCAGCTCGAGTTATTAGATCAAAAACTCTTCATTCTATGCAAATATGCAAGATTCATGCGTTTGGAGCAGCCAAACAAGCCCCAAACGAATGCAAAGTCGCTTTATAACAAAATCGACCGATTCAGTTTTGCGCTCGCTGCAGGCGTTCCAGCTCGAGTTATTAGATCAAAAACTCTTCATTCTATGCAAATACGCAAGATTCATGCGTTTGGAGCAGCCAAACAAGCCCCAAACGAATGCAAAGTCGCTTTGTAACAAAATCGACCGATTCAGTTTTGCGCTCGCTGCATTCGTTCCAGCTCGTGTTATTAGATCAAAAACTCTTCATTTTATGCAAATACGCAAGATTCATGCGTTTCGAGCAGCCAAACAAGCCCCAAACGAATGCAAAGTCGCTTTATAACGAAATCGGCCGATTCAGTTTTGCGCTCGCTGCAGGCGTTCCAGCTCGTGTTATTAGATCAAAAACTCTTTATTCTATGCAAATACGCAAGATTCATGTGTTTCGAGCAGCCAAACAAGCCCCAAACGAATGCAAAGTCACTTTCTAACGAAATTGAACGATTGAGTTTTGCGCTCGCTGTACGCGTTCCAGCTCGTGTTATTAGATCAAAAACTCTTCATTCTATGCAAATACGCAAGATTCATGCGTTTGGAGCAGCCGAACAAGCCCCAAACGAATGCAAAGTCGCTTTATAACGAAATCGGCCGATTCAGTTTTGCGCTCGCTGCAGGCTTTCCAGCTCGTATTAATAGATCTAAGACTCTTCATTCTGTGCAAATATGCAAGATTCATGCGTTTGGAGAAGCCAAACAAGCCCCAAACGAATGCAAAGTAGCTTTATAACGAAAAAGACCGATTGAGTTTTGCGCTCGCTGCAGGCATTCCAGCTCGTGTTATTAGATCAAAAACTCGTCATTCTATGCAAATACGCAAGATTCATGCGTTTGGAGCAGCTAAACAAGCCCCAAACGAATGCAAAGTCGCTTTATAACGAAATCGACCGATTCAGTTTTTCGCTCGCTGCAGGCGTTCTAGCTCGAGTTATTAGATCAAACACTGTTTATTCTATGCGAGTACGCAAGATTCATGCGTTTAGAGCAGCCAAACAAGCCCCAAACGAAAGCAAAGTCGCTTTACAACGAAATTGAACGATTGTGTTTTGCGCTCGCTGTACGCGTTCCAGCTCGTGTTATTAGATCAAAAACTCTTCATTCCATGCAAATACGCAAGATTCATGCGTTTGGAGCAGCCAAACAAGCCCTAAACGAATGCAAAGTCGCTTTATAACGAAATCGACCGATTCAGTTTTGCGCTCGCTGCAGGCGTTCCAGCTCGAGTTATTAGATCAAAAACTCTTCATTCTATGCAAATACGCAAGATTCATGCGTTTCGAGCAGCCAAACAAGCCCCAAACGAATGCAAAGTCGCTTTATAACGAAATCGGCCGATTCAGTTTTGCGCTCGCTGCAGACGTTCCAGCTCGTGTTATTAGATCAAAAACTCTTCATTCTATGCAAATACGCAAGATTCATGCGTTTCGAGCAGTCAAACAAGCCCCAAAAGAATGCAAAATCGCTTTATAACGAAAAAGACCGATTTAGTTTTGCGCTCGCTGCAGGCGTTCCAGCTCGAGTTATTAGATCAAAAACTCTTCATTCTATGCAAATACGCAAGATTCATGCGTTTCGAGCAGCCAAACAAGCCCCAAACGAATGCAAAGTCACTTTCTAACGAAATTGAACGATTGAGTTTTGCGCTCGCTGTACGCGTTCCAGCTCGTGTTATTAGATCAAAAACTCTTCATTCTATGCAAATACGCAAGATTCATGCGTTTGGAGCAGCCGAACAAGCCCCAAACGAATGCAAAGTCGCTTTATAACGAAATCGACCGATTCAGTTTTGCGCTCGCTGCCGGCGTTCCAGCTCGTATTAATAGATCAAAAACTCTTCATTCTATGCAAATACGCAAGATTCATGCGTTTCAAGCAGCTGAACAATCCCCAAACGAATGGAAAGTCGCTTTATAACGAAATCGGCCGATTCAGTTTTGCGCCCGCTGCAGGCGTTCCAGCTCGTGTTATTAGATCAAAAACTTTTCATTCTATGCAAATACGCAAGATTCATGCGTTTCGAGCAGCCAAACAAGCCCCAAACGAATGCAAAGTCACTTTATAACGAAATCGACCGATTCTGTTTTGCGCTCGCTGCAGGCGTTCCAGCTCGTATTAATAGATCAAAAACTCTTCATTCTATGCAAATACGCAAGATTCGAGCGTTTGGAGCAGCCAAACAAGCCCCAAACGAATGCAAAGTCGCTTTATAACGAAATCGACCGATTCAGTTTTGCGCTCGCTGCTGGCGTTCCAGCTCGAGTTATTAGATCAAAAACTCTTCATTCTATGCAAATACGCAAGATTCATGCGTTTCGAGCAGCCAAACAAGCCCCAAACGAATGCAAAGTCGCTTTATAACGAAATCGGCCGATTCAGTTTTGCGCTCGCTGCAGGCGTTCCAGCTCGTGTTATTAGATCAAAAACTCTTCATTCTATGCAAATACGCAAGATTCATGCGTTTGGAGCAGCCGAACAAGCCCCAAACGAATGCAAAGTCGCTTTATAACGAAATCGACCGATTCAGTTTTGCGCTCGCTGCAGGCGTTCCAGCTCGTATTAATAGATCAAAAACTCTTCATTCTATGCAAATACGCAAGATTCATGCATTTGGAGCAGCCGAACAAGCCCCAAACGAATGCAAAGTCGCTTTATAACGAAATCGGCCGATTCAGTTTTGCGCTCGCTGCAGGCGTTCCAGCTCGAGTTATTAGATCAAAAACTCTTCATTCTATGCAAATACGCGAGATTCATGCGTTTCGAGCAGCCAAACAAGCCCCAAACGAATGCAAAGTCGCTTTATAACGAAATCGGCCGATTCAGTTTTGCGCTCGCTGCAGGCGTTCCAGCTCGTGTTATTAGATCAAAAACTCTTCATTCTATGCAAATTCGCAAGATTCATGCGTTCGAGCAGCCGAACAAGCCCCAAACGAATGCAAAGTCGCTTTATAACGAAATCGACCGATTCAGTTTTCCGCTCGCTGCAGGCGTTCCAGCTCGTGTTATTAGATCAAAAACTCGTCATTCTATGCAAATACGCAAGATTCATGCGTTTGGAGCCTCCAAACAAGCCCCAAACGAATGCAAAGTCGCTTTACAACGAAATTGAACAATTGAGTTTTGCGCTCGCTGTACGCGTTCCAGCTCGTGTTATTAGATCAAAAACTCTTCATTCTATGCAAATACGCAAGATTCATGCGTTTGGAGCAGCCGAACAAGCCCCAAACGAATGCAAAGTCGCTTTATAACGAAATCGACCGATTCAGTTTTGCGCTCGCTGCAGGCGTTCCAGCTCGTATTAATAGATCAAAAACTCTTCATTCTAGGCAAATACGCAAGATTCATGCGTTTGGAGCAGCCAAACAAGCCCCAAACGAATGCAAAGTCGCTTTACAACGAAATTGAACGATTGAGTTTTGCGCTCGCTGTACGCGTTCCAGCTCGTGTTATTAGATCAAAAACTCTTTATTCTATGCAAATACGGAAGATTCATGCGTTTGGAGCAGCCGAACAAGCCCCAAACGAATGCAAAGTCGCTTTATAACGAAATCGGCCGATTCAGTTTTGCGCTCGCTGCAGGCGTTCCAGCTCGAGTTATTAGATCAAAAACTCTTCATTCTATGCAAATACGCAAGATTCATGCGTTTCGAGCAGCCAAACAAGCCCCAAACGAATGCAAAGTCGCTTTATAACGAAATCGGCCGATTCAGTTTTGCGCTCGCTGCAGGCGTTCCAGCTCGTGTTATTAGATCAAAAACTCTTCATCCTATGCAAATACGCAAGATTCATGCGTTTCGAGCAGCCAAACAAGCCCCAAACGAATGCAAAGTCGCTTTATAACGACAAAGACCGATTTAGTTTTGCGCTCGCTGCAGGCGTTCCAGCTCGAGTTATTAGATCAAAAACTCTTCATTCTATGCAAATATGCAAGATTCATGCGTTTGGAGCAGCCAAACAAGCCCCAAACGAATGCAAAGTCGCTTTATAACGAAATCGGCCGATTCAGTTTTGCGCTCGCTGCAGGCGTTCCAGCTCGAGTTATTAGATCAAAAACTCTTCATTCTATGCAAATACGCAAGATTCATGCGTTTCGAGCAGCCAAACAAGCCCCAAACGAATGCAAAGTCGCTTTATAACGAAATGGGCCGATTCAGTTTTGCGCTCGCTGCAGGCGTTCCAGCTCGAGTTATTAGATCAAAAACTCTTCATTCTATGCAAATACGCAAGATTCGAGCGTTTGGAGCAGCCAAACAAGCCCCAAACGAATGCAAAGTCGCTTTATAACGAAATCGACCGATTCAGTTTTGCGCTCGCTGCAGGCTTTCCAGCTCGTATTAATAGATCTAAGACTCTTCATTCTATGCAAATATGCAAGATTCATGCGTTTGGAGCAGCCGAACAAGCCCCAAACGAATGCAAAGTCGCTTTATCACAAAATCGACCGATTCAGTTTTGCGCTCGCGGCAGGCATTCCAGCTCGTGTTATTAGATCAAAAACTCGTCATTCTATGCAAATACGCAAGATTCATGCGTTTGGAGCCTCCAAACAAGCCCCAAACGAATGCAAAGTCGCTTTACAACGAAATTGAACGATTGAGTTTTGCGCTCGCTGTACGCGTTCCAGCTCGTGTTATTAGATTAAAAACTCTTCATTCTATGCAAATACGCAAGATTCATGCGTTTGGAGCAGCCAAACAAGCCCCAAACGAATGCAAAGTCGCTTTATAACGAAATCGGCCGATTCAGTTTTGCGCTCGCTGCAGGCGTTCCAGCTCGAGTTATTAGATCAAAAACTCTTCATTCTATGCAAATACGCAAGATTCATGCGTTTCGAGCAGCCAAACAAGCCCCAAACGAATGCAAAGTCGCTTTATAACGAAATCGGCCGATTCAGTTTTGCGCTCGCTGCAGGCGTTCCAGCTCGAGTTATTAGATCAAAAACTCTTCATTCTATGCAAATACGCAAGATTCATGCGTTCGAGCAGCCGAACAAGCCCCAAACGAATGCAAAGTCGCTTTATAACGAAATCGACCGATTCAGTTTTCCGCTCGCTGCAGGCGTTCCAGCTCGTGTTATTAGATCAAAAACTCGTCATTCTATGCAAATACGCAAGATTCATGCGTTTGGAGCCTCCAAACAAGCCCCAAACGAATGCAAAGTCGCTTTACAACGAAATTGAACGATTGAGTTTTGCGCTCGCTGTACGCGTTCCAGCTCGTGTTATTAGATCAAAAACTCTTCATTCTATGCAAATACGCAAGATTCATGCGTTTGGAGCAGCCGAACAAGCCCCAAACGAATGCAAAGTCGCTTTATAACGAAATCGACCGATTCAGTTTTGCGCTCGCTGCAGGCGTTCCAGCTCGTATTAATAGATCAAAAACTCTTCATTCTATGCAAATACGCAAGATTCATGCGTTTGGAGCAGCCAAACAAGCCCCAAACGAATGCAAAGTCGCTTTACAACGAAATTGAACGATTGAGTTTTGCGCTCGCTGTACGCGTTCCAGCTCGTGTTATTAGATCAAAAACTCTTCATTCTATGCAAATACGGAAGATTCATGCGTTTGGAGCAGCCAAACAAGCCCTAAACGAATGCAAAGTCGCTTTATAACGAAATCGGCCGATTCAGTTTTGCGCTCGCTGCAGGCGTTCCAGCTCGAGTTATTAGATCAAAAACTCTTCATTCTATGCAAATACGCAAGATTCATGCGTTTGGAGCAGCCAAACAAGCCCCAAACGAATGCAAAGTCGCTTTATAACGACAAAGACCGATTTAGTTTTGCGCTCGCTGCAGGCGTTCCAGCTCGAGTTATTAGATCAAAAACTCTTCATTCTATGCAAATATGCAAGATTCATGCGTTTGGAGCAGCCAAACAAGCCCCAAACGAATGCAAAGTCGCTTTATAACAAAATCGACCGATTCAGTTTTGCGCTCGCTGCAGGCGTTCCAGCTCGAGTTATTAGATCAAAAACTCTTCATTCTATGCAAATACGCAAGATTCATGTGTTTCGAGCAGCCAAACAAGCCCCAAACGAATGCAAAGTCACTTTCTAACGAAATTGAACGATTGAGTTTTGCGCTCGCTGTACGCGTTCCAGCTCGTGTTATTAGATCAAAAACTCTTCATTCTATGCAAATACGCAAGATTCATGCGTTTGGAGCAGCCGAACAAGCCCCAAACGAATGCAAAGTCGCTTTATAACGAAATCGACCGATTCAGTTTTGCGCTCGCTGCTGGCGTTCCAGCTCGTATTAATAGATCAAAAACTCTTCATTCTATGCAAATACGCAAGATTCATGCGTTTCAAGCAGCTAAACAAGCCCCAAACGAATGGAAAGTCGCTTTATAACGAAATCGGCCGATTCAGTTTTGCGCTCGCTGCAGGCATTCCAGCTCGTGTTATTAGATCAAAAACTCGTCATTCTATGCAAATACGCAAGATTCATGCGTTTGGAGCAGCTAAACAAGCCCCAAACGAATGCAAAGTCGCTTTATAACGAAATCGGCCGATTCAGTTTTGCGCTCGCTGCAGACGTTCCAGCTCGTGTTATTAGATCAAAAACTCTTCATTCTATGCAAATACGCAAGATTCATGCGTTTGGAGCAGCCAAACAAGCCCCAAACGAATGCAAAGTCGCTTTATAACGACAAAGACCGATTTAGTTTTGCGCTCGCTGCAGGCGTTCCAGCTTGAGTTATTAGATCAAAAACTCTTCATTCTATGCAAATATGCAAGATTCATGCGTTTGGAGCAGCCAAACAAGCCCCAAACGAATGCAAAGTCGTGTTATATCCGCAGAAACTCAGTTAGCTACTCTGGGTTCTGCGGGAGAGCCGTTAGCTCTTATGATTCGGGATTTATCCTGTTAAGGGTTAGAACCCAAGAGAATTGTAGTCGCACGATTTATTATTTATTATTGCTTATCAGAGAAATGTTCCAAATAGTTTATTAGAACAATGTTTATTACAGTTTATTAGAGAAATGTTCCAAATTGTTTATTACAACAATGTTTATTACAGTTTATTGGAGAAATGTTCCAAATTGTTTATTACAACAATGTTTATTAGAGTTTATTACCAATCGTATCGAGTACACCTTGTACATTGGTCTTCCCGTAGAAGAACTTAAACTTGTCCGAACTAGTAGTATCACTTACTACCGAATTGCGTGCCCTTGCACAAATAATCGTAAACGTAACGTAACGAACGGAACGTAACGTAACGAACGGAACGTAACCAACCGTACAGAATCAGGAGTTCCGAAGAGACTGGTGGGTGCCTGCTCCCGGTTCCCTATATATAGATAGAAGAGCAGGCACGTCAGCTTAATTTTAGTTGATGTCAGATATTTCGTCAGATTGCTAATTGTTTAAACAATTCTCGCTTCCGGGTAGAATACGATATCGTCGATAATTTCCTAATACCTGGCTCAGTAATTCCTGAGCTGATGCGTTACTTGCCGAGTCGCTCGCGATTGCCGAAATGCTGCGTCAGGTGTCGAGTTACATGCGTTTGCCTAAATGTTGACTCGACTGTACGGTGGATTTCGTTATTATTTCGCAACGACGCGCGGTCGTCGCCTGCTGCTGCATACCTCGATTACGGTGCAATGACCTTGCCTTAATAATCGAGGTATGGAAATACCCGGGGTACAACATTCCTCCCCCCTAAAAAGAAAAGAAATCTGCTTTCTTTTCGCTCGTCTCCGGCGAGCTTTATTTTTACGATTCTTGTACCCCGTGTACTGTCCATCTATTATCTATGAGTGTGCCAGTTTACCGGTCTATTAAAATTTACACACAATTTTACAATTAAATTTAGCACAGTTACTTCAGGCGAAGTCTCAAACATGTGCCTATCTGCGGCATTTCTTCTTCACACCCTCCTTCCTCCTCTTGGGGTTCTTGCGCCACCGCGATTTCTGCGTCTGGCCGTTCCCTTCCGGCTAAATCTATGTTGCCCGTTGTCGCCGTTCATGCTGTGTCGAGCCCGTCGATCCATTGAACTCCTTGCATATTTTTTGAAGCGGGTTTTCCTTCTCCCGTGTTAGGCGTGAAACGTCCATGCCCTGACGTAACGTTCAGATTCCGCGTTTATTTGGCGAGTCAGGACGGCGAGTGCCCTGTGCTCTTCTGCTGACGCTGGTTCCTCGAGTGTCACTGTGGGTCGGTTGATGACCCGAGACATGCCTCGATCTTGGTTTTATGTCACAGCACGGCTGTTACCTTTCGGATAATGAATTTCGTCCCCCGGAAATTTTCGAAAGTAATCTCTTATTCATATATAAATTTTTTTTTTTTTTTTTTTTCACTTTTTTTTCGTTGTGAAGCCTTGTCGAATCCAGTGACCTTTCCCTTTTTTTTTTTTTAACAACTTTTCGACGTGGTTTTGTCGACGGTGCACTTGTACCAGGGCGGGTTACCCTCGGTGCCATTGTCCTCTTCGGCGATCGTCACAGTTTTTGTGTTAAGCTTGCTGGAGCAGGGAGCTTCCGTTTCTCCCTGGAGTGTGGTCGCTGTTACCGCTCCCTCGTTCAGGTTCCTGAGTTCTTTCGGTTTGGATACCTCCAAAGTGTAGATGTAGGCCTCCTTTATGGGCCCATTCTTTGCCGTGACTGTATTTACACGGAATGCCCCTACAGAGCCTTCCTGTATCGGCTGCGTCGAAGTTTCCTGCGTTTGCGCTGGTTGCTGCTCGTTATTTTTGTTTTTCTTTTCCTCCGCCCGCTTACGTGCCCGACAGTCCTTCATTAAATGCCCGATCTTTTTGCAGTAGTGGCATGCTACGTTGACTATGTTTACGTCTTGTTGTGTCGGTAGCGGGAGGCTATGTCGTCCGGATTGACGGGGGGCTGTGCAGTCTTTCGCCAGATGCCCTGGCTTACCGCACGTAAAGCATGTGCGGTCGACTTCTTCCGTCGCGCCTTGTGATTGCCGTGTTTTATTTCCCCCGTTACTGGGCGTACCCTGATGTCCTGTAGTCATCTTTTCGACCTCGATGGCCCCTACGATAGAGTCGTGCAGACTCTGATAATTGCGTGATCGTACGATGGTTTGAATCTCCTTTTTCAACCCGTTTTCAAAATTCATTTGAGCGCTTTTTCGTGTGGCTTCTCCAATGTAGCGAGCCCCACGCGAGTCAATTCCCTCGCATAATTTCTCGATCACCTCTACCGTCAGGGTTTCAACCCGAGTAGCGTATGTGGAGACATTCTCCTTTGCATCTTGACGTAGGGTACAAAACTGATATTGTAAAGAGGCGAGTGACTCGCGTTTCCCGTACAGTGCTTCCAATTCCGCGCGTAGATCGCCCAGAGTGACGACAGTTTTGTGGCGCATCTCTCGCGTCGCTCGATCCTCTAGTTTGCTACTCCGTATGAGTGCAAGGAGGTCGGATCGTTGTCGAGGGTGTACCATGCCCCAAACCGCTTCGCAGGATAGCATAAACCCTTCAAGCTTCGTGGGGTCGTTCCCATCGAATGTTTTGATATTCCGTAGGGCTGACGGTACGTCCATGTACACCCGCTCTACCTCTTCCGGTGCCGATATTCTTGTTTGTCGCCGACATGGTGAGCGTGTCCTTTGGGTGGTTGTACCCCTCTGTCCTTCTTTGGGGCCCTCCAGGATGAAGTTCCGCAACGTTTCCTCCATTGCCTGAAGTCGCTCGCATACTAAGTTTTCCCTAGCTCCCCCTTCCGGCGAAGATGTTGTTGCTTGAGCCTGCCCTTGGCTTAATCGCTGCTCGATACCCCGGAGCTGCTGCTCTATTTGGGTGAATCGTCGTGCTGTTGCGTCCTCGAAGTTGGGATGATCCTCAGACTCCTTGTCGGATTCCTCATCCGCCTCTCCCACTGATCCAAGTCCGGCGAAAAGAGTCCTTCGAGTTCCTCGCAGAGCTGGTCGAAGGGGTATCGTGTTGCCTGTTTCCCCCACAACTCCCAGCACGCTGTTTTCACGGTTCCAGTCAACGGAACCCTTTTGCCCGCGATGCTCGTTCAGCATCCGAGAAATTTCGTTGGTCACCATCCCGGGGGTGACCTCCCCGCGCCTGGGTTCGAACATCTGGACATTGACGTCCTCCCAACCAGTGGGATTGGCGAATGCAGATCCTCTCTGCATATTTATCCCGAACAGTGGGTTTGGTGAGCCCTCCGGCTGGTGCTCGTTCCCTTCAACCGAACCCTGGCCCAGCGCTTGACGGGTTCGGTTCGTGATCTCCGATAGGGCGTTTTCGATGTCTGCCGCTGCCCGCAGCGCGTCGTCTCCTGTCCCAGGAGTTGCCCCAAGTTGTCTCTGCGACGGTACCGGAGTGTTGTGTACACTCATAGCTTCTTCGAGATATTCTCTTCTCGGTTCCCGTTAAATTCTTTGCTTGGTTATTTAACCCTTCAGTAGCTTCGTACTGGCTTTGACAATATTTGCACGTACTTCCCAGTTTATTACTCAACTTGTTCCCGATTTGTTACTCTCCTAACAAATATCAGTAATGCGGGATTACTGTATGCTCACCCTCCGCATTACAGGATGCCCGTTCTTATAACCCTTGTGGTTCCAGGCTCCTTTACTAATTCTGCTGTTACGTCCCAATCCTTCGCGACGCTCTTCGGGGATTCTGCAGTGATCCGCGAAGACTACGGTTGGTTACCTGTCGTTATTCCCTCGAATAACGGAATGCCCACGTTGATCCTCTGATCGCCTCCGTGGTCCGCCCAAACCCTCGTCGACTAGCTTCGACCCTGGTTCGCGGTGCTCTTCAATTGCTCTTTCTGGGAGTCTTAAATTGCCGCATTTCGCGGAAGTTGACGATTTGGTAATTTAGCGATGTTTTTTAATTCCCTCTGGATATCCCACCGCTGCCACCAATGTTATATCCGCAGAAACTCAGTTAGCTACTCTGGGTTCTGCGGGAGAGCCGTTAGCTCTTATGATTCGGGATTTATCCAGTTAAGGGTTAGAACCCAAGAGAATTGTAGTCGCACGATTTATTATTTATTATTGCTTATCAGAGAAATGTTCCAAATAGTTTATTAGAACAATGTTTATTACAGTTTATTAGAGAAATGTTCCAAATTGTTTATTACAACAATGTTTATTACAGTTTATTGGAGAAATGTTCCAAATTGTTTATTACAACAATGTTTATTAGAGTTTATTACCAATCGTATCGAGTACACCTTGTACATTGGTCTTCCCGTAGAAGAACTTAAACTTGTCCGAACTAGTAGTATCACTTACTACCGAATTGCGTGCCCTTGCACAAATAATCGTAAACGTAACGTAACGAACGGAACGTAACGTAACGAACGGAACGTAACCAACCGTACAGAATCAGGAGTTCCGAAGAGACTGGTGGGTGCCTGCTCCCGGTTCCCTATATATAGATAGAAGAGCAGGCACGTCAGCTTAATTTTAGTTGATGTCAGATATTTCGTCAGATTGCTAATTGTTTAAACAATTCTCGCTTCCGGGTAGAATACGATATCGTCGATAATTTCCTAATACCTGGCTCAGTAATTCCTGAGCTGATGCGTTACTTGCCGAGTCGCTCGCGATTGCCGAAATGCTGCGTCAGGTGTCGAGTTACATGCGTTTGCCTAAATGTTGACTCGACTGTACGGTGGATTTCGTTATTATTTCGCAACGACGCGCGGTCGTCGCCTGCTGCTGCATACCTCGATTACGGTGCAATGACCTTGCCTTAATAATCGAGGTATGGAAATACCCGGGGTACAACAGTCGCTTTATAACAAAATCGACCGATTCAGTTTTGCGCTCGCTGCAGGCGTTCCAGCTCGAGTTATTAGATCAAAAACTCTTCATTCTATGCAAATACGCAAGATTCATGTGTTTCGAGCAGCCAAACAAGCCCCAAACGAATGCAAAGTCACTTTCTAACGAAATTGAACGATTGAGTTTTGCGCTCGCTGTACGCGTTCCAGCTCGTGTTATTAGATCAAAAACTCTTCATTCTATGCAAATACGCAAGATTCATGCGTTTGGAGCAGCCGAACAAGCCCCAAACGAATGCAAAGTCGCTTTATAACGAAATCGACCGATTCAGTTTTGCGCTCGCTGCTGGCGTTCCAGCTCGTATTAATAGATCAAAAACTCTTCATTCTATGCAAATACGCAAGATTCATGCGTTTCAAGCAGCTAAACAAGCCCCAAACGAATGGAAAGTCGCTTTATAACGAAATCGGCCGATTCAGTTTTGCGCTCGCTGCAGGCATTCCAGCTCGTGTTATTAGATCAAAAACTCGTCATTCTATGCAAATACGCAAGATTCATGCGTTTGGAGCAGCTAAACAAGCCCCAAACGAATGCAAAGTCGCTTTATAACGAAATCGACCGATTCAGTTTTTCGCTCGCTGCAGGCGTTCCAGCTCGAGTTATTTAGATCAAACACTGTTTATTCTATGCGAATACGCAAGATTCATGCGTTTAGAGCAGCCAAACAAGCCCCAAACGAAAGCAAAGTCGCTTTACAACGAAATTGAACGATTGTGTTTTGCGCTCGCTGTACGCGTTCCAGCTCGTGCTATTAGATCAAAAACTCTTCATTCCATGCAAATACGCAAGATTCATGCGTTTGGAGCAGCCAAACAAGCCCTAAACGAATGCAAAGTCGCTTTATAACGAAATCGACCGATTCAGTTTTGCGCTCGCTGCAGGCGTTCCAGCTCGAGTTATTAGATCAAAAACTCTTCATTCTATGCAAATACGCAAGATTCATGCGTTTGGAGCAGCCAAACAAGCCCCAAACGAATGCAAAGTCGCTTTATAACGAAATCGGCCGATTCAGTTTTGCGCTCGCTGCAGGCGTTCCAGCTCGAGTTATTAGATCAAAAACTCTTCATTCTATGCAAATACGCAAGATTCATGCGTTTCGAGCAGCCAAACAAGCCCCAAACGAATGCAAAGTCGCTTTATAACGACAAAGACCGATTTAGTTTTGCGCTCGCTGCAGGCGTTCCAGCTCGAGTTATTAGATCAAAAACTCTTCATTCTATGCAAATATGCAAGATTCATGCGTTTGGAGCAGCCAAACAAGCCCCAAACGAATGCAAAGTCGCTTTATAACAAAATCGACCGATTCAGTTTTGCGCTCGCTGCAGGCGTTCCAGCTCGAGTTATTAGATCAAAAACTCTTCATTCTATGCAAATACGCAAGATTCATGCGTTTGGAGCAGCCAAACAAGCCCCAAACGAATGCAAAGTCGCTTTATAACGACAAAGACCGATTTAGTTTTGCGCTCGCTGCAGGCGTTCCAGCTCGAGTTATTAGATCAAAAACTCTTCATTCTATGCAAATATGCAAGATTCATGCGTTTGGAGCAGCCAAGCAAGCCCCAAACGAATGCAAAGTCGCTTTATAACAAAATCGACCGATTCAGTTTTGCGCTCGCTGCAGGCGTTCCAGCTCGAGTTATTAGATCAAAAACTCTTCATTCTATGCAAATATGCAAGATTCATGCGTTTGGAGCAGCCAAACAAGCCCCAAACGAATGCAAAGTCGCTTTATAACGACAAAGACCGATTTAGTTTTGCGCTCGCTGCAGGCGTTCCAGCTCGAGTTATTAGATCAAAAACTCTTCATTCTATGCAAATATGCAAGATTCATGCGTTTGGAGCAGCCAAACAAGCCCCAAACGAATGCAAAGTCGCTTTATAACGAAATCGACCGATTCAGTTTTCCGCTCGCTGCAGGCGTTCCAGCTCGTGTTATTAGATCAAAAACTCGTCATTCTATGCAAATACGCAAGATTCATGCGTTTGGAGCCTCCAAACAAGCCTCAAACGAATGCAAAGTCGCTTTACAACGAAATTGAACGATTGAGTTTTGCGCTCGCTGTACGCGTTCCAGCTCGTGTTATTAGATCAAAAACTCTTCATTCTATGCAAATATGCAAGATTCATGCGTTTGGAGCAGCCAAACAAGCCCCAAACGAATGCAAAGTCGCTTTATAACAAAATCGACCGATTCAGTTTTGCGCTCGCTGCAGGCGTTCCAGCTCGAGCTATTAGATCAAAAACTCTTCATTCTATGCAAATACGCAAGATTCATGTGTTTCGAGCAGCCAAACAAGCCCCAAACGAATGCAAAGTCACTTTCTAACGAAATTGAACGATTGAGTTTTGCGCTCGCTGTACGCGTTCCAGCTCGTGTTATTAGATCAAAAACTCTTCATTCTATGCAAATACGCAAGATTCATGCGTTTGGAGCAGCCGAACAAGCCCCAAACGAATGCAAAGTCGCTTTATAACGAAATCGACCGATTCAGTTTTGCGCTCGCTGCTGGCGTTCCAGCTCGTATTAATAGATCAAAAACTCTTCATTCTATGCAAATACGCAAGATTCATGCGTTTCAAGCAGCTAAACAAGCCCCAAACGAATGGAAAGTCGCTTTATAACGAAATCGGCCGATTCAGTTTTGCGCTCGCTGCAGGCATTCCAGCTCGTGTTATTAGATCAAAAACTCGTCATTCTATGCAAATACGCAAGATTCATGCGTTTGGAGCAGCTAAACAAGCCCCAAACGAATGCAAAGTCGCTTTATAACGAAATCGACCGATTCAGTTTTTCGCTCGCTGCAGGCGTTCCAGCTCGAGTTATTTAGATCAAACACTGTTTATTCTATGCGAATACGCAAGATTCATGCGTTTAGAGCAGCCAAACAAGCCCCAAACGAAAGCAAAGTCGCTTTACAACGAAATTGAACGATTGTGTTTTGCGCTCGCTGTACGCGTTCCAGCTCGTGCTATTAGATCAAAAACTCTTCATTCCATGCAAATACGCAAGATTCATGCGTTTGGAGCAGCCAAACAAGCCCTAAACGAATGCAAAGTCGCTTTATAACGAAATCGACCGATTCAGTTTTGCGCTCGCTGCAGGCGTTCCAGCTCGAGTTATTAGATCAAAAACTCTTCATTCTATGCAAATACGCAAGATTCATGCGTTTCGAGCAGCCAAACAAGCCCCAAACGAATGCAAAGTCGCTTTATAACGAAATCGGCCGATTCAGTTTTGCGCTCGCTGCAGACGTTCCAGCTCGTGTTATTAGATCAAAAACTCTTCATTCTATGCAAATACGCAAGATTCATGCGTTTGGAGCAGCCAAACAAGCCCCAAACGAATGCAAAGTCGCTTTATAACGACAAAGACCGATTTAGTTTTGCGCTCGCTGCAGGCGTTCCAGCTCGAGTTATTAGATCAAAAACTCTTCATTCTATGCAAATATGCAAGATTCATGCGTTTGGAGCAGCCAAACAAGCCCCAAACGAATGCAAAGTCGCTTTATAACAAAATCGACCGATTCAGTTTTGCGCTCGCTGCAGGCGTTCCAGCTCGAGTTATTAGATCAAAAACTCTTCATTCTATGCAAATACGCAAGATTCATGTGTTTCGAGCAGCCAAACAAGCCCCAAACGAATGCAAAGTCACTTTCTAACGAAATTGAACGATTGAGTTTTGCGCTCGCTGTACGCGTTCCAGCTCGTGTTATTAGATCAAAAACTCTTCATTCTATGCAAATACGCAAGATTCATGCGTTTGGAGCAGCCGAACAAGCCCCAAACGAATGCAAAGTCGCTTTATAACGAAATCGACCGATTCAGTTTTGCGCGCGCTGCTGGCGTTCCAGCTCGTATTAATAGATCAAAAACTCTTCATTCTATGCAAATAAGCAAGATTCATGCGTTTCAAGCAGCTAAACAAGCCCCAAACGAATGGAAAGTCGCTTTATAACGAAATCGGCCGATTCAGTTTTGCGCTCGCTGCAGGCATTCCAGCTCGTGTTATTAGATCAAAAACTCGTCATTCTATGCAAATACGCAAGATTCATGCGTTTGGAGCAGCTAAACAAGCCCCAAACGAATGCAAAGTCGCTTTATAACGAAATCGACCGATTCAGTTTTTCGCTCGCTGCAGGCGTTCCAGCTCGAGTTATTTAGATCAAACACTGTTTATTCTATGCGAATACGCAAGATTCATGCGTTTAGAGCAGCCAAACAAGCCCCAAACGAAAGCAAAGTCGCTTTACAACGAAATTGAACGATTGTGTTTTGCGCTCGCTGTACGCGTTCCAGCTCGTGCTATTAGATCAAAAACTCTTCATTCCATGCAAATACGCAAGATTCATGCGTTTGGAGCAGCCAAACAAGCCCTAAACGAATGCAAAGTCGCTTTATAACGAAATCGACCGATTCAGTTTTGCGCTCGCTGCAGGCGTTCCAGCTCGAGTTATTAGATCAAAAACTCTTCATTCTATGCAAATACGCAAGATTCATGCGTTTCGAGCAGCCAAACAAGCCCCAAACGAATGCAAAGTCGCTTTATAACGAAATCGGCCGATTCAGTTTTGCGCTCGCTGCAGACGTTCCAGCTCGTGTTATTAGATCAAAAACTCTTCATTCTATGCAAATACGCAAGATTCATGCGTTTCGAGCAGTCAAACAAGCCCCAAACGAATGCAAAATCGCTTTATAACGAAAAAGACCGATTTAGTTTTGCGCTCGCTGCAGGCGTTCCAGCTCGAGTTATTAGATCAAAAACTCTTCATTCTATGCAAATACGCAAGATTCATGCGTTTCGAGCAGCCAAACAAGCCCCAAACGAATGCAAAGTCACTTTCTAACGAAATTGAACGATTGAGTTTTGCGCTCGCTGTACGCGTTCCAGCTCGTGTTATTAGATCAAAAACTCTTCGTTCTGTGCAAATATGCAAGATTCATGCGTTTGGAGCAGCCAAACAAGCCCCAAACGAATGCAAAGTCGCTTTATAACGACAAAGACCGATTTAGTTTTGCGCTCGCTGCAGGCGTTCCAGCTCGAGTTATTAGATCAAAAACTCTTCATTCTATGCAAATATGCAAGATTCATGCGTTTGGAGCAGCCAAACAAGCCCCAAACGAATGCAAAGTCGCTTTATCACAAAATCGACCGATTCAGTTTTGCGCTCGCTGCAGGCATTCCAGCTCGTGTTATTAGATCAAAAACTCGTCATTCTATGCAAATACGCAAGATTCATGCGTTTGGAGCCTCCAAACAAGCCCCAAACGAATGCAAAGTCGCTTTACAACGAAATTGAACGATTGAGTTTTGCGCTCGCTGTACGCGTTCCAGCTCGTGTTATTAGATTAAAAACGCTTCATTCTATGCAAATACGCAAGATTCATGCGTTTGGAGCAGCCAAACAAGCCCCAAACGAATGCAAAGTCGCTTTATAACGAAATCGGCCGATTCAGTTTTGCGCTCGCTGCAGGCGTTCCAGCTCGAGTTATTAGATCAAAAACTCTTCATTCTATGCAAATACGCAAGATTCATGCGTTTCGAGCAGCCAAACAAGCCCCAAATGAATGCAAAGTCGCTTTATAACGACAAAGACCGATTTAGTTTTGCGCTCGCTGCAGGCGTTCCAGCTCGAGTTATTAGATCAAAAACTCTTCATTCTATGCAAATATGCAAGATTCATGCGTTTGGAGCAGCCAAACAAGCCCCAAACGAATGCAAAGTCGCTTTATAACAAAATCGACCGATTCAGTTTTGCGCTCGCTGCAGGCGTTCCAGCTCGAGTTATTAGATCAAAAACTCTTCATTCTATGCAAATACGCAAGATTCATGCGTTTGGAGCAGCCAAACAAGCCCCAAACGAATGCAAAGTCGCTTTATAACGAAATCGGCCGATTCAGTTTTGCGCTCGCTGCAGGCGTTCCAGCTCGAGTTATTAGATCAAAAACTCTTCATTCTATGCAAATACGCAAGATTCATGCGTTTCGAGCAGCCAAACAAGCCCCAAATGAATGCAAAGTCGCTTTATAACGACAAAGACCGATTTAGTTTTGCGCTCGCTGCAGGCGTTCCAGCTCGAGTTATTAGATCAAAAACTCTTCATTCTATGCAAATATGCAAGATTCATGCGTTTGGAGCAGCCAAACAAGCCCCAAACGAATGCAAAGTCGCTTTATAACAAAATCGACCGATTCAGTTTTGCGCTCGCTGCAGGCGTTCCAGCTCGAGTTATTAGATCAAAAACTCTTCATTCTATGCAAATATGCAAGATTCATGCGTTTGGAGCAGCCAAACAAGCCCCAAACGAATGCAAAGTCGCTTTATAACGAAATCGACCGATTCAGTTTTCCGCTCGCTGCAGGCGTTCCAGCTCGTGTTATTAGATCAAAAACTCGTCATTCTATGCAAATACGCAAGATTCATGCGTTTGGAGCCTCCAAACAAGCCTCAAACGAATGCAAAGTCGCTTTACAACGAAATTGAACGATTGAGTTTTGCGCTCGCTGTACGCGTTCCAGCTCGTGTTATTAGATCAAAAACTCTTCATTCTATGCAAATACGCAAGATTCATGCGTTTGGAGCAGCCGAACAAGCCCCAAACGAATGCAAAGTCGCTTTATAACGAAATCGACCGATTCAGTTTTGCGCTCGCTGCAGGCGTTCCAGCTCGTATTAATAGATCAAAAACTCTTCATTCTATGCAAATACGCAAGATTCATGCGTTTGGAGCAGCCAAACAAGCCCCAAACGAATGCAAAGTCGCTTTACAACGAAATTGAACGATTGAGTTTTGCGCTCGCTGTACGCGTTCCAGCTCGTGTTATTGGATCAAAAACTCTTCATTCTATGCAAATACGCAAGATTCATGCGTTTGGAGCAGCCGAACAAGCCCCAAACGAATGCAAAGTCGCTTTATAACGAAATCGGCCGATTCAGTTTTGCGCTCGCTGCAGGCGTTCCAGCTCGAGTTATTAGATCAAAAACTCTTCATTCTATGCAAATACGCGAGATTCATGCGTTTCGAGCAGCCAAACAAGCCCCAAACGAATGCAAAGTCGCTTTATAACGAAATCGGCCGATTCAGTTTTGCGCTCGCTGCAGGCGTTCCAGCTCGTGTTATTAGATCAAAAACTCTTCATTCTATGCAAATACGCAAGATTCATGCGTTCGAGCAGCAGAACAAGCCCCAAACGAATGCAAAGTCGCTTTATAACGAAATCGACCGATTCAGTTTTCCGCTCGCTGCAGGCGTTCCAGCTCGTGTTATTAGATCAAAAACTCGTCATTCTATGCAAATACGCAAGATTCATGCGTTTGGAGCCTCCAAACAAGCCCCAAACGAATGCAAAGTCGCTTTACAACGAAATTGAACGATTGAGTTTTGCGCTCGCTGTACGCGTTCCAGCTCGTGTTATTAGATCAAAAACTCTTCATTCTATGCAAATACGCAAGATTCATGCGTTTGGAGCAGCCGAACAAGCCCCAAACGAATGCAAAGTCGCTTTATAACGAAATCGACCGATTCAGTTTTGCGCTCGCTGCAGGCGTTCCAGCTCGTATTAATAGATCAAAAACTCTTCATTCTATGCAAATACGCAAGATTCATGCGTTTGGAGCAGCCAAACAAGCCCCAAACGAATGCAAAGTCGCTTTACAACGAAATTGAACGATTGAGTTTTGCGCTCGCTGTACGCGTTCCAGCTCGTGTTATTAGATCAAAAACTCTTCATTCTATGCAAATACGGAAGATTCATGCGTTTGGAGCAGCCAAACAAGCCCCAAACGAATGCAAAGTCGCTTTATAACGAAATCGGCCGATTCAGTTTTGCGCTCGCTGCAGGCGTTCCAGCTCGAGTTATTAGATCAAAAACTCTTCATTCTATGCAAATACGCAAGATTCATGCGTTTGGAGCAGCCAAACAAGCCCCAAACGAATGCAAAGTCGCTTTATAACGACAAAGACCGATTTAGTTTTGCGCTCGCTGCAGGCGTTCCAGCTCGAGTTATTAGATCAAAAACTCTTCATTCTATGCAAATATGCAAGATTCATGCGTTTGGAGCAGCCAAACAAGCCCCAAACGAATGCAAAGTCGCTTTATAACAAAATCGACCGATTCAGTTTTGCGCTCGCTGCAGGCGTTCCAGCTCGAGTTATTAGATCAAAAACTCTTCATTCTATGCAAATACGCAAGATTCATGTGTTTCGAGCAGCCAAACAAGCCCCAAACGAATGCAAAGTCACTTTCTAACGAAATTGAACGATTGAGTTTTGCGCTCGCTGTACGCGTTCCAGCTCGTGTTATTAGATCAAAAACTCTTCATTCTATGCAAATACGCAAGATTCATGCGTTTGGAGCAGCCGAACAAGCCCCAAACGAATGCAGAGTCGCTTTATAACGAAATCGACCGATTCAGTTTTGCGCTCGCTGCTGGCGTTCCAGCTCGTATTAATAGATCAAAAACTCTTCATTCTATGCAAATACGCAAGATTCATGCGTTTCAAGCAGCTAAACAAGCCCCAAACGAATGGAAAGTCGCTTTATAACGAAATCGGCCGATTCAGTTTTGCGCTCGCTGCAGGCATTCCAGCTCGTGTTATTAGATCAAAAACTCGTCATTCTATGCAAATACGCAAGATTCATGCGTTTGGAGCAGCTAAACAAGCCCCAAACGAATGCAAAGTCGCTTTATAACGAAATCGACCGATTCAGTTTTTCGCTCGCTGCAGGCGTTCCAGCTCGAGTTATTTAGATCAAACACTGTTTATTCTATGCGAATACGCAAGATTCATGCGTTTAGAGCAGCCAAACAAGCCCCAAACGAAAGCAAAGTCGCTTTACAACGAAATTGAACGATTGTGTTTTGCGCTCGCTGTACGCGTTCCAGCTCGTGCTATTAGATCAAAAACTCTTCATTCCATGCAAATACGCAAGATTCATGCGTTTGGAGCAGCCAAACAAGCCCTAAACGAATGCAAAGTCGCTTTATAACGAAATCGACCGATTCAGTTTTGCGCTCGCTGCAGGCGTTCCAGCTCGAGTTATTAGATCAAAAACTCTTCATTCTATGCAAATACGCAAGATTCATGCGTTTCGAGCAGCCAAACAAGCCCCAAACGAATGCAAAGTCGCTTTATAACGAAATCGGCCGATTCAGTTTTGCGCTCGCTGCAGACGTTCCAGCTCGTGTTATTAGATCAAAAACTCTTCATTCTATGCAAATACGCAAGATTCATGCGTTTGGAGCAGCCAAACAAGCCCCAAACGAATGCAAAGTCGCTTTATAACGACAAAGACCGATTTAGTTTTGCGCTCGCTGCAGGCGTTCCAGCTCGAGTTATTAGATCAAAAACTCTTCATTCTATGCAAATATTCAAGATTCATGCGTTTGGAGCAGCCAAACAAGCCCCAAACGAATGCAAAGTCGCTTTATAACAAAATCGACCGATTCAGTTTTGCGCTCGCTGCAGGCGTTCCAGCTCGAGTTATTAGATCAAAAACTCTTCATTCTATGCAAATACGCAAGATTCATGTGTTTCGAGCAGCCAAACAAGCCCCAAACGAATGCAAAGTCACTTTCTAACGAAATTGAACGATTGAGTTTTGCGCTCGCTGTACGCGTTCCAGCTCGTGTTATTAGATCAAAAACTCTTCATTCTATGCAAATACGCAAGATTCATGCGTTTGGAGCAGCCGAACAAGCCCCAAACGAATGCAAAGTCGCTTTATAACGAAATCGACCGATTCAGTTTTGCGCTCGCTGCTGGCGTTCCAGCTCGTATTAATAGATCAAAAACTCTTCATTCTATGCAAATACGCAAGATTCATGCGTTTCAAGCAGCTAAACAAGCCCCAAACGAATGGAAAGTCGCTTTATAACGAAATCGGCCGATTCAGTTTTGCGCTCGCTGCAGGCATTCCAGCTCGTGTTATTAGATCAAAAACTCGTCATTCTATGCAAATACGCAAGATTCATGCGTTTGGAGCAGCTAAACAAGCCCCAAACGAATGCAAAGTCGCTTTATAACGAAATCGACCGATTCAGTTTTTCGCTCGCTGCAGGCGTTCCAGCTCGAGTTATTTAGATCAAACACTGTTTATTCTATGCGAATACGCAAGATTCATGCGTTTAGAGCAGCCAAACAAGCCCCAAACGAAAGCAAAGTCGCTTTACAACGAAATTGAACGATTGTGTTTTGCGCTCGCTGTACGCGTTCCAGCTCGTGCTATTAGATCAAAAACTCTTCATTCCATGCAAATACGCAAGATTCATGCGTTTGGAGCAGCCAAACAAGCCCTAAACGAATGCAAAGTCGCTTTATAACGAAATCGACCGATTCAGTTTTGCGCTCGCTGCAGGCGTTCCAGCTCGAGTTATTAGATCAAAAACTCTTCATTCTATGCAAATACGCAAGATTCATGCGTTTCGAGCAGCCAAACAAGCCCCAAACGAATGCAAAGTCGCTTTATAACGAAATCGGCCGATTGAGTTTTGCGCTCGCTGCAGGCATTCCAGCTCGTGTTATTAGATCAAAAACTCTTCATTCTATGCAAATACGCAAGATTCATGCGTTTCGAGCAGCCAAACAAGCCCCAAACGAATGCAAAGTCACTTTATAACGAAATCGGCCGATTCAGTTTTGCGCTCGCTGCAGACGTTCCAGCTCGTGTTATTAGATCAAAAACTCTTCATTCTGTGCAAATACGCAAGATTCATGCGTTTAGAGCAGCCAAACAAGCCCCAAACGAATGCACAGACGCTTTTGAACGAAATTGAACGATTGAGTTTTGCGCTCGCTGTACGCGTTCCAGCTCGTGTTATTGGATCAAAAACTCTTCATTCTATGCAAATACGCAAGATTCATGCGTTTGGAGCAGCCGAACAAGCCCCAAACGAATGCAAAGTCGCTTTATAACGAAATCGGCCGATTCAGTTTTGCGCTCGCTGCAGGCGTTCCAGCTCGAGTTATTAGATCAAAAACTCTTCATTCTATGCAAATACGCAAGATTCATGCGTTTCGAGCAGCCAAACAAGCCCCAAACGAATGCAAAGTCGCTTTATAACGAAATCGGCCGATTCAGTTTTGCGCTCGCTGCAGGCGTTCCAGCTCGTGTTATTAGATCAAAAACTCTTCATTCTATGCAAATACGCAAGATTCATGCGTTCGAGCAGCCGAACAAGCCCCAAACGAATGCAAAGTCGCTTTATAACGAAATCGACCGATTCAGTTTTCCGCTCGCTGCAGGCGTTCCAGCTCGTGTTATTAGATCAAAAACTCGTCATTCTATGCAAATACGCAAGATTCATGCGTTTGGAGCCTCCAAACAAGCCCCAAACGAATGCAAAGTCGCTTTACAACGAAATTGAACGATTGAGTTTTGCGCTCGCTGTACGCGTTCCAGCTCGTGTTATTAGATCAAAAACTCTTCATTCTATGCAAATACGCAAGATTCATGCGTTTGGAGCAGCCGAACAAGCCCCAAACGAATGCAAAGTCGCTTTATAACGAAATCGACCGATTCAGTTTTGCGCTCGCTGCAGGCGTTCCAGCTCGTATTAATAGATCAAAAACTCTTCATTCTATGCAAATACGCAAGATTCATGCGTTTGGAGCAGCCAAACAAGCCCCAAACGAATGCAAAGTCGCTTTACAACGAAATTGAACGATTGAGTTTTGCGCACGCTGTACGCGTTCCAGCTCGTGTTATTGGATCAAAAACTCTTCATTCTATGCAAATACGCAAGATTCATGCGTTTGGAGCAGCCGAACAAGCCCCAAACGAATGCAAAGTCGCTTTATAACGAAATCGGCCGATTCAGTTTTGCGCTCGCTGCAGGCGTTCCAGCTCGAGTTATTAGATCAAAAACTCTTCATTCTATGCAAATACGCGAGATTCATGCGTTTCGAGCAGCCAAACAAGCCCCAAACGAATGCAAAGTCGCTTTATAACGAAATCGGCCGATTCAGTTTTGCGCTCGCTGCAGGCGTTCCAGCTCGTTCTATTAGATCAAAAACTCTTCATTCTATGCAAATACGCAAGATTCATGCGTTCGAGCAGCCGAACAAGCCCCAAACGAATGCAAAGTCGCTTTATAACGAAATCGACCGATTCAGTTTTCCGCTCGCTGCAGGCGTTCCAGCTCGTGTTATTAGATCAAAAACTCGTCATTCTATGCAAATACGCAAGATTCATGCGTTTGGAGCCTCCAAACAAGCCCCAAACGAATGCAAAGTCGCTTTACAACGAAATTGAACGATTGAGTTTTGCGCTCGCTGTACGCGTTCCAGCTCGTGTTATTGGATCAAAAACTCTTCATTCTATGCAAATACGCAAGATTCATGCGTTTGGAGCAGCCGAACAAGCCCCAAACGAATGCAAAGTCGCTTTATAACGAAATCGGCCGATTCAGTTTTGCGCTCGCTGCAGGCGTTCCAGCTCGAGTTATTAGATCAAAAACTCTTCATTCTATGCAAATACGCGAGATTCATGCGTTTCGAGCAGCCAAACAAGCCCCAAACGAATGCAAAGTCGCTTTATAACGAAATCGGCCGATTCAGTTTTGCGCTCGCTGCAGGCGTTCCAGCTCGTGTTATTAGATCAAAAACTCTTCATCCTATGCAAATACGCAAGATTCATGCGTTTCGAGCAGCCAAACAAGCCCCAAACGAATGCAAAGTCGCTTTATAACGACAAAGACCGATTTAGTTTTGCGCTCGCTGCAGGCGTTCCAGCTCGAGTTATTAGATCAAAAACTCTTCATTCTATGCAAATATGCAAGATTCATGCGTTTGGAGCAGCCAAACAAGCCCCAAACGAATGCAAAGTCGCTTTATAACAAAATCGACCGATTCAGTTTTGCGCTCGCTGCAGGCGTTCCAGCTCGAGTTATTAGATCAAAAACTCTTCATTCTATGCAAATACGCAAGATTCATGCGTTTGGAGCAGCCAAACAAGCCCCAAACGAATGCAAAGTCGCTTTATAACGACAAAGACCGATTTAGTTTTGCGCTCGCTGCAGGCGTTCCAGCTCGAGTTATTAGATCAAAAACTCTTCATTCTATGCAAATATGCAAGATTCATGCGTTTGGAGCAGCCAAACAAGCCCCAAACGAATGCAAAGTCGCTTTATAACAAAATCGACCGATTCAGTTTTGCGCTCGCTGCAGGCGTTCCAGCTCGAGTTATTAGATCAAAAACTCTTCATTCTATGCAAATACGCAAGATTCATGCGTTTGGAGCAGCCAAACAAGCCCCAAACGAATGCAAAGTCGCTTTGTAACAAAATCGACCGATTCAGTTTTGCGCTCGCTGCATTCGTTCCAGCTCGTGTTATTAGATCAAAAACTCTTCATTTTATGCAAATACGCAAGATTCATGCGTTTCGAGCAGCCAAACAAGCCCCAAACGAATGCAAAGTCGCTTTATAACGAAATCGGCCGATTCAGTTTTGCGCTCGCTGCAGGCTTTCCAGCTCGTATTAATAGATCTAAGACTCTTCATTCTGTGCAAATATGCAAGATTCATGCGTTTGGAGCAGCCAAACAAGCCCCAAACGAATGCAAAGTAGCTTTATAACGAAAAAGACCGATTGAGTTTTGCGCTCGCTGCAGGCATTCCAGCTCGTGTTATTAGATCAAAAACTCGTCATTCTATGCAAATACGCAAGATTCATGCGTTTGGAGCAGCTAAACAAGCCCCAAACGAATGCAAAGTCGCTTTATAACGAAATCGACCGATTCAGTTTTTCGCTCGCTGCAGGCGTTCCAGCTCGAGTTATTAGATCAAACACTGTTTATTCTATGCGAATACGCAAGATTCATGCGTTTAGAGCAGCCAAACAAGCCCCAAACGAAAGCAAAGTCGCTTTACAACGAAATTTAACGATTGTGTTTTGCGCTCGCTGTACGCGTTCCAGCTCGTGTTATTAGATCAAAAACTCTTCATTCCATGCAAATACGCAAGATTCATGCGTTTGGAGCAGCCAAACAAGCCCTAAACGAATGCAAAGTCGCTTTATAACGAAATCGACCGATTCAGTTTTGCGCTCGCTGCAGGCGTTCCAGCTCGAGTTATTAGATCAAAAACTCTTCATTCTATGCATATACGCAAGATTCATGCGTTTCGAGCAGCCAAACAAGCCCCAAACGAATGCAAAGTCGCTTTATAACGAAATCGGCCGATTCAGTTTTGCGCTCGCTGCAGACGTTCCAGCTCGTGTTATTAGATCAAAAACTCTTCATTCTATGCAAATACGCAAGATTCATGCGTTTCGAGCAGTCAAACAAGCCCCAAAAGAATGCAAAATCGCTTTATAACGAAAAAGACCGATTTAGTTTTGCGCTCGCTGCAGGCGTTCCAGCTCGAGTTATTAGATCAAAAACTCTTCATTCTATGCAAATACGCAAGATTCATGCGTTTCGAGCAGCCAAACAAGCCCCAAACGAATGCAAAGTCACTTTCTAACGAAATTGAACGATTGAGTTTTGCGCTCGCTGTACGCGTTCCAGCTCGTGTTATTAGATCAAAAACTCTTCATTCTATGCAAATACGCAAGATTCATGCGTTTGGAGCAGCCGAACAAGCCCCAAACGAATGCAAAGTCGCTTTATAACGAAATCGACCGATTCAGTTTTGCGCTCGCTGCAGGCGTTCCAGCTCGTATTAATAGATCAAAAACTCTTCATTCTATGCAAATACGCAAGATTCATGCGTTTGGAGCAGCCAAACAAGCCCCAAACGAATGCAAAGTCGGTTTACAACGAAATTGAACGATTGAGTTTTGCGCTCGCTGTACGCGTTCCAGCTCGTGTTATTGGATCAAAAACTCTTCATTCTATGCAAATACGCAAGATTCATGCGTTTGGAGCAGCCGAACAAGCCCCAAACGAATGCAAAGTCGCTTTATAACGAAATCAGCCGATTCAGTTTTGCGCTCGCTGCAGGCGTTCCAGCTCGAGTTATTAGATCAAAAACTCTTCGTTCTATGCAAATACGCGAGATTCATGCGTTTCGAGCAGCCAAACAAGCCCCAAACGAATGCAAAGTCGCTTTATAACGAAATCGGCCGATTCAGTTTTGCGCTCGCTGCAGGCGTTCCAGCTCGTGTTATTAGATCAAAAACTCTTCATTCTATGCAAATACGCAAGATTCATGCGTTCGAGCAGCCGAACAAGCCCCAAACGAATGCAAAGTCGCTTTATAAAGAAATCGACCGATTCAGTTTTCCGCTCGCTGCAGGCGTTCCAGCTCGTGTTATTAGATCAAAAACTCTTCATTCTATGCAAATACGGAAGATTCATGCGTTTGGAGCAGCCAAACAAGCCCCAAACGAATGCAAAGTCGCTTTATAACGAAATCGGCCGATTCAGTTTTGCGCTCGCTGCAGGCGTTCCAGCTCGAGTTATTAGATCAAAAACTCTTCATTCTATGCAAATACGCAAGATTCATGCGTTTGGAGCAGCCAAACAAGCCCCAAACGAATGCAAAGTCGCTTTATAACGACAAAGACCGATTTAGTTTTGCGCTCGCTGCAGGCGTTCCAGCTCGAGTTATTAGATCAAAAACTCTTCATTCTATGCAAATATGCAAGATTCATGCGTTTGGAGCAGCCAAACAAGCCCCAAACGAATGCAAAGTCGCTTTATAACAAAATCGACCGATTCAGTTTTGCGCTCGCTGCAGGCGTTCCAGCTCGAGTTATTAGATCAAAAACTCTTCATTCTATGCAAATACGCAAGATTCATGTGTTTCGAGCAGCCAAACAAGCCCCAAACGAATGCAAAGTCACTTTCTAACGAAATTGAACGATTGAGTTTTGCGCTCGCTGTACGCGTTCCAGCTCGTGTTATTAGATCAAAAACTCTTCATTCTATGCAAATACGCAAGATTCATGCGTTTGGAGCAGCCGAACAAGCCCCAAACGAATGCAAAGTCGCTTTATAACGAAATCGACCGATTCAGTTTTGCGCTCGCTGCTGGCGTTCCAGCTCGTATTAATAGATCAAAAACTCTTCATTCTATGCAAATAGGCAAGATTCATGCGTTTCAAGCAGCTAAACAAGCCCCAAACGAATGGAAAGTCGCTTTATAACGAAATCGGCCGATTCAGTTTCGCGCTCGCTGCAGGCATTCCAGCTCGTGTTATTAGATCAAAAACTCGTCATTCTATGCAAATACGCAAGATTCATGCGTTTGGAGCAGCTAAACAAGCCCCAAACGAATGCAAAGTCGCTTTATAACGAAATCGACCGATTCAGTTTTTCGCTCGCTGCAGGCGTTCCAGCTCGAGTTATTTAGATCAAACACTGTTTATTCTATGCGAATACGCAAGATTCATGCGTTTAGAGCAGCCAAACAAGCCCCAAACGAAAGCAAAGTCGCTTTACAACGAAATTGAACGATTGTGTTTTGCGCTCGCTGTACGCGTTCCAGCTCGTGCTATTAGATCAAAAACTCTTCATTCCATGCAAATACGCAAGATTCATGCGTTTGGAGCAGCCAAACAAGCCCTAAACGAATGCAAAGTCGCTTTATAACGAAATCGACCGTTTCAGTTTTGCGCTCGCTGCAGGCGTTCCAGCTCGAGTTATTAGATCAAAAACTCTTCATTCTATGCAAATACGCAAGATTCATGCGCTTCGAGCAGCCAAACAAGCCCCAAACGAATGCAAAGTCGCTTTATAACGAAATCGGCCGATTCAGTTTTGCGCTCGCTGCAGACGTTCCAGCTCGTGTTATTAGATCAAAAACTCTTCATTCTATGCAAATACGCAAGATTCATGCGTTTGGAGCAGCCAAACAAGCCCCAAACGAATGCAAAGTCGCTTTATAACGACAAAGACCGATTTAGTTTTGCGCTCGCTGCAGGCGTTCCAGCTCGAGTTATTAGATCAAAAACTCTTCATTCTATGCAAATATGCAAGATTCATGCGTTTGGAGCAGCCAAACAAGCCCCAAACGAATGCAAAGTCGCTTTATAACAAAATCGACCGATTCAGTTTTGCGCTCGCTGCAGGCGTTCCAGCTCGAGTTATTAGATCAAAAACTCTTCATTCTATGCAAATACGCAAGATTCATGTGTTTCGAGCAGCCAAACAAGCCCCAAACGAATGCAAAGTCACTTTCTAACGAAATTGAACGATTGAGTTTTGCGCTCGCTGTACGCGTTCCAGCTCGTGTTATTAGATCAAAAACTCTTCATTCTATGCAAATACGCAAGATTCATGCGTTTGGAGCAGCCGAACAAGCCCCAAACGAATGCAAAGTCGCTTTATAACGAAATCGACCGATTCAGTTTTGCGCTCGCTGCTGGCGTTCCAGCTCGTATTAATAGATCAAAAACTCTTCATTCTATGCAAATACGCAAGATTCATGCGTTTCAAGCAGCTAAACAAGCCCCAAACGAATGGAAAGTCGCTTTATAACGAAATCGGCCGATTCAGTTTTGCGCTCGCTGCAGGCATTCCAGCTCGTGTTATTAGATCAAAAACTCGTCATTCTATGCAAATACGCAAGATTCATGCGTTTGGAGCAGCTAAACAAGCCCCAAACGAATGCAAAGTCGCTTTATAACGAAATCGACCGATTCAGTTTTTCGCTCGCTGCAGGCGTTCCAGCTCGAGTTATTTAGATCAAACACTGTTTATTCTATGCGAATACGCAAGATTCATGCGTTTAGAGCAGCCAAACAAGCCCCAAACGAAAGCAAAGTCGCTTTACAACGAAATTGAACGATTGTGTTTTGCGCTCGCTGTACGCGTTCCAGCTCGTGCTATTAGATCAAAAACTCTTCATTCCATGCAAATACGCAAGATTCATGCGTTTGGAGCAGCCAAACAAGCCCTAAACGAATGCAAAGTCGCTTTATAACGAAATCGACCGATTCAGTTTTGCGCTCGCTGCAGGCGTTCCAGCTCGAGTTATTAGATCAAAAACTCTTCATTCTATGCAAATACGCAAGATTCATGCGTTTCGAGCAGCCAAACAAGCCCCAAACGAATGCAAAGTCGCTTTATAACGAAATCGGCCGATTCAGTTTTGCGCTCGCTGCAGACGTTCCAGCTCGTGTTATTAGATCAAAAACTCTTCATTCTATGCAAATACGCAAGATTCATGCGTTTCGAGCAGTCAAACAAGCCCCAAACGAATGCAAAATCGCTTTATAACGAAAAAGACCGATTTAGTTTTGCGCTCGCTGCAGGCGTTCCAGCTCGAGTTATTAGATCAAAAACTCTTCATTCTATGCAAATACGCAAGATTCATGCGTTTCGAGCAGCCAAACAAGCCCCAAACGAATGCAAAGTCACTTTCGAACGAAATTGAACGATTGAGTTTTGCGCTCGCTGTACGCGTTCCAGCTCGTGTTATTAGATCAAAAACTCTTCATTCTATGCAAATACGCAAGATTCATGCGTTTCGAGCAGTCAAACAAGCCCCAAACGAATGCAAAGTCGCTTTATAACGAAAAAGACCGATTTAGTTTTGCGCTCGCTGCAGGCGTTCCAGCTCGAGTTATTAGATCAAAAACTCTTCATTCTATGCAAATATGCAAGATTCATGCGTTTGGAGCAGCCAAACAAGCCCCAAACGAATGCAAAGTCGCTTTATAACAAAATCGACCGATTCAGTTTTGCGCTCGCTGCAGGCGTTCCAGCTCGAGTTATTAGATCAAAAACTCTTCATTCTATGCAAATACGCAAGATTCATGTGTTTCGAGCAGCCAAACAAGCCCCAAACGAATGCAAAGTCACTTTCTAACGAAATTGAACGATTGAGTTTTGCGCTCGCTGTACGCGTTCCAGCTCGTGTTATTAGATCAAAAACTCTTCATTCTATGCAAATACGCAAGATTCATGCGTTTGGAGCAGCCGAACAAGCCCCAAACGAATGCAAAGTCGCTTTATAACGAAATCGACCGATTCAGTTTTGCGCTCGCTGCTGGCGTTCCAGCTCGTATTAATAGATCAAAAACTCTTCATTCTATGCAAATACGCAAGATTCATGCGTTTCAAGCAGCTAAACAAGCCCCAAACGAATGGAAAGTCGCTTTATAACGAAATCGGCCGATTCAGTTTTGCGCTCGCTGCAGGCATTCCAGCTCGTGGTATTAGATCAAAAACTCGTCATTCTATGCAAATACGCAAGATTCATGCGTTTGGAGCAGCTAAACAAGCCCCAAACGAATGCAAAGTCGCTTTATAACGAAATCGACCGATTCAGTTTTTCGCTCGCTGCAGGCGTTCCAGCTCGAGTTATTTAGATCAAACACTGTTTATTCTATGCGAATACGCAAGATTCATGCGTTTAGAGCAGCCAAACAAGCCCCAAACGAAAGCAAAGTCGCTTTACAACGAAATTGAACGATTGTGTTTTGCGCTCGCTGTACGCGTTCCAGCTCGTGCTATTAGATCAAAAACTCTTCATTCCATGCAAATACGCAAGATTCATGCGTTTGGAGCAGCCAAACAAGCCCTAAACGAATGCAAAGTCGCTTTATAACGAAATCGACCGATTCAGTTTTGCGCTCGCTGCAGGCGTTCCAGCTCGAGTTATTAGATCAAAAACTCTTCATTCTATGCAAATACGCAAGATTCATGCGTTTCGAGCAGCCAAACAAGCCCCAAACGAATGCAAAGTCGCTTTATAACGAAATCGGCCGATTCAGTTTTGCGCTCGCTGCAGACGTTCCAGCTCGTGTTATTAGATCAAAAACTCTTCATTCTATGCAAATACGCAAGATTCATGCGTTTCGAGCAGTCAAACAAGCCCCAAACGAATGCAAAATCGCTTTATAACGAAAAAGACCGATTTAGTTTTGCGCTCGCTGCAGGCGTTCCAGCTCGAGTTATTAGATCAAAAACTCTTCATTCTATGCAAATACGCAAGATTCATGCGTTTCGAGCAGCCAAACAAGCCCCAAACGAATGCAAAGTCACTTTCGAACGAAATTGAACGATTGAGTTTTGCGCTCGCTGTACGCGTTCCAGCTCGTGTTATTAGATCAAAAACTCTTCATTCTATGCAAATACGCAAGATTCATGCGTTTCGAGCAGTCAAACAAGCCCCAAACGAATGCAAAGTCGCTTTATAACGAAAAAGACCGATTTAGTTTTGCGCTCGCTGCAGGCATTCCAGCTCGTGTTATTAGATCAAAAACTCGTCATTCTATGCAAATACGCAAGATTCATGCGTTTCGAGCAGCCAAACAAGCCCCAAACGAATGCAAAGTCGCTTTATAACGAAATCGGCCGATTCAGTTTTGCGCTCGCTGCAGGCGTTCCAGCTCGAGTTATTAGATCAAAAACTCTTCATTCTATGCAAATACGCAAGATTCATGCGTTTCGAGCAGCCAAACAAGCCCCAAACGAATGCAAAGTCGCTTTACAACGAAATTGAACGATTGAGTTTTGCGCTCGCTGTACGCGTTCCAGCTCGTGTTATTAGATCAAAAACTCTTCATTCTATGCAAATACGCAAGATTCATGCGTTTGGAGCAGCCAAACAAGCCCCAAACGAATGCAAAGTCGCTTTATAACGAAATCGGCCGATTCAGTTTTGCGCTCGCTGCAGGCGTTCCAGCTCGTGTTATTAGATCAAAAACTCTTCATTCTATGCAAATACGCAAGATTCATGCGTTTCGAGCAGTCAAACAAGCCCCAAACGAATGCAAAGTCGCTTTATAACGAAAAAGACCGATTTAGTTTTGCGCTCGCTGCAGGCGTTCCAGCTCGAGTTATTAGATCAAAAACTCTTCATTCTATGCAAATATGCAAGATTCATGCGTTTGGAGCAGCCAAACAAGCCCCAAACGAATGCAAAGTCGCTTTATAACAAAATCGACCGATTCAGTTTTGCGCTCGCTGCAGGCGTTCCAGCTCGAGTTATTAGATCAAAAACTCTTCATTCTATGCAAATACGCAAGATTCATGTGTTTCGAGCAGCCAAACAAGCCCCAAACGAATGCAAAGTCACTTTCTAACGAAATTGAACGATTGAGTTTTGCGCTCGCTGTACGCGTTCCAGCTCGTGTTATTAGATCAAAAACTCTTCATTCTATGCAAATACGCAAGATTCATGCGTTTGGAGCAGCCGAACAAGCCCCAAACGAATGCAAAGTCGCTTTATAACGAAATCGACCGATTCAGTTTTGCGCTCGCTGCTGGCGTTCCAGCTCGTATTAATAGATCAAAAACTCTTCATTCTATGCAAATACGCAAGATTCATGCGTTTCAAGCAGCTAAACAAGCCCCAAACGAATGGAAAGTCGCTTTATAACGAAATCGGCCGATTCAGTTTTGCGCTCGCTGCAGGCATTCCAGCTCGTGGTATTAGATCAAAAACTCGTCATTCTATGCAAATACGCAAGATTCATGCGTTTGGAGCAGCTAAACAAGCCCCAAACGAATGCAAAGTCGCTTTATAACGAAATCGACCGATTCAGTTTTTCGCTCGCTGCAGGCGTTCCAGCTCGAGTTATTTAGATCAAACACTGTTTATTCTATGCGAATACGCAAGATTCATGCGTTTAGAGCAGCCAAACAAGCCCCAAACGAAAGCAAAGTCGCTTTACAACGAAATTGAACGATTGTGTTTTGCGCTCGCTGTACGCGTTCCAGCTCGTGCTATTAGATCAAAAACTCTTCATTCCATGCAAATACGCAAGATTCATGCGTTTGGAGCAGCCAAACAAGCCCTAAACGAATGCAAAGTCGCTTTATAACGAAATCGACCGATTCAGTTTTGCGCTCGCTGCAGGCGTTCCAGCTCGAGTTATTAGATCAAAAACTCTTCATTCTATGCAAATACGCAAGATTCATGCGTTTCGAGCAGCCAAACAAGCCCCAAACGAATGCAAAGTCGCTTTATAACGAAATCGGCCGATTCAGTTTTGCGCTCGCTGCAGACGTTCCAGCTCGTGTTATTAGATCAAAAACTCTTCATTCTATGCAAATACGCAAGATTCATGCGTTTCGAGCAGTCAAACAAGCCCCAAACGAATGCAAAATCGCTTTATAACGAAAAAGACCGATTTAGTTTTGCGCTCGCTGCAGGCGTTCCAGCTCGAGTTATTAGATCAAAAACTCTTCATTCTATGCAAATACGCAAGATTCATGCGTTTCGAGCAGCCAAACAAGCCCCAAACGAATGCAAAGTCACTTTCGAACGAAATTGAACGATTGAGTTTTGCGCTCGCTGTACGCGTTCCAGCTCGTGTTATTAGATCAAAAACTCTTCATTCTATGCAAATACGCAAGATTCATGCGTTTCGAGCAGTCAAACAAGCCCCAAACGAATGCAAAGTCGCTTTATAACGAAAAAGACCGATTTAGTTTTGCGCTCGCTGCAGGCGTTGCAGCTCGAGTTATTAGATCAAAAACTCTTCATTCTATGCAAATACGCAAGATTCATGCGTTTCGAGCAGCCAAACAAGCCCCAAACGAATGCAAAGTCACTTTATAACGAAATCGGCCGATTCAGTTTTGCGCTCGCTGCAGACGTTCCAGCTCGTGTTATTAGATCAAAAACTCTTCATTCTATGCAAATACGCAAGATTCATGCGTTTGGAGCCTCCAAACAAGCCCCAAACGAATGCAAAGTCGCTTTACAACGAAATTGAACGATTGAGTTTTGCGCTCGCTGTACGCGTTCCAGCTCGTGTTATTGGATCAAAAACTCTTCATTCTATGCAAATACGCAAGATTCATGCGTTTGGAGCAGCCGAACAAGCCCCAAACGAATGCAAAGTCGCTTTATAACGAAATCGGCCGATTCAGTTTTGCGCTCGCTGCAGGCGTTCCAGCTCGAGTTATTAGATCAAAAACTCTTCATTCTATGCAAATACGCGAGATTCATGCGTTTCGAGCAGCCAAACAAGCCCCAAACGAATGCAAAGTCGCTTTATAACGAAATCGGCCGATTCAGTTTTGCGCTCGCTGCAGGCGTTCCAGCTCGTGTTATTAGATCAAAAACTCTTCATCCTATGCAAATACGCAAGATTCATGCGTTTCGAGCAGCCAAACAAGCCCCAAACGAATGCAAAGTCGCTTTATAACGACAAAGACCGATTTAGTTTTGCGCTCGCTGCAGGCGTTCCAGCTCGAGTTATTAGATCAAAAACTCTTCATTCTATGCAAATATGCAAGATTCATGCGTTTGGAGCAGCCAAACAAGCCCCAAACGAATGCAAAGTCGCTTTATAACAAAATCGACCGATTCAGTTTTGCGCTCGCTGCAGGCGTTCCAGCTCGAGTTATTAGATCAAAAACTCTTCATTCTATGCAAATACGCAAGATTCATGCGTTTGGAGCAGCCAAACAAGCCCCAAACGAATGCAAAGTCGCTTTATAACGACAAAGACCGATTTAGTTTTGCGCTCGCTGCAGGCGTTCCAGCTCGAGTTATTAGATCAAAAACTCTTCATTCTATGCAAATATGCAAGATTCATGCGTTTGGAGCAGCCAAACAAGCCCCAAACGAATGCAAAGTCGCTTTATAACAAAATCGACCGATTCAGTTTTGCGCTCGCTGCAGGCGTTCCAGCTCGAGTTATTAGATCAAAAACTCTTCATTCTATGCAAATACGCAAGATTCATGCGTTTGGAGCAGCCAAACAAGCCCCAAACGAATGCAAAGTCGCTTTGTAACAAAATCGACCGATTCAGTTTTGCGCTCGCTGCATTCGTTCCAGCTCGTGTTATTAGATCAAAAACTCGTCATTCTATGCAAATACGCAAGATTCATGCGTTTGGAGCAGCTAAACAAGCCCCAAACGAATGCAAAGTCGCTTTATAACGAAATCGACCGATTAAGTTTTTCGCTCGCTGCAGGCGTTCCAGCTCGAGTTATTAGATCAAACACTGTTTATTCTATGCGAATACGCAAGATTCATGCGTTTAGAGCAGCCAAACAAGCCCCAAACGAAAGCAAAGTCGCTTTACAACGAAATTGAACGATTGTGTTTTGCGCTCGCTGTACGCGTTCCAGCTCGTGTTATTAGATCAAAAACTCTTCATTCCATGCAAATACGCAAGATTCATGCGTTTGGAGCAGCCAAACAAGCCCCAAACGAATGCAAAGTCGCTTTATAACGAAAAAGACCGATTTAGTTTTGCGCTCGCTGCAGGCGTTCCAGCTCGAGTTATTAGATCAAAAACTCTTCATTCTATGCAAATACGCAAGATTCATGCGTTTCGAGCAGCCAAACAAGCCCCAAACGAATGCAAAGTCACTTTCTAACGAAATTGAACGATTGAGTTTTGCGCTCGCTGTACGCGTTCCAGCTCGTGTTATTAGATCAAAAACTCTTCATTCTATGCAAATACGCAAGATTCATGCGTTTGGAGCAGCCGAACAAGCCCCAAACGAATGCAAAGTCGCTTTATAACGAAATCGACCGATTCAGTTTTGCGCTCGCTGCCGGCGTTCCAGCTCGTATTAATAGATCAAAAACTCTTCATTCTATGCAAATACGCAAGATTCATGCGTTTCAAGCAGCTGAACAAGCCCCAAACGAATGGAAAGTCGCTTTATAACGAAATCGGCCGATTCAGTTTTGCGCCCGCTGCAGGCGTTCCAGCTCGTGTTATTAGATCAAAAACTTTTCATTCTATGCAAATACGCAAGATTCATGCGTTTCGAGCAGCCAAACAAGCCTCAAACGAATGCAAAGTCACTTTATAACGAAATCGACCGATTCTGTTTTGCGCTCGCTGCAGGCGTTCCAGCTCGTATTAATAGATCAAAAACTCTTCATTCTATGCAAATACGCAAGATTCGAGCGTTTGGAGCAGCCAAACAAGCCCCAAACGAATGCAAAGTCGCTTTATAACGAAATCGACCGATTCAGTTTTGCGCTCGCTGCCGGCGTTCCAGCTCGTATTAATAGATCAAAAACTCTTCATTCTATGCAAATACGCAAGATTCATGCGTTTCAAGCAGCTAAACAAGCCCCAAACGAATGGAAAGTCGCTTTATAACGAAATCGGCCGATTCAGTTTTGCGCCCGCTGCATTCGTTCCAGCTCGTGTTATTAGATCAAAAACTTTTCATTCTATGCAAATACGCAAGATTCATGCGTTTCGAGCAGCCAAACAAGCCCCAAACGAATGCAAAGTCACTTTATAACGAAATCGACCGATTCTGTTTTGCGCTCGCTGCAGGCGTTCCAGCTCGTATTAATAGATCAAAAACTCTTCATTCTATGCAAATACGCAAGATTCGAGCGTTTGGAGCAGCCAAACAAGCCCCAAACGAATGGAAAGTCGCTTTATAACGAAATCGGCCGATTCAGTTTTGCGCTCGCTGCAGGCATTCCAGCTCGTGTTATTAGATCAAAAACTCGTCATTCTATGCAAATACGCAAGATTCATGCGTTTGGAGCAGCTAAACAAGCCCCAAACGAATGCAAAGTCGCTTTATAACGAAATCGACCGATTCAGTTTTTCGCTCGCTGCAGGCGTTCCAGCTCGAGTTATTTAGATCAAACACTGTTTATTCTATGCGAATACGCAAGATTCATGCGTTTAGAGCAGCCAAACAAGCCCCAAACGAAAGCAAAGTCGCTTTACAACGAAATTGAACGATTGTGTTTTGCGCTCGCTGTACGCGTTCCAGCTCGTGCTATTAGATCAAAAACTCTTCATTCCATGCAAATACGCAAGATTCATGCGTTTGGAGCAGCCAAACAAGCCCTAAACGAATGCAAAGTCGCTTTATAACGAAATCGACCGATTCAGTTTTGCGCTCGCTGCAGGCGTTCCAGCTCGAGTTATTAGATCAAAAACTCTTCATTCTATGCAAATACGCAAGATTCATGCGTTTCGAGCAGCCAAACAAGCCCCAAACGAATGCAAAGTCGCTTTATAACGAAATCGGCCGATTCAGTTTTGCGCTCGCTGCAGACGTTCCAGCTCGTGTTATTAGATCAAAAACTCTTCATTCTATGCAAATACGCAAGATTCATGCGTTTCGAGCAGTCAAACAAGCCCCAAACGAATGCAAAATCGCTTTATAACGAAAAAGACCGATTTAGTTTTGCGCTCGCTGCAGGCGTTCCAGCTCGAGTTATTAGATCAAAAACTCTTCATTCTATGCAAATACGCAAGATTCATGCGTTTCGAGCAGCCAAACAAGCCCCAAACGAATGCAAAGTCGCTTTATAACAAAATCGACCGATTCAGTTTTGCGCTCGCTGCAGGCGTTCCAGCTCGAGTTATTAGATCAAAAACTCTTCATTCTATGCAAATACGCAAGATTCATGTGTTTCGAGCAGCCAAACAAGCCCCAAACGAATGCAAAGTCACTTTCTAACGAAATTGAACGATTGAGTTTTGCGCTCGCTGTACGCGTTCCAGCTCGTGTTATTAGATCAAAAACTCTTCATTCTATGCAAATACGCAAGATTCATGCGTTTGGAGCAGCCGAACAAGCCCCAAACGAATGCAAAGTCGCTTTATAACGAAATCGACCGATTCAGTTTTGCGCTCGCTGCTGGCGTTCCAGCTCGTATTAATAGATCAAAAACTCTTCATTCTATGCAAATACGCAAGATTCATGCGTTTCAAGCAGCTAAACAAGCCCCAAACGAATGGAAAGTCGCTTTATAACGAAATCGGCCGATTCAGTTTTGCGCTCGCTGCAGGCATTCCAGCTCGTGGTATTAGATCAAAAACTCGTCATTCTATGCAAATACGCAAGATTCATGCGTTTGGAGCAGCTAAACAAGCCCCAAACGAATGCAAAGTCGCTTTATAACGAAATCGACCGATTCAGTTTTTCGCTCGCTGCAGGCGTTCCAGCTCGAGTTATTTAGATCAAACACTGTTTATTCTATGCGAATACGCAAGATTCATGCGTTTAGAGCAGCCAAACAAGCCCCAAACGAAAGCAAAGTCGCTTTACAACGAAATTGAACGATTGTGTTTTGCGCTCGCTGTACGCGTTCCAGCTCGTGCTATTAGATCAAAAACTCTTCATTCCATGCAAATACGCAAGATTCATGCGTTTGGAGCAGCCAAACAAGCCCTAAACGAATGCAAAGTCGCTTTATAACGAAATCGACCGATTCAGTTTTGCGCTCGCTGCAGGCGTTCCAGCTCGAGTTATTAGATCAAAAACTCTTCATTCTATGCAAATACGCAAGATTCATGCGTTTCGAGCAGCCAAACAAGCCCCAAACGAATGCAAAGTCGCTTTATAACGAAATCGGCCGATTCAGTTTTGCGCTCGCTGCAGACGTTCCAGCTCGTGTTATTAGATCAAAAACTCTTCATTCTATGCAAATACGCAAGATTCATGCGTTTCGAGCAGTCAAACAAGCCCCAAACGAATGCAAAATCGCTTTATAACGAAAAAGACCGATTTAGTTTTGCGCTCGCTGCAGGCGTTCCAGCTCGAGTTATTAGATCAAAAACTCTTCATTCTATGCAAATACGCAAGATTCATGCGTTTCGAGCAGCCAAACAAGCCCCAAACGAATGCAAAGTCACTTTCGAACGAAATTGAACGATTGAGTTTTGCGCTCGCTGTACGCGTTCCAGCTCGTGTTATTAGATCAAAAACTCTTCATTCTATGCAAATACGCAAGATTCATGCGTTTCGAGCAGTCAAACAAGCCCCAAACGAATGCAAAGTCGCTTTATAACGAAAAAGACCGATTTAGTTTTGCGCTCGCTGCAGGCGTTGCAGCTCGAGTTATTAGATCAAAAACTCTTCATTCTATGCAAATACGCAAGATTCATGCGTTTCGAGCAGCCAAACAAGCCCCAAACGAATGCAAAGTCACTTTATAACGAAATCGGCCGATTCAGTTTTGCGCTCGCTGCAGACGTTCCAGCTCGTGTTATTAGATCAAAAACTCTTCATTCTATGCAAATACGCAAGATTCATGCGTTTGGAGCCTCCAAACAAGCCCCAAACGAATGCAAAGTCGCTTTACAACGAAATTGAACGATTGAGTTTTGCGCTCGCTGTACGCGTTCCAGCTCGTGTTATTGGATCAAAAACTCTTCATTCTATGCAAATACGCAAGATTCATGCGTTTGGAGCAGCCGAACAAGCCCCAAACGAATGCAAAGTCGCTTTATAACGAAATCGGCCGATTCAGTTTTGCGCTCGCTGCAGGCGTTCCAGCTCGAGTTATTAGATCAAAAACTCTTCATTCTATGCAAATACGCGAGATTCATGCGTTTCGAGCAGCCAAACAAGCCCCAAACGAATGCAAAGTCGCTTTATAACGAAATCGGCCGATTCAGTTTTGCGCTCGCTGCAGGCGTTCCAGCTCGTGTTATTAGATCAAAAACTCTTCATCCTATGCAAATACGCAAGATTCATGCGTTTCGAGCAGCCAAACAAGCCCCAAACGAATGCAAAGTCGCTTTATAACGACAAAGACCGATTTAGTTTTGCGCTCGCTGCAGGCGTTCCAGCTCGAGTTATTAGATCAAAAACTCTTCATTCTATGCAAATATGCAAGATTCATGCGTTTGGAGCAGCCAAACAAGCCCCAAACGAATGCAAAGTCGCTTTATAACAAAATCGACCGATTCAGTTTTGCGCTCGCTGCAGGCGTTCCAGCTCGAGTTATTAGATCAAAAACTCTTCATTCTATGCAAATACGCAAGATTCATGCGTTTGGAGCAGCCAAACAAGCCCCAAACGAATGCAAAGTCGCTTTATAACGACAAAGACCGATTTAGTTTTGCGCTCGCTGCAGGCGTTCCAGCTCGAGTTATTAGATCAAAAACTCTTCATTCTATGCAAATATGCAAGATTCATGCGTTTGGAGCAGCCAAACAAGCCCCAAACGAATGCAAAGTCGCTTTATAACAAAATCGACCGATTCAGTTTTGCGCTCGCTGCAGGCGTTCCAGCTCGAGTTATTAGATCAAAAACTCTTCATTCTATGCAAATACGCAAGATTCATGCGTTTGGAGCAGCCAAACAAGCCCCAAACGAATGCAAAGTCGCTTTGTAACAAAATCGACCGATTCAGTTTTGCGCTCGCTGCATTCGTTCCAGCTCGTGTTATTAGATCAAAAACTCGTCATTCTATGCAAATACGCAAGATTCATGCGTTTGGAGCAGCTAAACAAGCCCCAAACGAATGCAAAGTCGCTTTATAACGAAATCGACCGATTAAGTTTTTCGCTCGCTGCAGGCGTTCCAGCTCGAGTTATTAGATCAAACACTGTTTATTCTATGCGAATACGCAAGATTCATGCGTTTAGAGCAGCCAAACAAGCCCCAAACGAAAGCAAAGTCGCTTTACAACGAAATTGAACGATTGTGTTTTGCGCTCGCTGTACGCGTTCCAGCTCGTGTTATTAGATCAAAAACTCTTCATTCCATGCAAATACGCAAGATTCATGCGTTTGGAGCAGCCAAACAAGCCCCAAACGAATGCAAAGTCGCTTTATAACGAAAAAGACCGATTTAGTTTTGCGCTCGCTGCAGGCGTTCCAGCTCGAGTTATTAGATCAAAAACTCTTCATTCTATGCAAATACGCAAGATTCATGCGTTTCGAGCAGCCAAACAAGCCCCAAACGAATGCAAAGTCACTTTCTAACGAAATTAAACGATTGAGTTTTGCGCTCGCTGTACGCGTTCCAGCTCGTGTTATTAGATCAAAAACTCTTCATTCTATGCAAATACGCAAGATTCATGCGTTTGGAGCAGCCGAACAAGCCCCAAACGAATGCAAAGTCGCTTTATAACGAAATCGACCGATTCAGTTTTGCGCTCGCTGCCGGCGTTCCAGCTCGTATTAATAGATCAAAAACTCTTCATTCTATGCAAATACGCAAGATTCATGCGTTTCAAGCAGCTGAACAAGCCCCAAACGAATGGAAAGTCGCTTTATAACGAAATCGGCCGATTCAGTTTTGCGCCCGCTGCAGGCGTTCCAGCTCGTGTTATTAGATCAAAAACTTTTCATTCTATGCAAATACGCAAGATTCATGCGTTTCGAGCAGCCAAACAAGCCCCAAACGAATGCAAAGTCACTTTATAACGAAATCGACCGATTCTGTTTTGCGCTCGCTGCAGGCGTTCCAGCTCGTATTAATAGATCAAAAACTCTTCATTCTATGCAAATACGCAAGATTCGAGCGTTTGGAGCAGCCAAACAAGCCCCAAACGAATGCAAAGTCGCTTTATAACGAAATCGACCGATTCAGTTTTGCGCTCGCTGCCGGCGTTCCAGCTCGTATTAATAGATCAAAAACTCTTCATTCTATGCAAATACGCAAGATTCATGCGTTTCAAGCAGCTAAACAAGCCCCAAACGAATGGAAAGTCGCTTTATAACGAAATCGGCCGATTCAGTTTTGCGCCCGCTGCATTCGTTCCAGCTCGTGTTATTAGATCAAAAACTTTTCATTCTATGCAAATACGCAAGATTCATGCGTTTCGAGCAGCCAAACAAGCCCCAAACGAATGCAAAGTCACTTTATAACGAAATCGACCGATTCTGTTTTGCGCTCGCTGCAGGCGTTCCAGCTCGTATTAATAGATCAAAAACTCTTCATTCTATGCAAATACGCAAGATTCGAGCGTTTGGAGCAGCCAAACAAGCCCCAAACGAATGCAAAGTCGCTTTATAACGAAATCGACCGATTCAGTTTTGCGCTCGCTGCAGGCTTTCCAGCTCGTATTAATAGATCTAAGACTCTTCGTTCTGTGCAAATATGCAAGATTCATGCGTTTGGAGCAGCCAAACAAGCCCCAAACGAATGCAAAGTCGCTTTATAACGAAACAGACCGATTGAGTTTTGCGCTCGCTGCAGGCATTCCAGCTCGTGTTATTAGATCAAAAACTCGTCATTCTATGCAAATACGCAAGATTCATGCGTTTCGAGCAGCCAAACAAGCCCCAAACGAATGCAAAGTCACTTTATAACGAAATCGGCCGATTCAGTTTTGCGCTCGCTGCAGACGTTCCAGCTCGTGTTATTAGATCAAAAACTTTTCATTCTATGCAAATACGCAAGATTCATGCGTTTCGAGCAGCCAAACAAGCCCCAAACGAATGCAAAGTCACTTTATAACGAAATCGACCGATTCTGTTTTGCGCTCGCTGCAGGCGTTCCAACTCGTATTAATAGATCAAAAACTCTTCATTCTATGCAAATACGCAAGATTCGAGCGTTTGGAGCAGCCAAACAAGCCCCAAACGAATGCAAAGTCGCTTTATAACGAAATCGACCGATTCCGTTTTGCGCTCGCTGCAGGCTTTCCAGCTCGTATTAATAGATCTAAGACTCTTCGTTCTGTGCAAATATGCAAGATTCATGCGTTTGGAGCAGCCAAACAAGCCCCAAACGAATGCAAAGTCGCTTTATAACGAAACAGACCGATTGAGTTTTGCGCTCGCTGCAGGCATTCCAGCTCGTGTTATTAGATCAAAAACTCGTCATTCTATGCAAATACGCAAGATTCATGCGTTTCGAGCAGCCAAACAAGCCCCAAACGAATGCAAAGTCACTTTATAACGAAATCGGCCGATTCAGTTTTGCGCTCGCTGCAGACGTTCCAGCTCGTGTTATTAGATCAAAAACTCTTCATTCTATGCAAATACGCAAGATTCATGCGTTTCGAGCAGTCAAACAAGCCCCAAACGAATGCAAAGTCGCTTTATAACGAAAAAGACCGATTTAGTTTTGCGCTCGCTGCAGGCGTTGCAGCTCGAGTTATTAGATCAAAAACTCTTCATTCTATGCAAATACGCAAGATTCATGCGTTTCGAGCAGCCAAACAAGCCCCAAACGAATGCAAAGTCACTTTATAACGAAATCGACCGATTCTGTTTTGCTCTCGCTGCAGGCGTTCCAGCTCGTATTAATAGATCAAAAACTCTTCATTCTATGCAAATAAGCAAGATTCGAGCGTTTGGAGCAGCCAAACAAGCCCCAAACGAATGCAAAGTCGCTTTATAACGAAATCGACCGATTCAGTTTTGCGCTCGCTACCGGCGTTCCAGCTCGGATTAATAGATCAAAAACTCTTCATTCTATGCAAATACGCAAGATTCATGCGTTTCAAGCAGCTAAACAAGCCCCAAACGAATGGAAAGTCGCTTTATAACGAAATCGGCCGATTCAGTTTTGCACCCGCTGCAGGCGTTCCAGCTCGTGTTATTAGATCAAAAACTTTTCATTCTATGCAAATACGCAAGAATCATGCGTTTCGAGCAGCCAAACAAGCCCCAAACGAATGCAAAGTCGCTTTATAACGAAATCGACCGATTCAGTTTTGCGCTCGCTGCCGGCGTTCCAGCTCGAGTTTTTAGATCAAAAACTCTTCATTCTATGCAAATACGCAAGATTCATGCGTTTCGAGCAGCCAAACAAGCCCGAAACGAATGCAAAGTCGCTTTATAACGAAATGGGCCGATTCAGTTTTGCGCTCGCTGCAGGCGTTCCAGCTCGAGTTATTAGATCAAAAACTCTTCATTCTATGCACATACGCAAGATTCGAGCGTTTGGAGCAGCCAAACAAGCCCCAAACGAATGCAAAGTCGCTTTATAACGAAATCGACCGATTCAGTTTTGCGCTCGCTGCAGGCTTTCCAGCTCGTATTAATAGATCTAAGACTCTTCATTCTATGCAAATATGCAAGATTCATGCGTTTGGAGCAGATAAACAAGCCCCAAACGAATGCAAAGTCGCTTTATAACGAAATCGACCGATTCAGTTTTGCGCTCGCTGCAGGCTTTCCAGCTCGTATTAATAGATCTAAGACTCTTCATTCTATGCAAATACGCAAGATTCATGCGTTTGGAGCAGCCAAACAAGCCCCAAACGAATGCAAACTCGCTTTATAACGAAATCGGCCGATTCAGTTTTGCGCTCGCTGCAGGCGTTCCAGCTCGAGTTATTAGATCAAAAACTCTTCATTCTATGCAAATACGCAAGATTCATGCGTTTCGAGCAGCCAAACAAGCCCCAAACGAATGCAAAGTCGCTTTATAACGACAAAGACCGATTTAGTTTTGCGCTCGCTGCAGGCGTTCCAGCTCGAGTTAGTAGATCAAAAACTCTTCATTCTATGCAAATATGCAAGATTCATGCGTTTGGAGCAGCCAAACAAGCCCCAAACGAATGCAAAGTCGCTTTATAACAAAATCGACCGATTCAGTTTTGCGCTCGCTGCAGACGTTCCAGCTCGTGTTATTAGATCAAAAACTCTTCATTCTATGCAAATACGCAAGATTCATGCGTTTCGAGCAGTCAAACAAGCCCCAAACGAATGCAAAATCGCTTTATAACGGAAAAGACCGATTTAGTTTTGCGCTCGCTGCAGGCGTTCCAGCTCGAGTTATTAGATCAAAAACTCTTCATTCTATGCAAATACGCAAGATTCATGCGTTTCGAGCAGCCAAACAAGCCCCAAACGAATGCAAAGTCACTTTCTAACGAAATTGAACGATTGAGTTTTGCGCTCGCTGTACGCGTTCCAGCTCGTGTTATTAGATCAAAAACTCTTCGTTCTGTGCAAATATGCAAGATTCATGCGTTTGGAGCAGCCAAACAAGCCCCAAACGAATGCAAAGTCGCTTTATAACGAAATCGACCGATTCAGTTTTGCGCTCGCTGCCGGCGTTCCAGCTCGTATTAATAGATCAAAAACTCTTCATTCTATGCAAATACGCAAGATTCATGCGTTTCAAGCAGCTAAACAAGCCCCAAACGAATGGAAAGTCGCTTTATAACGAAATCGGCCGATTCAGTTTTGCGCCCGCTGCATTCGTTCCAGCTCGTGTTATTAGATCAAAAACTTTTCATTCTATGCAAATACGCAAGATTCATGCGTTTCGAGCAGCCAAACAAGCCCCAAACGAATGCAAAGTCACTTTATAACGAAATCGACCGATTCTGTTTTGCGCTCGCTGCAGGCGTTCCAGCTCGTATTAATAGATCAAAAACTCTTCATTCTATGCAAATACGCAAGATTCGAGCGTTTGGAGCAGCCAAACAAGCCCCAAACGAATGCAAAGTCGCTTTATAACGAAATCGACCGATTCAGTTTTGCGCTCGCTGCAGGCTTTCCAGCTCGTATTAATAGATCTAAGACTCTTCGTTCTGTGCAAATATGCAAGATTCATGCGTTTGGAGCAGCCAAACAAGCCCCAAACGAATGCAAAGTCGCTTTATAACGAAACAGACCGATTGAGTTTTGCGCTCGCTGCAGGCATTCCAGCTCGTGTTATTAGATCAAAAACTCGTCATTCTATGCAAATACGCAAGATTCATGCGTTTCGAGCAGCCAAACAAGCCCCAAACGAATGCAAAGTCACTTTATAACGAAATCGGCCGATTCAGTTTTGCGCTCGCTGCAGACGTTCCAGCTCGTGTTATTAGATCAAAAACTCTTCATTCTATGCAAATACGGAAGATTCATGCGTTTCGAGCAGTCAAACAAGCCCCAAACGAATGCAAAGTCACTTTCTAACGAAATTGAACGATTGAGTTTTGCGCTCGCTGTACGCGTTCCAGCTCGTGTTATTAGATCAAAAACTCTTCATTCTATGCAAATACGCAAGATTCATGCGTTTGGAGCAGCCGAACAAGCCCCAAACGAATGCAAAGTCGCTTTATAACGAAATCGACCGATTCAGTTTTGCGCTCGCTGCCGGCGTTCCAGCTCGTATTAATAGATCAAAAACTCTTCATTCTATGCAAATACGCAAGATTCATGCGTTTCAAGCAGCTGAACAAGCCCCAAACGAATGGAAAGTCGCTTTATAACGAAATCGGCCGATTCAGTTTTGCGCCCGCTGCAGGCGTTCCAGCTCGTGTTATTAGATCAAAAACTTTTCATTCTATGCAAATACGCAAGATTCATGCGTTTCGAGCAGCCAAACAAGCCCCAAACGAATGCAAAGTCACTTTATAACGAAATCGACCGATTCTGTTTTGCGCTCGCTGCAGGCGTTCCAGCTCGTATTAATAGATCAAAAACTCTTCATTCTATGCAAATACGCAAGATTCGAGCGTTTGGAGCAGCCAAACAAGCCCCAAACGAATGCAAAGTCGCTTTATAACGAAATCGACCGATTCAGTTTTGCGCTCGCTGCCGGCGTTCCAGCTCGTATTAATAGATCAAAAACTCTTCATTCTATGCAAATACGCAAGATTCATGCGTTTCAAGCAGCTAAACAAGCCCCAAACGAATGGAAAGTCGCTTTATAACGAAATCGGCCGATTCAGTTTTGCGCCCGCTGCATTCGTTCCAGCTCGTGTTATTAGATCAAAAACTTTTCATTCTATGCAAATACGCAAGATTCATGCGTTTCGAGCAGCCAAACAAGCCCCAAACGAATGCAAAGTCACTTTATAACGAAATCGACCGATTCTGTTTTGCGCTCGCTGCAGGCGTTCCAACTCGTATTAATAGATCAAAAACTCTTCATTCTATGCAAATACGCAAGATTCGAGCGTTCGAAGCAGCCAAACAAGCCCCAAACGAATGCAAAGTCGCTTTATAACGAAATCGACCGATTCAGTTTTGCGCTCGCTGCAGGCTTTCCAGCTCGTATTAATAGATCTAAGACTCTTCGTTCTGTGCAAATATGCAAGATTCATGCGTTTGGAGCAGCCAAACAAGCCCCAAACGAATGCAAAGTCGCTTTATAACGAAACAGACCGATTGAGTTTTGCGCTCGCTGCAGGCATTCCAGCTCGTGTTATTAGATCAAAAACTCGTCATTCTATGCAAATACGCAAGATTCATGCGTTTCGAGCAGCCAAACAAGCCCCAAACGAATGCAAAGTCACTTTATAACGAAATCGGCCGATTCAGTTTTGCGCTCGCTGCAGACGTTCCAGCTCGTGTTATTAGATCAAAAACTCTTCATTCTATGCAAATACGGAAGATTCATGCGTTTCGAACAGTCAAACAAGCCCCAAACGAATGCAAAGTCGCTTTATAACGAAAAAGACCGATTTAGTTTTGCGCTCGCTGCAGGCGTTGCAGCTCGAGTTATTAGATCAAAAACTCTTCATTCTATGCAAATACGCAAGATTCATGCGTTTGGAGCAGCCAAACAAGCCCCAAACGAATGCAAAGGCGCTTTATAACGAAATCGGCCGATTCAGTTTTGCGCTCGCTGCAGGCGTTCCAGCTCGAGTTATTAGATCAAAAACTCTTCATTCTATGCAAATACGCAAGATTCATGCGTTTAGAGCAGCCAAACAAGCCCCCAACGAATGCACAGACGCTTTTGAACGAAATTGAACGATTGAGTTTTGCGCTCGCCGTACGCGTTCCAGCTCGTGTCATTAGATCAAAAACTCTTCATTCTATGCAAATACGCAAGATTCATGCGTTTGGAGCAGCCAAACAAGCCCCAAACGAATGCAAAGTCGCTTTATAACGAAATCGGCCGATTCAGTTTTGCGCTCGCTGCAGGCGTTCCTGCTCGAGTTATTAGATCAAAAACTCTTCATTCTATGCAAATACGCAAGATTCATGCGTTTCGAGCAGCCAAACAAGCCCCAAACGAATGCAAAGTCGCTTTATAACGACAATGACCGATTTAGTTTTGCGCTCGCTGCAGGCGTTCCAGCTCGAGTTATTAGATCAAAAACTCTTCATTCTATGCAAATATGCAAGATTCATGCGTTTGGAGCAGCCAAACAAGCCCCAAACGAATGCAAAGTCGCTTTATAACAAAATCGACCGATTCAGTTTTGCGCTCGCTGCAGGCGTTCCAGCTCGAGTTATTAGATCAAAAACTCTTCATTCTATGCAAATACGCAAGATTCATGCGTTTGGAGCAGCCAAACAAGCCCCAAACGAATGCAAAGTCGCTTTATAACGACAAAGACCGATTTAGTTTTGCGCTCGCTGCAGGCGTTCCAGCTCGAGTTATTAGATCAAAAACTCTTCATTCTATGCAAATATGCAAGATTCATGCGTTTGGAGCAGCCGAACAAGCCCCAAACGAATGCAAAGTCGCTTCATAACAAAATCGACCGATTCAGTTTTGCGCTCGCTGCAGGCGTTCCAGCTCGAGTTATTAGATCAAAAACTCTTCATTCTATGCAAATACGCAAGATTCATGCGTTTGGAGCAGCCAAACAAGCCCCAAACGAATGCAAAGTCGCTTTATAACGACAAAGACCGATTTAGTTTTGCGCTCGCTGCAGGCGTTCCAGCTCGAGTTATTAGATCAAAAACTCTTCATTCTATGCAAATATGCAAGATTCATGCGTTTGGAGCAGCCAAACAAGCCCCAAACGAATGCAAAGTCGCTTTATAACAAAATCGACCGATTCAGTTTTGCGCTCGCTGCAGGCGTTCCAGCTCGAGTTATTAGATCAAAAACTCTTCATTCTATGCAAATATGCAAGATTCATGCGTTTGGAGCAGCCAAACAAGCCCCAAACGAATGCAAAGTCGCTTTATAACAAAATCGACTTATTCAGTTTTGCGCTCGCTGCAGGCGTTCCAGCTCGAGTTATTAGATCAAAAACTCTTCATTCTATGCAAATATGCAAGATTCATGCGTTTGGAGCAGCCAAACAAGCCCCAAACGAATGCAAAGTCGCTTTATAACAAAATCGACCGATTCAGTTTTGCGCTCGCTGCAGGCGTTCCAGCTCGAGTTATTAGATCAAAAACTCTTCATTTTATGCAAATACGCAAGATTCATGCGTTTGGAGCAGCCAAACAAGCCCCAAACGAACGCAAAGTCGCTTTGTAACAAAATCGACCGATTCAGTTTTGCGCTCGCTGCATTCGTTCCAGCTCGTGTTATTAGATCAAAAACTCTTCATTTTATGCAAATACGCAAGATTCATGCGTTTCGAGCAGCCAAACAAGCCCCAAACGAATGCAAAGTCACTTTATAACGAAATCGGCCGATTCAGTTTTGCGCTCGCTGCAGGCGTTCCAGCTCGTGTTATTAGATCAAAAACTCTTCATTCTATGCAAATACGCAAGATTCATGTGTTTCGAGCAGCCAAACAAGCCCCAAACGAATGCAAAGTCACTTTCTAACGAAATTGAACGATTGAGTTTTGCGCTCGCTGTACGCGTTCCAGCTCGTGTTATTAGATCAAAAACTCTTCATTCTATGCAAATACGCAAGATTCATGCGTTTGGAGCAGCCGAACAAGCCCCAAACGAATGCAAAGTCGCTTTATAACGAAATCGACCGATTCAGTTTTGCGCTCGCTGCCGGTGTTCCAGCTCGTATTAATAGATCAAAAACTCTTCATTCTATGCAAATACGCAAGATTCATGCGTTTCAAGCAGCTGAACAAGCCCCAAACGAATGGAAAGTCGCTTTATAACGAAATCGGCCGATTCAGTTTTGCGCCCGCTGCAGGCGTTCCAGCTCGTGTTATTAGATCAAAAACTTTTCATTCTATGCAAATACGCAAGATTCATGCGTTTCGAGCAGCCAAACAAGCCCCAAACGAATGCAAAGTCACTTTATAACGAAATCGACCGATTCTGTTTTGCGCTCGCTGCAGGCGTTCCAGCTCGTATTAATAGATCAAAAACTGTTCATTCTATGCAAATACGCAAGATTCGAGCGTTTGGAGCAGCCAAACAAGCCCCAAACGAATGCAAAGTCGCTTTATAACGAAATCGACCGATTCAGTTTTGCGCTCGCTGCCGGCGTTCCAGCTCGGATTAATAGATCAAAAACTCTTCATTCTATGCAAATACGCAAGATTCATGCGTTTCAAGCAGCTAAACAAGCCCCAAACGAATGGAAAGTCGCTTTATAACGAAATCGGCCGATTCAGTTTTGCGCCCGCTGCAGGCGTTCCAGCTCGTGTTATTAGATCAAAAACTTTTCATTCTATGCAAATACGCAAGATTCATGCGTTTCGAGCAGCCAAACAAGCCCCAAACGAATGCAAAGTCACTTTATAACGAAATCGACCGATTCTGTTTTGCGCTCGCTGCAGGCGTTCCAACTCGTATTAATAGATCAAAAACTCTTCATTCTATGCAAATACGCAAGATTCGAGCGTTTGGAGCAGCCAAACAAGCCCCAAACGAATGCAAAGTCGCTTTATAACGAAATCGACCGATTCAGTTTTGCGCTCGCTGCAGGCTTTCCAGCTCGTATTAATAGATCTAAGACTCTTCGTTCTGTGCAAATATGCAAGATTCATGCGTTTGGAGCAGCCAAACAAGCCCCAAACGAATGCAAAGTCGCTTTATAACGAAACAGACCGATTGAGTTTTGCGCTCGCTGCAGGCATTCCAGCTCGTGTTATTAGATCAAAAACTCGTCATTCTATGCAAATACGCAAGATTCATGCGTTTCGAGCAGCCAAACAAGCCCCAAACGAATGCAAAGTCACTTTATAACGAAATCGGCCGATTCAGTTTTGCGCTCGCTGCAGACGTTCCAGCTCGTGTTATTAGATCAAAAACTCTTCATTCTATGCAAATACGCAAGATTCATGCGTTTCGAGCAGTCAAACAAGCCCCAAACGAATGCAAAGTCGCTTTATAACGAAAAAGACCGATTTAGTTTTGCGCTCGCTGCAGGCGTTGCAGCTCGAGTTATTAGATCAAAAACTCTTCATTCTATGCAAATACGCAAGATTCATGCGTTTCGAGCAGCCAAACAAGCCCCAAACGAATGCAAAGTCGCTTTATAACGAAATCGACCGATTCAGTTTTGCGCTCGCTGCCGGCGTTCCAGCTCGGATTAATAGATCAAAAACTCTTCATTCTATGCAAATACGCAAGATTCATGCGTTTCAAGCAGCTAAACAAGCCCCAAACGAATGGAAAGTCGCTTTATAACGAAATCGGCCGATTCAGTTTTGCGCCCGCTGCAGGCGTTCCAGCTCGTGTTATTAGATCAAAAACTTTTCATTCTATGCAAATACGCAAGATTCATTCGTTTCGAGCAGCCAAACAAGCCCCAAACGAATGCAAAGTCGCTTTATAACGAAATGGACCGATTCAGTTTTGCGCTCGCTGCCGGCGTTCCAGCTCGAGTTATTAGATCAAAAACTCTTCATTCTATGCAAATACGCAAGATTCATGCGTTTCGAGCAGCCAAACAAGCCCCAAACGAATGCAAAGTCGCTTTATAACGAAATGGGCCGATTCAGTTTTGCGCTCGCTGCAGGCGTTCCAGCTCGAGTTATTAGATCAAAAACTCTTCATTCTATGCACATACGCAAGATTCGAGCGTTTGGAGCAGCCAAACAAGCCCCAAACGAATGCAAAGCCGCTTTATAACGAAATCGACCGATTCAGTTTTGCGCTCGCTGCAGGCTTTCCAGCTCGTATTAATAGATCTAAGACTCTTCATTCTATGCAAATATGCAAGATTCATGCGTTTGGAGCAGCCAAACAAGCCCCAAACGAATGCAAACTCGCTTTATAACGAAATCGGCCGATTCAGTTTTGCGCTCGCTGCAGGCGTTCCAGCTCGAGTTATTAGATCAAAAACTCTTCATTCTATGCAAATACGCAAGATTCATGCGTTTCGAGCAGCCAAACAAGCCCCAAACGAATGCAAAGTCGCTTTATAACGACAAAGACCGATTTAGTTTTGCGCTCGCTGCAGGCGTTCCAGCTCGAGTTAGTAGATCAAAAACTCTTCATTCTATGCAAATATGCAAGATTCATGCGTTTGGAGCAGCCAAACAAGCCCCAAACGAATGCAAAGTCGCTTTATAACAAAATCGACCGATTCAGTTTTGCGCTCGCTGCAGGCATTCCAGCTCGTGTTATTAGATCAAAAACTCGTCATTCTATGCAAATACGCAAGATTCATGCGTTTGGAGCAGCCAAACAAGCCCCAAACGAATGCAAAGTCGCTTTACAACGAAATTGAACGATTGAGTTTTGCGCTCGCTGTACGCGTTCCAGCTCGTGTTATTAGATCAAAAACTCTTCATTCTATGCAAATACGCAAGATTCATGCGTTTCGAGCAGCCAAATAAGCCCCAAACGAATGCAAAGTCGCTTTATAACGAAATCGGCCGATTCAGTTTTGCGCTCGCTGCAGGCGTTCCAGCTCGAGTTATTAGATCAAAAACTCTTCATTCTATGCAAATACGCAAGATTCATGCGTTTCGAGCAGCCAAACAAGCCCTAAACGAATGCAAAGTCGCTTTATAACGAAATCGACCGATTCAGTTTTGCGCTCGCTGCAGGCGTTCCAGCTCGAGTTATTAGATCAAAAACTCTTCATTCTATGCAAATACGCAAGATTCATGCGTTTGGAGCAGCCAAACAAGCCCTAAACGAATGCAAAGTCGCTTTATAACAAAATCGACCGATTCAGTTTTGCGCTCGCTGCATTCGTTCCAGCTCGTGTTATTAGATCAAAAACTCTTCATTTTATGCAAATACGCAAGATTCATGCGTTTCGAGCAGCCAAACAAGCCCCAATCGGATGGAAAGTCGCTTTATAACGAAATCGGCCGATTCAGTTTTGCGCTCGCTGCAGGCTTTCCAGCTCGTATTAATAGATCTAAGACTCTTCATTCTGTGCAAATACGCAAGATTCATGCGTTTGGAGCAGCCAAACAAGCCCCAAACGAATGCAAAGTCGCTTTATAACGAAAAAGACCGATTCAGTTTTGCGCTCGCTGCAGGCGTTCCAGCTCGAGTTATTAGATCAAAAACTCTTCATTCTATGCAAATACGCAAGATTCATGCGTTTCGAGCAGCCAAACAAGCCCTAAACGAATGCAAAGTCGCTTTATAACGAAATCGACCGATTCAGTTTTGCGCTCGCTGCAGGCGTTCCAGCTCGAGTTATTAGACCAAAAACTCTTCATTCTATGCAAATACGCAAGATTCATGCGTTTCGAGCAGCCAAACAAGCCCCAAACGAATGCAAAGTCACTTTCTAACGAAATTGAAAAATTGAGTTTTGCGCTCGCTGTACGCGTTCCAGCTCGTGTTATTAGATCAAAAACTCTTCATTCTATGCAAATACGCAAGATTCATGCGTTTGGAGCAGCCGAACAAGCCCCAAACGAATGCAAAGTCGCTTTATAACGAAATCGACCGATTCAGTTTTGCGCTCGCTGCCGGCGTTCCAGCTCGTATTAATAGATCAAAAACTCTTCATTCTATGCAAATACGCAAGATTCATGCGTTTCAAGCAGCTGAACAAGCCCCAAACGAATGGAAAGTCGCTTTATAACGAAATCGGCCGATTCAGTTTTGCGCCCGCTGCAGGCGTTCCAGCTCGTGTTATTAGATCAAAAACTTTTCATTCTATGCAAATACGCAAGATTCATGCGTTTCGAGCAGCCAAACAAGCCCCAAACGAATGCAAAGTCACTTTATAACGAAATCGACCGATTCTGTTTTGCGCTCGCTGCAGGCGTTCCAGCTCGTATTAATAGATCAAAAACTCTTCATTCTATGCAAATACGCAAGATTCGAGCGTTTGGAGCAGCCAAACAAGCCCCAAACGAATGCAAAGTCGCTTTATAACGAAATCGACCGATTCAGTTTTGCGCTCGCTGCCGGCGTTCCAGCTCGTATTAATAGATCAAAAACTCTTCATTCTATGCAAATACGCAAGATTCATGCGTTTCAAGCAGCTAAACAAGCCCCAAACGAATGGAAAGTCGCTTTATAACGAAATCGGCCGATTCAGTTTTGCGCCCGCTGCATTCGTTCCAGCTCGTGTTATTAGATCAAAAACTTTTCATTCTATGCAAATACGCAAGATTCATGCGTTTCGAGCAGCCAAACAAGCCCCAAACGAATGCAAAGTCACTTTATAACGAAATCGACCGATTCTGTTTTGCGCTCGCTGCAGGCGTTCCAGCTCGTATTAATAGATCAAAAACTCTTCATTCTATGCAAATACGCAAGATTCGAGCGTTTGGAGCAGCCAAACAAGCCCCAAACGAATGCAAAGTCGCTTTATAACGAAATCGACCGATTCAGTTTTGCGCTCGCTGCAGGCTTTCCAGCTCGTATTAATAGATCTAAGACTCTTCGTTCTGTGCAAATATGCAAGATTCATGCGTTTGGAGCAGCCAAACAAGCCCCAAACGAATGCAAAGTCGCTTTATAACGAAACAGACCGATTGAGTTTTGCGCTCGCTGCAGGCATTCCAGCTCGTGTTATTAGATCAAAAACTCGTCATTCTATGCAAATACGCAAGATTCATGCGTTTCGAGCAGCCAAACAAGCCCCAAACGAATGCAAAGTCACTTTATAACGAAATCGGCCGATTCAGTTTTGCGCTCGCTGCAGACGTTCCAGCTCGTGTTATTAGATCAAAAACTCTTCATTCTATGCAAATACGGAAGATTCATGCGTTTCGAGCATTCAAACAAGCCCCAAACGAATGCAAAGTCGCTTTATAACGAAAAAGACCGATTTAGTTTTGCGCTCGCTGCAGGCGTTGCAGCTCGAGTTATTAGATCAAAAACTCTTCATTCTATGCAAATACGCAAGATTCATGCGTTTGGAGCAGCCAAACAAGCCCCAAACGAATGCAAAGGCGCATTATAACGAAATCGGCCGATTCAGTTTTGCGCTCGCTGCAGGCGTTCCAGCTCGAGTTATTAGATCAAAAACTCTTCATTCTATGCAAATACGCAAGATTCATGCGTTTAGAGCAGCCAAACAAGCCCCAAACGAATGCACAGACGCTTTTGAACGAAATTGAACGATTGAGTTTTGCGCTCGCCGTACGCGTTCCAGCTCGTGTCATTAGATAAAAAACTCTTCATTCTATGCAAATACGCAAGATTCATGCGTTTGGAGCAGCCAAACAAGCCCCAAACGAATGCAAAGTCGCTTTATAAAGAAATCGGCCGATTCAGTTTTGCGCTCGCTGCAGGCGTTCCTGCTCGAGTTATTAGATCAAAAACTCTTCATTCTATGCAAATACGCAAGATTCATGCGTTTCGAGCAGCCAAACAAGCCCCAAACGAATGCAAAGTCGCTTTATAACGACAAAGACCGATTTAGTTTTGCGCTCGCTGCAGGCGTTCCAGCTCGAGTTATTAGATCAAAAACTCTTCATTCTATGCAAATATGCAAGATTCATGCGTTTGGAGCAGCCAAACAAGCCCCAAACGAATGCAAAGTCGCTTTATAACAAAATCGACCGATTCAGTTTTGCGCTCGCTGCAGGCGTTCCAGCTCGAGTTATTAGATCAAAAACTCTTCATTCTATGCAAATACGCAAGATTCATGCGTTTGGAGCAGCCAAACAAGCCTCAAACGAATGCAAAGTCGCTTTATAACGACAAAGACCGATTTAGTTTTGCGCTCGCTGCAAGCGTTCCAGCTCGAGTTATTAGATCAAAAACTCTTCATTCTATGCAAATATGCAAGATTCATGCGTTTGGAGCAGCCAAACAAGCCCCAAACGAATGCAAAGTCGCTTTATAACAAAATCGACCGATTCAGTTTTGCGCTCGCTGCATTCGTTCCAGCGCGTGTTATTAGATCAAAAACTCTTCATTTTATGCAAATACGCAAGATTCATGCGTTTCGAGCAGCCAAACAAGCCCCAAACGAATGCAAAGTCGCTTTATAACGAAATCGGCCGATTCAGTTTTGCGCTCGCTGCAGGCGTTCCAGCTCGTGTTATTAGATCAAAAACTCTTCATTCTATGCAAATACGCAAGATTCATGTGTTTCGAGCAGCCAAACAAGCCCCAAACGAATGCAAAGTCACTTTCTAACGAAATTGAACGATTGAGTTTTGCGCTCGCTGTACGCGTTCCAGCTCGTGTTATTAGATCAAAAACTCTTCATTCTATGCAAATACGCAAGATTCATGCGTTTCAAGCAGCTGAACAAGCCCCAAACGAATGGAAAGTCGCTTTATAACGAAATCGGCCGATTCAGTTTTGCGCCCGCTGCAGGCGTTCCAGCTCGTGTTATTAGATCAAAAACTTTTCATTCTATGCAAATACGCAAGATTCATGCGTTTCGAGCAGCCAAACAAGCCCCAAACGAATGCAAAGTCACTTTATAACGAAATCGACCGATTCTGTTTTGCGCTCGCTGCAGGCGTTCCAGCTCGTATTAATAGATCAAAAACTCTTCATTCTATGCAAATACGCAAGATTCGAGCGTTTGGAGCAGCCAAACAAGCCCCAAACGAATGCAACGTCGCTTTATAACGAAATCGACCGATTCAGTTTTGCGCTCGCTGCAGGCGTTCCTGCTCGAGTTATTAGATCAAAAACTCTTCATTCTATGCAAATACGCAAGATTCATGCGTTTCGAGCAGCCAAACAAGCCCCAAACGAATGCAAAGTCGCTTTATAACGACAAAGACCGATTTAGTTTTGCGCTCGCTGCAGGCGTTCCAGCTCGAGTTATTAGATCAAAAACTCTTCATTCTATGCAAATATGCAAGATTCATGCGTTTGGAGCAGCCAAACAAGCCCCAAACGAATGCAAAGTCGCTTTATAACAAAATCGACCGATTCAGTTTTGCGCTCGCTGCAGGCGTTCCAGCTCGAGTTATTAGATCAAAAACTCTTCATTCTATGCAAATACGCAAGATTCATGCGTTTGGAGCAGCCAAACAAGCCCCAAACGAATGCAAAGTCGCTTTATAACGACAAAGACCGATTTAGTTTTGCGCTCGCTGCAGGCGTTCCAGCTCGAGTTATTAGATCAAAAACTCTTCATTCTATGCAAATATGCAAGATTCATGCGTTTGGAGCAGCCAAACAAGCCCCAAACGAATGCAAAGTCGCTTCATAACAAAATCGACCGATTCAGTTTTGCGCTCGCTGCAGGCGTTCCAGCTCGAGTTATTAGATCAAAAACTCTTCATTCTATGCAAATACGCAAGATTCATGCGTTTGGAGCAGCCAAACAAGCCCCAAACGAATGCAAAGTCGCTTTATAACGACAAAGACCGATTTAGTTTTGCGCTCGCTGCAGGCGTTCCAGCTCGAGTTATTAGATCAAAAACTCTTCATTCTATGCAAATATGCAAGATTCATGCGTTTGGAGCAGCCAAACAAGCCCCAAACGAATGCAAAGTCGCTTTATAACAAAATCGACCGATTCAGTTTTGCGCTCGCTGCAGGCGTTCCAGCTCGAGTTATTAGATCAAAAACTCTTCATTCTATGCAAATATGCAAGATTCATGCGTTTGGAGCAGCCAAACAAGCCCCAAACGAATGCAAAGTCGCTTTATAACAAAATCGACCGATTCAGTTTTGCGCTCGCTGCAGGCGTTCCAGCTCGAGTTATTAGATCAAAAACTCTTCATTTTATGCAAATACGCAAGATTCATGCGTTTCGAGCAGCCAAACAAGCCCCAAACGAATGCAAAGTCACTTTATAACGAAATCGGCCGATTCAGTTTTGCGCTCGCTGCAGGCGTTCCAGCTCGTGTTATTAGATCAAAAACTCTTCATTCTATGCAAATACGCAAGATTCATGTGTTTCGAGCAGCCAAACAAGCCCCAAACGAATGCAAAGTCACTTTCTAACGAAATTGAACGATTGAGTTTTGCGCTCGCTGTACGCGTTCCAGCTCGTCTTATTAGATCAAAAACTCTTCATTCTATGCAAATACGCAAGATTCATGCGTTTGGAGCAGCCGAACAAGCCCCAAACGAATGCAAAGTCGCTTTATAACGAAATCGACCGATTCAGTTTTGCGCTCGCTGCCGGCGTTCCAGCTCGTATTAATAGATCAAAAACTCTTCATTCTATGCAAATACGCAAGATTCATGCGTTTCAAGCAGCTGAACAAGCCCCAAACGAATGGAAAGTCGCTTTATAACGAAATCGGCCGATTCAGTTTTGCGCCCGCTGCAGGCGTTCCAGCTCGTGTTATTAGATCAAAAACTTTTCATTCTATGCAAATACGCAAGATTCATGCGTTTCGAGCAGCCAAATAAGCCCCAAACGAATGCAAAGTCACTTTATAACGAAATCGACCGATTCTGTTTTGCGCTCGCTGCAGGCGTTCCAGCTCGTATTAATAGATCAAAAACTCTTCATTCTATGCAAATACGCAAGATTCGAGCGTTTGGAGCAGCCAAACAAGCCCCAAACGAATGCAAAGTCGCTTTATAACGAAATCGACCGATTCAGTTTTGCGCTCGCTGCCGGCGTTCCAGCTCGGATTAATAGATCAAAAACTCTTCATTCTATGCAAATACGCAAGATTCATGCGTTTCAAGCAGCTAAACAAGCCCCAAACGAATGGAAAGTCGCTTTATAACGAAATCGGCCGATTCAGTTTTGCGCCCGCTGCAGGCGTTCCAGCTCGTGTTATTAGATCAAAAACTTTTCATTCTATGCAAATACGCAAGATTCATGCGTTTCGAGCAGCCAAACAAGCCCCAAACGAATGCAAAGTCACTTTATAACGAAATCGACCGATTCTGTTTTGCGCTCGCTGCAGGCGTTCCAACTCGTATTAATAGATCAAAAACTCTTCATTCTATGCAAATACGCAAGATTCGAGCGTTTGGAGCAGCCAAACAAGCCCCAAACGAATGCAAAGTCGCTTTATAACGAAATCGACCGATTCAGTTTTGCGCTCGCTGCAGGCTTTCCAGCTCGTATTAATAGATCTAAGACTCTTCGTTCTGTGCAAATATGCAAGATTCATGCGTTTCGAGCAGCCAAACAAGCCCCAAACGAATGCAAAGTCACTTTATAACGAAATCGGCCGATTCAGTTTTGCGCTCGCTGCAGACGTTCCAGCTCGTGTTATTAGATCAAAAACTCTTCATTCTATGCAAATACGCAAGATTCATGCGTTTCGAGCAGTCAAACAAGCCCCAAACGAATGCAAAGTCGCTTTATAACGAAAAAGACCGATTTAGTTTTGCGCTCGCTGCAGGCGTTGCAGCTCGAGTTATTAGATCAAAAACTCTTCATTCTATGCAAATACGCAAGATTCATGCGTTTCGAGCAGCCAAACAAGCCCCAAACGAATGCAAAGTCACTTTATAACGAAATCGACCGATTCTGTTTTGCTCTCGCTGCAGGCGTTCCAGCTCGTATTAATAGATCAAAAACTCTTCATTCTATGCAAATAAGCAAGATTCGAGCGTTTGGAGCAGCCAAACAAGCCCCAAACGAATGCAAAGTCGCTTTATAACGAAATCGGCCGATTCAGTTTTGCGCCCGCTGCAGGCGTTCCAGCTCGTGTTATTAGATCAAAAACTTTTCATTCTATGCAAATACGCAAGATTCATGCGTTTCGAGCAGCCAAACAAGCCCCAAACGAATGCAAAGTCGCTTTATAACGAAATCGACCGATTCAGTTTTGCGCTCGCTGCCGGCGTTCCAGCTCGAGTTATTAGATCAAAAACTCTTCATTCTATGCAAATACGCAAGATTCATGCGTTTCGAGCAGCCAAACAAGCCCGAAACGAATGCAAAGTCGCTTTATAACGAAATGGGCCGATTCAGTTTTGCGCTCGCTGCAGGCGTTCCAGCTCGAGTTATTAGATCAAAAACTCTTCATTCTATGCACATACGCAAGATTCGAGCGTTTGGAGCAGCCAAACAAGCCCCAAACGAATGCAAAGTCGCTTTATAACGAAATCGACCGATTCAGTTTTGCGCTCGCTGCAGGCTTTCCAGCTCGTATTAATAGATCTAAGACTCTTCATTCTATGCAAATATGCAAGATTCATGCGTTTGGAGCAGCCAAACAAGCCCCAAACGAATGCAAAGTCGCTTTATAACGAAATCGACCGATTCAGTTTTGCGCTCGCTGCAGGCTTTCCAGCTCGTATTAATAGATCTAAGACTCTTCATTCTATGCAAATACGCAAGATTCATGCGTTTGGAGCAGCCAAACAAGCCCCAAACGAATGCAAACTCGCTTTATAACGAAATCGGCCGATTCAGTTTTGCGCTCGCTGCAGGCGTTCCAGCTCGAGTTATTAGATCAAAAACTCTTCATTCTATGCAAATACGCAAGATTCATGCGTTTCGAGCAGCCAAACAAGCCCCAAACGAATGCAAAGTCGCTTTATAACGACAAAGACCGATTTAGTTTTGCGCTCGCTGCAGGCGTTCCAACTCGAGTTAGTAGATCAAAAACTCTTCATTCTATGCAAATATGCAAGATTCATGCGTTTGGAGCAGCCAAACAAGCCCCAAACGAATGCAAAGTCGCTTTATAACAAAATCGACCGATTCAGTTTTGCGCTCGCTGCAGACGTTCCAGCTCGTGTTATTAGATCAAAAACTCTTCATTCTATGCAAATACGCAAGATTCATGCGTTTCGAGCAGTCAAACAAGCCCCAAACGAATGCAAAATCGCTTTATAACGGAAAAGACCGATTTAGTTTTGCGCTCGCTGCAGGCGTTCCAGCTCGAGTTATTAGATCAAAAACTCTTCATTCTATGCAAATACGCAAGATTCATGCGTTTCGAGCAGCCAAACAAGCCCCAAACGAATGCAAAGTCGCTTTATAACGACAAAGACCGATTTAGTTTTGCGCTCGCTGCAGGCGTTCCAGCTCGAGTTATTAGATCAAAAACTCTTCATTCTATGCAAATATGCAAGATTCATGCGTTTGGAGCAGCCAAACAAGCCCCAAACGAATGCAAAGTCGCTTTATAACAAAATCGACCGATTCAGTTTTGCGCTCGCTGCAGGCGTTCCAGCTCGAGTTATTAGATCAAAAACTCTTCATTCTATGCAAATACGCAAGATTCATGCGTTTGGAGCAGCCAAACAAGCCCCAAACGAATGCAAAGTCGCTTTATAACGACAAAGACCGATTTAGTTTTGCGCTCGCTGCAGGCGTTCCAGCTCGAGTTATTAGATCAAAAACTCTTCATTCTATGCAAATATGCAAGATTCATGCGTTTGGAGCAGCCAAACAAGCCCCAAACGAATGCAAAGTCGCTTTATAACAAAATCGACCGATTCAGTTTTGCGCTCGCTGCATTCGTTCCAGCGCGTGTTATTAGATCAAAAACTCTTCATTTTATGCAAATACGCAAGATTCATGCGTTTCGAGCAGCCAAACAAGCCCCAAACGAATGCAAAGTCGCTTTATAACGAAATCGGCCGATTCAGTTTTGCGCTCGCTGCAGGCGTTCCAGCTTGTGTTATTAGATCAAAAACTCTTCATTCTATGCAAATACGCAAGATTCATGTGTTTCGAGCAGCCAAACAAGCCCCAAACGAATGCAAAGTCACTTTCTAACGAAATTGAACGATTGAGTTTTGCGCTCGCTGTACGCGTTCCAGCTCGTGTTATTAGATCAAAAACTCTTCATTCTATGCAAATACGCAAGATTCATGCGTTTCAAGCAGCTGAACAAGCCCCAAACGAATGGAAAGTCGCTTTATAACGAAATCGGCCGATTCAGTTTTGCGCCCGCTGCAGGCGTTCCAGCTCGTGTTATTAGATCAAAAACTTTTCATTCTATGCAAATACGCAAGATTCATGCGTTTCGAGCAGCCAAACAAGCCCCAAACGAATGCAAAGTCACTTTATAACGAAATCGACCGATTCTGTTTTGCGCTCGCTGCAGGCGTTCCAGCTCGTATTAATAGATCAAAAACTCTTCATTCTATGCAAATACGCAAGATTCGAGCGTTTGGAGCAGCCAAACAAGCCCCAAACGAATGCAACGTCGCTTTATAACGAAATCGACCGATTCAGTTTTGCGCTCGCTGCCGGCGTTCCAGCTCGGATTAATAGATCAAAAACTCTTCATTCTATGCAAATACGCAAGATTCATGCGTTTCAAGCAGCTAAACAAGCCCCAAACGAATGGAAAGTCGCTTTATAACGAAATCGGCCGATTCAGTTTTGCGCCCGCTGCAGGCGTTCCAGCTCGTGTTATTAGATCAAAAACTTTTCATTCTATGCAAATACGCAAGATTCATGCGTTTCGAGCAGCCAAACAAGCCCCAAACGAATGCAAAGTCACTTTATAACGAAATCGACCGATTCTGTTTTGCGCTCGCTGCAGGCGTTCCAGCTCGTATTAATAGATCAAAAACTCTTCATTCTATGCAAATACGCAAGATTCGAGCGTTTGGAGCAGCCAAACAAGCCCCAAACGAATGCAAAGTCGCTTTATAACGAAATCGACCGATTCAGTTTTGCGCTCGCTGCAGGCTTTCCAGCTCGTATTAATAGATCTAAGACTCTTCGTTCTGTGCAAATATGCAAGATTCATGCGTTTGGAGCAGCCAAACAAGCCCCAAACGAATGCAAAGTCGCTTTATAACGAAACAGACCGATTGAGTTTTGCGCTCGCTGCAGGCATTCCAGCTCGTGTTATTAGATCAAAAACTCGTCATTCTATGCAAATACGCAAGATTCATGCGTTTCGAGCAGCCAAACAAGCCCCAAACGAATGCAAAGTCACTTTATAACGAAATCGACCGATTCTGTTTTGCTCTCGCTGCAGGCGTTCCAGCTCGTATTAATAGATCAAAAACTCTTCATTCTATGCAAATAAGCAAGATTCGAGCGTTTGGAGCAGCCAAACAAGCCCCAAACGAATGCAAAGTCGCTTTATAACGAAATCGACCGATTCAGTTTTGCGCTCGCTGCCGGCGTTCCAGCTCGGATTAATAGATCAAAAACTCTTCATTCTATGCAAATACGCAAGATTCATGCGTTTCAAGCAGCTAAACAAGCCCCAAACGAATGGAAAGTCGCTTTATAACGAAATCGGCCGATTCAGTTTTGCGCCCGCTGCAGGCGTTCCAGCTCGTGTTATTAGATCAAAAACTTTTCATTCTATGCAAATACGCAAGATTCATTCGTTTCGAGCAGCCAAACAAGCCCCAAACGAATGCAAAGTCGCTTTATAACGAAATCGACCGATTCAGTTTTGCGCTCGCTGCCGGCGTTCCAGCTCGAGTTATTAGATCAAAAACTCTTCATTCTATGCAAATACGCAAGATTCATGCGTTTCGAGCAGCCAAACAAGCCCCAAACGAATGCAAAGTCGCTTTATAACGAAATGGGCCGATTCAGTTTTGCGCTCGCTGCAGGCGTTCCAGCTCGAGTTATTAGATCAAAAACTCTTCATTCTATGCACATACGCAAGATTCGAGCGTTTGGAGCAGCCAAACAAGCCCCAAACGAATGCAAAGTCGCTTTATAACGAAATCGACCGATTCAGTTTTGCGCTCGCTGCAGGCTTTCCAGCTCGTATTAATAGATCTAAGACTCTTCATTCTATGCAAATATGCAAGATTCATGCGTTTGGAGCAGCCAAACAAGCCCCAAACGAATGCAAAGTCGCTTTATCACAAAATCGACCGATTCAGTTTTGCGCTCGCTGCAGGCATTCCAGCTCGTGTTATTAGATCAAAAACTCGTCATTCTATGCAAATACGCAAGATTCATGCGTTTGGAGCCTCCAAACAAGCCCCAAACGAATGCAAAGTCGCTTTACAACGAAATTGAACGATTGAGTTTTGCGCTCGCTGTACGCGTTCCAGCTCGTGTTATTAGATAAAAAACTCTTCATTCTATGCAAATACGCAAGATTCATGCGTTTGGAGCAGCCAAACAAGCCCCAAACGAATGCAAACTCGCTTTATAACGAAATCGGCCGATTCAGTTTTGCGCTCGCTGCAGGCGTTCCAGCTCGAGTTATTAGATCAAAAACTCTTCATTCTATGCAAATACGCAAGATTCATGCGTTTCGAGCAGCCAAACAAGCCCCAAACGAATGCAAAGTCGCTTTATAACGACAAAGACCGATTTAGTTTTGCGCTCGCTGCAGGCGTTCCAGCTCGAGTTAGTAGATCAAAAACTCTTCATTCTATGCAAATATGCAAGATTCATGCGTTTGGAGCAGCCAAACAAGCCCCAAACGAATGCAAAGTCGCTTTATAACAAAATCGACCGATTCAGTTTTGCGCTCGCTGCAGGCATTCCAGCTCGTGTTATTAGATCAAAAACTCGTCATTCTATGCAAATACGCAAGATTCATGCGTTTGGAGCAGCCAAACAAGCCCCAAACGAATGCAAAGTCGCTTTACAACGAAATTGAACGATTGAGTTTTGCGCTCGCTGTACGCGTTCCAGCTCGTGTTATTAGATCAAAAACTCTTCATTCTATGCAAATACGCAAGATTCATGCGTTTCGAGCAGCCAAATAAGCCCCAAACGAATGCAAAGTCGCTTTATAACGAAATCGGCCGATTCAGTTTTGCGCTCGCTGCAGGCGTTCCAGCTCGAGTTATTAGATCAAAAACTCTTCATTCTATGCAAATACGCAAGATTCATGCGTTTCGAGCAGCCAAACAAGCCCTAAACGAATGCAAAGTCGCTTTATAACGAAATCGACCGATTCAGTTTTGCGCTCGCTGCAGGCGTTCCAGCTCGAGTTATTAGATCAAAAACTCTTCATTCTATGCAAATACGCAAGATTCATGCGTTTGGAGCAGCCAAACAAGCCCTAAACGAATGCAAAGTCGCTTTATAACAAAATCGACCGATTCAGTTTTGCGCTCGCTGCATTCGTTCCAGCTCGTGTTATTAGATCAAAAACTCTTCATTTTATGCAAATACGCAAGATTCATGCGTTTCGAGCAGCCAAACAAGCCCCAATCGGATGGAAAGTCGCTTTATAACGAAATCGGCCGATTCAGTTTTGCGCTCGCTGCAGGCTTTCCAGCTCGTATTAATAGATCTAAGACTCTTCATTCTGTGCAAATACGCAAGATTCATGCGTTTGGAGCAGCCAAACAAGCCCCAAACGAATGCAAAGTCGCTTTATAACGAAAAAGACCGATTCAGTTTTGCGCTCGCTGCAGGCGTTCCAGCTCGAGTTATTAGATCAAAAACTCTTCATTCTATGCAAATACGCAAGATTCATGCGTTTCGAGCAGCCAAACAAGCCCTAAACGAATGCAAAGTCGCTTTATAACGAAATCGACCGATTCAGTTTTGCGCTCGCTGCAGGCGTTCCAGCTCGAGTTATTAGATCAAAAACTCTTCATTCTATGCAAATACGCAAGATTCATGCGTTTCGAGCAGCCAAACAAGCCCCAAACGAATGCAAAGTCACTTTCTAACGAAATTGAAAAATTGAGTTTTGCGCTCGCTGTACGCGTTCCAGCTCGTGTTATTAGATCAAAAACTCTTCATTCTATGCAAATACGCAAGATTCATGCGTTTGGAGCAGCCGAACAAGCCCCAAACGAATGCAAAGTCGCTTTATAACGAAATCGACCGATTCAGTTTTGCGCTCGCTGCCGGCGTTCCAGCTCGCATTAATAGATCAAAAACTCTTCATTCTATGCAAATACGCAAGATTCATGCGTTTCAAGCAGCTGAACAAGCCCCAAACGAATGGAAAGTCGCTTTATAACGAAATCGGCCGATTCAGTTTTGCGCCCGCTGCAGGCGTTCCAGCTCGTGTTATTAGATCAAAAACTTTTCATTCTATGCAAATACGCAAGATTCATGCGTTTCGAGCAGCCAAACAAGCCCCAAACGAATGCAAAGTCACTTTATAACGAAATCGACCGATTCTGTTTTGCGCTCGCTGCAGGCGTTCCAGCTCGTATTAATAGATCAAAAACTCTTCATTCTATGCAAATACGCAAGATTCGAGCGTTTGGAGCAGCCAAACAAGCCCCAAACGAATGCAAAGTCGCTTTATAACGAAATCGACCGATTCAGTTTTGCGCTCGCTGCCGGCGTTCCAGCTCGTATTAATAGATCAAAAACTCTTCATTCTATGCAAATACGCAAGATTCATGCGTTTCAAGCAGCTAAACAAGCCCCAAACGAATGGAAAGTCGCTTTATAACGAAATCGGCCGATTCAGTTTTGCGCCCGCTGCATTCGTTCCAGCTCGTGTTATTAGATCAAAAACTTTTCATTCTATGCAAATACGCAAGATTCATGCGTTTCGAGCAGCCAAACAAGCCCCAAACGAATGCAAAGTCACTTTATAACGAAATCGACCGATTCTGTTTTGCGCTCGCTGCAGGCGTTCCAGCTCGTATTAATAGATCAAAAACTCTTCATTCTATGCAAATATGCAAGATTCGAGCGTTTGGAGCAGCCAAACAAGCCCCAAACGAATGCAAAGTCGCTTTATAACGAAATCGACCGATTCAGTTTTGCGCTCGCTGCAGGCTTTCCAGCTCGTATTAATAGATCTAAGACTCTTCGTTCTGTGCAAATATGCAAGATTCATGCGTTTGGAGCAGCCAAACAAGCCCCAAACGAATGCAAAGTCGCTTTATAACGAAACAGACCGATTGAGTTTTGCGCTCGCTGCAGGCATTCCAGCTCGTGTTATTAGATCAAAAACTCGTCATTCTATGCAAATACGCAAGATTCATGCGTTTGGAGCAGCCAAACAAGCCCCAAACGAATGCAAAGTCGCTTTATAACGAAACAGACCGATTGAGTTTTGCGCTCGCTGCAGGCATTCCAGCTCGTGTTATTAGATCAAAAACTCTTCATTCTATGCAAATACGGAAGATTCATGCGTTTCGAGCATTCAAACAAGCCCCAAACGAATGCAAAGTCGCTTTATAACGAAAAAGACCGATTTAGTTTTGCGCTCGCTGCAGGCGTTGCAGCTCGAGTTATTAGATCAAAAACTCTTCATTCTATGCAAATACGCAAGATTCATGCGTTTGGAGCAGCCAAACAAGCCCCAAACGAATGCAAAGGCGCATTATAACGAAATCGGCCGATTCAGTTTTGCGCTCGCTGCAGGCGTTCCAGCTCGAGTTATTAGATCAAAAACTCTTCATTCTATGCAAATACGCAAGATTCATGCGTTTAGAGCAGCCAAACAAGCCCCAAACGAATGCACAGACGCTTTTGAACGAAATTGAACGATTGAGTTTTGCGCTCGCCGTACGCGTTCCAGCTCGTGTCATTAGATCAAAAACTCTTCATTCTATGCAAATACGCAAGATTCATGCGTTTGGAGCAGCCAAACAAGCCCCAAACGAATGCAAAGTCGCTTTATAAAGAAATCGGCCGATTCAGTTTTGCGCTCGCTGCAGGCGTTCCTGCTCGAGTTATTAGATCAAAAACTCTTCATTCTATGCAAATACGCAAGATTCATGCGTTTCGAGCAGCCAAACAAGCCCCAAACGAATGCAAAGTCGCTTTATAACGACAAAGACCGATTTAGTTTTGCGCTCGCTGCAGGCGTTCCAGCTCGAGTTATTAGATCAAAAACTCTTCATTCTATGCAAATATGCAAGATTCATGCGTTTGGAGCAGCCAAACAAGCCCCAAACGAATGCAAAGTCGCTTTATAACAAAATCGACCGATTCAGTTTTGCGCTCGCTGCAGGCGTTCCAGCTCGAGTTATTAGATCAAAAACTCTTCATTCTATGCAAATACGCAAGATTCATGCGTTTCGAGCAGCCAAACAAGCCCCAAACGAATGCAAAGTCGCTTTATAACGACAAAGACCGATTTAGTTTTGCGCTCGCTGCAGGCGTTCCAACTCGAGTTAGTAGATCAAAAACTCTTCATTCTATGCAAATATGCAAGATTCATGCGTTTGAAGCAGCCAAACAAGCCCCAAACGAATGCAAAGTCGCTTTATAACAAAATCGACCGATTCAGTTTTGCGCTCGCTGCAGACGTTCCAGCTCGTGTTATTAGATCAAAAACTCTTCATTCTATGCAAATACGCAAGATTCATGCGTTTCGAGCAGTCAAACAAGCCCCAAACGAATGCAAAATCGCTTTATAACGGAAAAGACCGATTTAGTTTTGCGCTCGCTGCAGGCGTTCCAGCTCGAGTTATTAGATCAAAAACTCTTCATTCTATGCAAATACGCAAGATTCATGCGTTTCGAGCAGCCAAACAAGCCCCAAACGAATGCAAAGTCGCTTTATAACGACAAAGACCGATTTAGTTTTGCGCTCGCTGCAGGCGTTCCAGCTCGAGTTATTAGATCAAAAACTCTTCATTCTATGCAAATATGCAAGATTCATGCGTTTGGAGCAGCCAAACAAGCCCCAAACGAATGCAAAGTCGCTTTATAACAAAATCGACCGATTCAGTTTTGCGCTCGCTGCAGGCGTTCCAGCTCGAGTTATTAGATCAAAAACTCTTCATTCTATGCAAATACGCAAGATTCATGCGTTTGGAGCAGCCAAACAAGCCCCAAACGAATGCAAAGTCGCTTTATAACGACAAAGACCGATTTAGTTTTGCGCTCGCTGCAGGCGTTCCAGCTCGAGTTATTAGATCAAAAACTCTTCATTCTATGCAAATATGCAAGATTCATGCGTTTGGAGCAGCCAAACAAGCCCCAAACGAATGCAAAGTCGCTTTATAACAAAATCGACCGATTCAGTTTTGCGCTCGCTGCATTCGTTCCAGCGCGTGTTATTAGATCAAAAACTCTTCATTTTATGCAAATACGCAAGCTTCATGCGTTTCGAGCAGCCAAACAAGCCCCAAACGAATGCAAAGTCGCTTTATAACGAAATCGGCCGATTCAGTTTTGCGCTCGCTGCAGGCGTTCCAGCTTGTGTTATTAGATCAAAAACTCTTCATTCTATGCAAATACGCAAGATTCATGTGTTTCGAGCAGCCAAACAAGCCCCAAACGAATGCAAAGTCACTTTCTAACGAAATTGAACGATTGAGTTTTGCGCTCGCTGTACGCGTTCCAGCTCGTGTTATTAGATCAAAAACTCTTCATTCTATGCAAATACGCAAGATTCATGCGTTTCAAGCAGCTGAACAAGCCCCAAACGAATGGAAAGTCGCTTTATAACGAAATCGGCCGATTCAGTTTTGCGCCCGCTGCAGGCGTTCCAGCTCGTGTTATTAGATCAAAAACTTTTCATTCTATGCAAATACGCAAGATTCATGCGTTTCGAGCAGCCAAACAAGCCCCAAACGAATGCAAAGTCACTTTATAACGAAATCGACCGATTCTGTTTTGCGCTCGCTGCAGGCGTTCCAGCTCGTATTAATAGATCAAAAACTCTTCATTCTATGCAAATACGCAAGATTCGAGCGTTTGGAGCAGCCAAACAAGCCCCAAACGAATGCAACGTCGCTTTATAACGAAATCGACCGATTCAGTTTTGCGCTCGCTGCCGGCGTTCCAGCTCGGATTAATAGATCAAAAACTCTTCATTCTATGCAAATACGCAAGATTCATGCGTTTCAAGCAGCTAAACAAGCCCCAAACGAATGGAAAGTCGCTTTATAACGAAATCGGCCGATTCAGTTTTGCGCCCGCTGCAGGCGTTCCAGCTCGTGTTATTAGATCAAAAACTTTTCATTCTATGCAAATACGCAAGATTCATGCGTTTCGAGCAGCCAAACAAGCCCCAAACGAATGCAAAGTCACTTTATAACGAAATCGACCGATTCTGTTTTGCGCTCGCTGCAGGCGTTCCAGCTCGTATTAATAGATCAAAAACTCTTCATTCTATGCAAATACGCAAGATTCGAGCGTTTGGAGCAGCCAAACAAGCCCCAAACGAATGCAAAGTCGCTTTATAACGAAATCGACCGATTCAGTTTTGCGCTCGCTGCAGGCTTTCCAGCTCGTATTAATAGATCTAAGACTCTTCGTTCTGTGCAAATATGCAAGATTCATGCGTTTGGAGCAGCCAAACAAGCCCCAAACGAATGCAAAGTCGCTTTATAACGAAACAGACCGATTGAGTTTTGCGCTCGCTGCAGGCATTCCAGCTCGTGTTATTAGATCAAAAACTCGTCATTCTATGCAAATACGCAAGATTCATGCGTTTCGAGCAGCCAAACAAGCCCCAAACGAATGCAAAGTCACTTTATAACGAAATCGGCCGATTCAGTTTTGCGCTCGCTGCAGACGTTCCAGCTCGTGTTATTAGATCAAAAACTCTTCATTCTATGCAAATACGCAAGATTCATGCGTTTCGAGCAGCCAAACAAGCCCCAAACGAATGCAAAGTCACTTTATAACGAAATCGACCGATTCTGTTTTGCTCTCGCTGCAGGCGTTCCAGCTCGTATTAATAGATCAAAAACTCTTCATTCTATGCAAATAAGCAAGATTCGAGCGTTTGGAGCAGCCAAACAAGCCCCAAACGAATGCAAAGTCGCTTTATAACGAAATCGACCGATTCAGTTTTGCGCTCGCTGCCGGCGTTCCAGCTCGGATGAATAGATCAAAAACTCTTCATTCTATGCAAATACGCAAGATTCATGCGTTTCAAGCAGCTAAACAAGCCCCAAACGAATGGAAAGTCGCTTTATAACGAAATCGGCCGATTCAGTTTTGCGCCCGCTGCAGGCGTTCCAGCTCGTGTTATTAGATCAAAAACTTTTCATTCTATGCAAATACGCAAGATTCATTCGTTTCGAGCAGCCAAACAAGCCCCAAACGAATGCAAAGTCGCTTTATAACGAAATCGACCGATTCAGTTTTGCGCTCGCTGCCGGCGTTCCAGCTCGAGTTATTAGATCAAAAACTCTTCATTCTATGCAAATACGCAAGATTCATGCGTTTCGAGCAGCCAAACAAGCCCCAAACGAATGCAAAGTCGCTTTATAACGAAATGGGCCGATTCAGTTTTGCGCTCGCTGCAGGCGTTCCAGCTCGAGTTATTAGATCAAAAACTCTTCATTCTATGCACATACGCAAGATTCGAGCGTTTGGAGCAGCCAAACAAGCCCCAAACGAATGCAAAGTCGCTTTATAACGAAATCGACCGATTCAGTTTTGCGCTCGCTGCAGGCTTTCCAGCTCGTATTAATAGATCTAAGACTCTTCATTCTATGCAAATATGCAAGATTCATGCGTTTGGAGCAGCCAAACAAGCCCCAAACGAATGCAAAGTCGCTTTATCACAAAATCGACCGATTCAGTTTTGCGCTCGCTGCAGGCATTCCAGCTCGTGTTATTAGATCAAAAACTCGTCATTCTATGCAAATACGCAAGATTCATGCGTTTGGAGCCTCCAAACAAGCCCCAAACGAATGCAAAGTCGCTTTACAACGAAATTGAACGATTGAGTTTTGCGCTCGCTGTACGCGTTCCAGCTCGTGTTATTAGATAAAAAACTCTTCATTCTATGCAAATACGCAAGATTCATGCGTTTGGAGCAGCCAAACAAGCCCCAAACGAATGCAAACTCGCTTTATAACGAAATCGGCCGATTCAGTTTTGCGCTCGCTGCAGGCGTTCCAGCTCGAGTTATTAGATCAAAAACTCTTCATTCTATGCAAATACGCAAGATTCATGCGTTTCGAGCAGCCAAACAAGCCCCAAACGAATGCAAAGTCGCTTTATAACGACAAAGACCGATTTAGTTTTGCGCTCGCTGCAGGCGTTCCAGCTCGAGTTAGTAGATCAAAAACTCTTCATTCTATGCAAATATGCAAGATTCATGCGTTTGGAGCAGCCAAACAAGCCCCAAACGAATGCAAAGTCGCTTTATAACAAAATCGACCGATTCAGTTTTGCGCTCGCTGCAGGCATTCCAGCTCGTGTTATTAGATCAAAAACTCGTCATTCTATGCAAATACGCAAGATTCATGCGTTTGGAGCAGCCAAACAAGCCCCAAACGAATGCAAAGTCGCTTTACAACGAAATTGAACGATTGAGTTTTGCGCTCGCTGTACGCGTTCCAGCTCGTGTTATTAAATCAAAAACTCTTCATTCTATGCAAATACGCAAGATTTATGCGTTTCGAGCAGCCAAATAAGCCCCAAACGAATGCAAAGTCGCTTTATAACGAAATCGGCCGATTCAGTTTTGCGCTCGCTGCAGGCGTTCCAGCTCGAGTTATTAGATCAAAAACTCTTCATTCTATGCAAATACGCAAGATTCATGCGTTTCGAGCAGCCAAACAAGCCCTAAACGAATGCAAAGTCGCTTTATAACGAAATCGACCGATTCAGTTTTGCGCTCGCTGCAGGCGTTCCAGCTCGAGTTATTAGATCAAAAACTCTTCATTCTATGCAAATACGCAAGATTCATGCGTTTGGAGCAGCCAAACAAGCCCTAAACGAATGCAAAGTCGCTTTATAACAAAATCGACCGATTCAGTTTTGCGCTCGCTGCATTCGTTCCAGCTCGTGTTATTAGATCAAAAACTCTTCATTTTATGCAAATACGCAAGATTCATGCGTTTCGAGCAGCCAAACAAGCCCCAATCGGATGGAAAGTCGCTTTATAACGAAATCGGCCGATTCAGTTTTGCGCTCGCTGCAGGCTTTCCAGCTCGTATTAATAGATCTAAGACTCTTCATTCTGTGCAAATACGCAAGATTCATGCGTTTGGAGCAGCCAAACAAGCCCCAAACGAATGCAAAGTCGCTTTATAACGAAAAAGACCGATTCAGTTTTGCGCTCGCTGCAGGCGTTCCAGCTCGAGTTATTAGATCAAAAACTCTTCATTCTATGCAAATACGCAAGATTCATGCGTTTCGAGCAGCCAAACAAGCCCTAAACGAATGCAAAGTCGCTTTATAACGAAATCGACCGATTCAGTTTTGCGCTCGCTGCAGGCGTTCCAGCTCGAGTTATTAGATCAAAAACTCTTCAGTCTATGCAAATACGCAAGATTCATGCGTTTCGAGCAGCCAAACAAGCCCCAAACGAATGCAAAGTCACTTTCTAACGAAATTGAAAAATTGAGTTTTGCGCTCGCTGTACGCGTTCCAGCTCGTGTTATTAGATCAAAAACTCTTCATTCTATGCAAATACGCAAGATTCATGCGTTTGGAGCAGCCGAACAAGCCCCAAACGAATGCAAAGTCGCTTTATAACGAAATCGACCGATTCAGTTTTGCGCTCGCTGCCGGCGTTCCAGCTCGCATTAATAGATCAAAAACTCTTCATTCTATGCAAATACGCAAGATTCATGCGTTTCAAGCAGCTGAACAAGCCCCAAACGAATGGAAAGTCGCTTTATAACGAAATCGGCCGATTCAGTTTTGCGCCCGCTGCAGGCGTTCCAGCTCGTGTTATTAGATCAAAAACTTTTCATTCTATGCAAATACGCAAGATTCATGCGTTTCGAGCAGCCAAACAAGCCCCAAACGAATGCAAAGTCACTTTATAACGAAATCGACCGATTCTGTTTTGCGCTCGCTGCAGGCGTTCCAGCTCGTATTAATAGATCAAAAACTCTTCATTCTATGCAAATACGCAAGATTCGAGCGTTTGGAGCAGCCAAACAAGCCCCAAACGAATGCAAAGTCGCTTTATAACGAAATCGACCGATTCAGTTTTGCGCTCGCTGCCGGCGTTCCAGCTCGTATTAATAGATCAAAAACTCTTCATTCTATGCAAATACGCAAGATTCATGCGTTTCAAGCAGCTAAACAAGCCCCAAACGAATGGAAAGTCGCTTTATAACGAAATCGGCCGATTCAGTTTTGCGCCCGCTGCATTCGTTCCAGCTCGTGTTATTAGATCAAAAACTTTTCATTCTATGCAAATACGCAAGATTCATGCGTTTCGAGCAGCCAAACAAGCCCCAAACGAATGCAAAGTCACTTTATAACGAAATCGACCGATTCTGTTTTGCGCTCGCTGCAGGCGTTCCAGCTCGTATTAATAGATCAAAAACTCTTCATTCTATGCAAATACGCAAGATTCGAGCGTTTGGAGCAGCCAAACAAGCCCCAAACGAATGCAAAGTCGCTTTATAACGAAATCGACCGATTCAGTTTTGCGCTCGCTGCAGGCTTTCCAGCTCGTATTAATAGATCTAAGACTCTTCGTTCTGTGCAAATATGCAAGATTCATGCGTTTGGAGCAGCCAAACAAGCCCCAAACGAATGCAAAGTCGCTTTATAACGAAACAGACCGATTGAGTTTTGCGCTCGCTGCAGGCATTCCAGCTCGTGTTATTAGATCAAAAACTCGTCATTCTATGCAAATACGCAAGATTCATGCGTTTCGAGCAGCCAAACAAGCCCCAAACGAATGCAAAGTCACTTTATAACGAAATCGGCCGATTCAGTTTTGCGCTCGCTGCAGACGTTCCAGCTCGTGTTATTAGATCAAAAACTCTTCATTCTATGCAAATACGGAAGATTCATGCGTTTCGAGCATTCAAACAAGCCCCAAACGAATGCAAAGTCGCTTTATAACGAAAAAGACCGATTTAGTTTTGCGCTCGCTGCAGGCGTTGCAGCTCGAGTTATTAGATCAAAAACTCTTCATTCTATGCAAATACGCAAGATTCATGCGTTTGGAGCAGCCAAACAAGCCCCAAACGAATGCAAAGGCGCATTATAACGAAATCGGCCGATTCAGTTTTGCGCTCGCTGCAGGCGTTCCAGCTCGAGTTATTAGATCAAAAACTCTTCATTCTATGCAAATACGCAAGATTCATGCGTTTAGAGCAGCCAAACAAGCCCCAAACGAATGCACAGACGCTTTTGAACGAAATTGAACGATTGAGTTTTGCGCTCGCCGTACGCGTTCCAGCTCGTGTCATTAGATCAAAAACTCTTCATTCTATGCAAATACGCAAGATTCATGCGTTTGGAGCAGCCAAACAAGCCCCAAACGAATGCAAAGTCGCTTTATAAAGAAATCGGCCGATTCAGTTTTGCGCTCGCTGCAGGCGTTCCTGCTCGAGTTATTAGATCAAAAACTCTTCATTCTATGCAAATACGCAAGATTCATGCGTTTCGAGCAGCCAAACAAGCCCCAAACGAATGCAAAGTCGCTTTATAACGACAAAGACCGATTTAGTTTTGCGCTCGCTGCAGGCGTTCCAGCTCGAGTTATTAGATCAAAAACTCTTCATTCTATGCAAATATGCAAGATTCATGCGTTTGGAGCAGCCAAACAAGCCCCAAACGAATGCAAAGTCGCTTTATAACAAAATCGACCGATTCAGTTTTGCGCTCGCTGCAGGCGTTCCAGCTCGAGTTATTAGATCAAAAACTCTTCATTCTATGCAAATACGCAAGATTCATGCGTTTGGAGCAGCCAAACAAGCCCCAAACAAATGCAAAGTCGCTTTATAACGACAAAGACCGATTTAGTTTTGCGCTCGCTGCAAGCGTTCCAGCTCGAGTTATTAGATCAAAAACTCTTCATTCTATGCAAATATGCAAGATTCATGCGTTTGGAGCAGCCAAACAAGCCCCAAACGAATGCAAAGTCGCTTTATAACAAAATCGACCGATTCAGTTTTGCGCTCGCTGCATTCGTTCCAGCGCGTGTTATTAGATCAAAAACTCTTCATTTTATGCAAATACGCAAGATTCATGCGTTTCGAGCAGCCAAACAAGCCCCAAACGAATGCAAAGTCGCTTTATAACGAAATCGGCCGATTCAGTTTTGCGCTCGCTGCAGGCGTTCCAGCTCGTGTTATTAGATCAAAAACTCTTCATTCTATGCAAATACGCAAGATTCATGTGTTTCGAGCAGCCAAACAAGCCCCAAACGAATGCAAAGTCACTTTCTAACGAAATTGAACGATTGAGTTTTGCGCTCGCTGTACGCGTTCCAGCTCGTGTTATTAGATCAAAAACTCTTCATTCTATGCAAATACGCAAGATTCATGCGTTTCAAGCAGCTGAACAAGCCCCAAACGAATGGAAAGTCGCTTCATAACGAAATCGGCCGATTCAGTTTTGCGCCCGCTGCAGGCGTTCCAGCTCGTGTTATTAGATCAAAAACTTTTCATTCTATGCAAATACGCAAGATTCATGCGTTTCGAGCAGCCAAACAAGCCCCAAACGAATGCAAAGTCACTTTATAACGAAATCGACCGATTCTGTTTTGCGCTCGCTGCAGGCGTTCCAGCTCGTATTAATAGATCAAAAACTCTTCATTCTATGCAAATACGCAAGATTCGAGCGTTTGGAGCAGCCAAACAAGCCCCAAACGAATGCAACGTCGCTTTATAACGAAATCGACCGATTCAGTTTTGCGCTCGCTGCCGGCGTTCCAGCTCGTATTAATAGATCTAAGACTCTTCGTTCTGTGCAAATATGCAAGATTCATGCGTTTGGAGCAGCCAAACAAGCCCCAAACGAATGCAAAGTCGCTTTATAACGAAACAGACCGATTGAGTTTTGCGCTCGCTGCAGGCATTCCAGCTCGTGTTATTAGATCAAAAACTCGTCATTCTATGCAAATACGCAAGATTCATGCGTTTCGAGCAGCCAAACAAGCCCCAAACGAATGCAAAGTCACTTTATAACGAAATCGGCCGATTCAGTTTTGCGCTCGCTGCAGACGTTCCAGCTCGTGTTATTAGATCAAAAACTCTTCATTCTATGCAAATACGCAAGATTCATGCGTTTCGAGCAGTCAAACAAGCCCCAAACGAATGCAAAGTCGCTTTATAACGAAAAAGACCGATTTAGTTTTGCGCTCGCTGCAGGCGTTGCAGCTCGAGTTATTAGATCAAAAACTCTTCATTCTATGCAAATACGCAAGATTCATGCGTTTCGAGCAGCCAAACAAGCCCCAAACGAATGCAAAGTCACTTTATAACGAAATCGACCGATTCTGTTTTGCTCTCGCTGCAGGCGTTCCAGCTCGTATTAATAGATCAAAAACTCTTCATTCTATGCAAATAAGCAAGATTCGAGCGTTTGGAGCAGCCAAACAAGCCCCAAACGAATGCAAAGTCGCTTTATAACGAAATCGACCGATTCAGTTTTGCGCTCGCTGCCGGCGTTCCAGCTCGGATTAATAGATCAAAAACTCTTCATTCTATGCAAATACGCAAGATTCATGCGTTTCAAGCAGCTAAACAAGCCCCAAACGAATGGAAAGTCGCTTTATAACGAAATCGGCCGATTCAGTTTTGCGCCCGCTGCAGGCGTTCCAGCTCGTGTTATTAGATCAAAAACTTTTCATTCTATGCAAATACGCAAGATTCATTCGTTTCGAGCAGCCAAACAAGCCCCAAACGAATGCAAAGTCGCTTTATAACGAAATCGACCGATTCAGTTTTGCGCTCGCTGCCGGCGTTCCAGCTCGAGTTATTAGATCAAAAACTCTTCATTCTATGCAAATACGCAAGATTCATGCGTTTCGAGCAGCCAAACAAGCCCCAAACGAATGCAAAGTCGCTTCATAACGAAATGGGCCGATTCAGTTTTGCGCTCGCTGCAGGCGTTCCAGCTCGAGTTATTAGATCAAAAACTCTTCATTCTATGCACATACGCAAGATTCGAGCGTTTGGAGCAGCCAAACAAGCCCCAAACGAATGCAAAGTCGCTTTATAACGAAATCGACCGATTCAGTTTTGCGCTCGCTGCAGGCTTTCCAGCTCGTATTAATAGATCTAAGACTCTTCATTCTATGCAAATATGCAAGATTCATGCGTTTGGAGCAGCCAAACAAGCCCCAAACGAATGCAAAGTCGCTTTATCACAAAATCGACCGATTCAGTTTTGCGCTCGCTGCAGGCATTCCAGCTCGTGTTATTAGATCAAAAACTCGTCATTCTATGCAAATACGCAAGATTCATGCGTTTGGAGCCTCCAAACAAGCCCCAAACGAATGCAAAGTCGCTTTACAACGAAATTGAACGATTGAGTTTTGCGCTCGCTGTACGCGTTCCAGCTCGTGTTATTAGATAAAAAACTCTTCATTCTATGCAAATACGCAAGATTCATGCGTTTGGAGCAGCCAAACAAGCCCCAAACGAATGCAAACTCGCTTTATAACGAAATCGGCCGATTCAGTTTTGCGCTCGCTGCAGGCGTTCCAGCTCGAGTTATTAGATCAAAAACTCTTCATTCTATGCAAATACGCAAGATTCATGCGTTTCGAGCAGCCAAACAAGCCCCAAACGAATGCAAAGTCGCTTTATAACGACAAAGACCGATTTAGTTTTGCGCTCGCTGCAGGCGTTCCAGCTCGAGTTAGTAGATCAAAAACTCTTCATTCTATGCAAATATGCAAGATTCATGCGTTTGGAGCAGCCAAACAAGCCCCAAACGAATGCAAAGTCGCTTTATAACAAAATCGACCGATTCAGTTTTGCGCTCGCTGCAGGCATTCCAGCTCGTGTTATTAGATCAAAAACTCGTCATTCTATGCAAATACGCAAGATTCATGCGTTTGGAGCAGCCAAACAAGCCCCAAACGAATGCAAAGTCGCTTTACAACGAAATTGAACGATTGAGTTTTGCGCTCGCTGTACGCGTTCCAGCTCGTGTTATTAGATCAAAAACTCTTCATTCTATGCAAATACGCAAGATTCATGCGTTTCGAGCAGCCAAATAAGCCCCAAACGAATGCAAAGTCGCTTTATAACGAAATCGGCCGATTCAGTTTTGCGCTCGCTGCAGGCGTTCCAGCTCGAGTTATTAGATCAAAAACTCTTCATTCTATGCAAATACGCAAGATTCATGCGTTTCGAGCAGCCAAACAAGCCCTAAACGAATGCAAAGTCGCTTTATAACGAAATCGACCGATTCAGTTTTGCGCTCGCTGCAGGCGTTCCAGCTCGAGTTATTAGATCAAAAACTCTTCATTCTATGCAAATACGCAAGATTCATGCGTTTGGAGCAGCCAAACAAGCCCTAAACGAATGCAAAGTCGCTTTATAACAAAATCGACCGATTCAGTTTTGCGCTCGCTGCATTCGTTCCAGCTCGTGTTATTAGATCAAAAACTCTTCATTTTATGCAAATACGCAAGATTCATGCGTTTCGAGCAGCCAAACAAGCCCCAATCGGATGGAAAGTCGCTTTATAACGAAATCGGCCGATTCAGTTTTGCGCTCGCTGCAGGCTTTCCAGCTCGTATTAATAGATCTAAGACTCTTCATTCTGTGCAAATACGCAAGATTCATGCGTTTGGAGCAGCCAAACAAGCCCCAAACGAATGCAAAGTCGCTTTATAACGAAAAAGACCGATTCAGTTTTGCGCTCGCTGCAGGCGTTCCAGCTCGAGTTATTAGATCAAAAACTCTTCATTCTATGCAAATACGCAAGATTCATGCGTTTCGAGCAGCCAAACAAGCCCTAAACGAATGCAAAGTCGCTTTATAACGAAATCGACCGATTCAGTTTTGCGCTCGCTGCAGGCGTTCCAGCTCGAGTTATTAGATCAAAAACTCTTCATTCTATGCAAATACGCAAGATTCATGCGTTTCGAGCAGCCAAACAAGCCCTAAACGAATGCAAAGTCGCTTTATAACGAAATCGACCGATTCAGTTTTGCGCTCGCTGCAGGCGTTCCAGCTCGTATTAATAGATCAAAAACTCTTCATTCTATGCGAATACGCAAGATTCATGCGTTTAGAGCAGCCAAACAAGCCCCAAACGAATGCACAGACGCTTTTGAACGAAATTGAACGATTGAGTTTTGCGCTCGCCGTACGCGTTCCAGCTCGTGTCATTAGATCAAAAACTCTTCATTCTATGCAAATACGCAAGATTCATGCGTTTGGAGCAGCCAAACAAGCCCCAAACGAATGCAAAGTCGCTTTACAACGAAATTGAACGATTGAGTTTTGCGCTCGCTGTAGGCATTCCAGCTCGTGTTATTAGATCAAAAACTCGTCATTCTATGCAAATACGCAAGATTCATGCGTTTGGAGCAGCCAAACAAGCCCCAAACGAATGCAAAGTCGCTTTACAACGAAATTGAACGATTGAGTATTGCGCTCGCTGTACGCGTTCCAGCTCGTGTTATTAGATCAAAAACTCTTCATTCTATGCAAATACGCAAGATTCATGCGTTTCGAGCAGCCAAATAAGCCCCAAACGAATGCAAAGTCGCTTTATAACGAAATCGGCCGATTCAGTTTTGCGCTCGCTGCAGGCGTTCCAGCTCGAGTTATTAGATCAAAAACTCTTCATTCTATGCAAATACGCAAGATTCATGCGTTTCGAGCAGCCAAACAAGCCCTAAACGAATGCAAAGTCGCTTTATAACGAAATCGACCGATTCAGTTTTGCGCTCGCTGCAGGCGTTCCAGCTCGAGTTATTAGATCAAAAACTCTTCATTCTATGCAAATACGCAAGATTCATGCGTTTGGAGCAGCCAAACAAGCCCTAAACGAATGCAAAGTCGCTTTATAACAAAATCGACCGATTCAGTTTTGCGCTCGCTGCATTCGTTCCAGCTCGTGTTATTAGATCAAAAACTCTTCATTTTATGCAAATACGCAAGATTCATGCGTTTCGAGCAGCCAAACAAGCCCCAATCGGATGGAAAGTCGCTTTATAACGAAATCGGCCGATTCAGTTTTGCGCTCGCTGCAGGCTTTCCAGCTCGTATTAATAGATCTAAGACTCTTCATTCTGTGCAAATACGCAAGATTCATGCGTTTGGAGCAGCCAAACAAGCCCCAAACGAATGCAAAGTCGCTTTATAACGAAAAAGACCGATTCAGTTTTGCGCTCGCTGCAGGCGTTCCAGCTCGAGTTATTAGATCAAAAACTCTTCATTCTATGCAAATACGCAAGATTCATGCGTTTCGAGCAGCCAAACAAGCCCTAAACGAATGCAAAGTCGCTTTATAACGAAATCGACCGATTCAGTTTTGCGCTCGCTGCAGGCGTTCCAGCTCGAGTTATTAGATCAAAAACTCTTCATTCTATGCAAATACGCAAGATTCATGCGTTTCGAGCAGCCAAACAAGCCCTAAACGAATGCAAAGTCGCTTTATAACGAAATCGACCGATTCAGTTTTGCGCTCGCTGCAGGCGTTCCAGCTCGTATTAATAGATAAAAAACTCTTCATTCTATGCGAATACGCAAGATTCATGCGTTTAGAGCAGCCAAACAAGCCCCAAACGAATGCACAGACGCTTTTGAACGAAATTGAACGATTGAGTTTTGCGCTCGCCGTACGCGTTCCAGCTCGTGTCATTAGATCAAAAACTCTTCATTCTATGCAAATACGCAAGATTCATGCGTTTGGAGCAGCCAAACAAGCCCCAAACGAATGCAAAGTCGCTTTACAACGAAATTGAACGATTGAGTTTTGCGCTCGCTGTACGCGTTCCAGCTCGTGTTATTAGATAAAAAACTCTTCATTCTATGCAAATACGCAAGATTCATGCGTTTCGAGCAGCCAAACAAGCCCCAAACGAATGCAAAGTCGCTTTATAACGACAAAGACCGATTTAGTTTTGCGCTCGCTGCAGGCGTTCCAGCTCGAGTTAGTAGATCAAAAACTCTTCATTCTATGCAAATATGCAAGATTCATGCGTTTTGAGCAGCCAAACAAGTCCCAAACGAATGCAAAGTCGCTTTATGACAAAATCGACCGATTCAGTTTTGCGCTCGCTGCAGGCATTCCAGCTCGTGTTATTAGATCAAAAACTCGTCATCCTATGCAAATACGCAAGATTCATGCGTTTGGAGCAGCCAAACAAGCCCCAAACGAATGCAAAGTCGCTTTACAACGAAATTGACCGATTGAGTTTTGCGCTCGCTGTACGCGTTCCAGCTCGTGTTATTAGATCAAAAACTCTTCATTCTATGCAAATACGCAAGATTCATGCGTTTCGAGCAGCCAAATAAGCCCCAAACGAATGCAAAGTCGCTTTATAACGAAATCGGCCGATTCAGTTTTGCGCCCGCTGCAGGCGTTCCAGCTCGTGTTATTAGATCAAAAACTTTTCATTCTATGCAAATACGCAAGATTCATGCGTTTGGAGCAGCCAAACAAGCCCCAAACGAATGCAAAGTCACTTTATAACGAAATCGACCGATTCTGTTTTGCGCTCGCTGCAGGCGTTCCAGCTCGTATTAATAGATCAAAAACTCTTCATTCTATGCAAATACGCAAGATTCATGCGTTTCAAGCAGCTGAACAAGCCCCAAACGAATGGAAAGTCGCTTTATAACGAAATCGGCCGATTCAGTTTTGCGCCCGCTGCAGGCGTTCCAGCTCGTGTTATTAGATCAAAAACTTTTCATTCTATGCAAATACGCAAGATTCATGAATTTCGAGCAGCCAAACAAGCCCCAAACGAATGCAAAGTCACTTTATAACGAAATCGACCGATTCTGTTTTGCGCTCGCTGCAGGCGTTCCAGCTCGTATTAATAGATCAAAAACTCTTCATTCTATGCAAATACGCAAGATTCGAGCGTTTGGAGCAGCCAAACAAGCCCCAAACGAATGCAAAGTCGCTTTATAACGAAATCGACCGATTCAGTTTTGCGCTCGCTGCCGGCGTTCCAGCTCGTATTAATAGATCAAAAACTCTTCATTCTATGCAAATACGCAAGATTCATGCGTTTCAAGCAGCTAAACAAGCCCCAAACGAATGGAAAGTCGCTTTATAACGAAATCGGCCGATTCAGTTTTGCGCCCGCTGCATTCGTTCCAGCTCGTGTTATTAGATCAAAAACTTTTCATTCTATGCAAATACGCAAGATTCATGCGTTTCGAGCAGCCAAACAAGCCCCAAACGAATGCAAAGTCACTTTATAACGAAATCGACCGATTCTGTTTTGCGCTCGCTGCAGGCGTTCCAGCTCGTATTAATAGATCAAAAACTCTTCATTCTATGCAAATACGCAAGATTCGAGCGTTTGGAGCAGCCAAACAAGCCCCAAACGAATGCAAAGTCGCTTTATAACGAAATCGACCGATTCAGTTTTGCGCTCGCTGCAGGCTTTCCAGCTCGTATTAATAGATCTAAGACTCTTCGTTCTGTGCAAATATGCAAGATTCATGCGTTTGGAGCAGCCAAACAAGCCCCAAACGAATGCAAAGTCGCTTTATAACGAAACAGACCGATTGAGTTTTGCGCTCGCTGCAGGCATTCCAGCTCGTGTTATTAGATCAAAAACTCGTCATTCTATGCAAATACGCAAGATTCATGCGTTTCGAGCAGCCAAACAAGCCCCAAACGAATGCAAAGTCACTTTATAACGAAATCGGCCGATTCAGTTTTGCGCTCGCTGCAGACGTTCCAGCTCGTGTTATTAGATCAAAAACTCTTCATTCTATGCAAATACGGAAGATTCATGCGTTTCGAGCAGTCAAACAAGCCCCAAACGAATGCAAAGTCGCTTTATAACGAAAAAGACCGATTTAGTTTTGCGCTCGCTGCAGGCGTTGCAGCTCGAGTTATTAGATCAAAAACTCTTCATTCTATGCAAATACGCAAGATTCATGCGTTTGGAGTAGCCAAACAAGCCCCAAACGAATGCAAAGGCGCTTTATAACGAAATCGGCCGATTCAGTTTTGCGCTCGCTGCAGGCGTTCCAGCTCGAGTTATTAGATCAAAAACTCTTCATTCTATGCAAATACGCAAGATTCATGCGTTTCGAGCAGCCTAACAAGCCCGAAACGAATGCAAAGTCGCTTTATAACGAAATCGACCGATTCAGTTTTGCGCTCGCTGCAGGCGTTCCAGCTCGAGTTATTAGATCAAACACTGTTTATTCTATGCGAATACGCAAGATTCATGCGTTTAGAGCAGCCAAACAAGCCCCAAACGAATGCACAGACGCTTTTGAACGAAATTGAACGATTGAGTTTTGCGCTCGCCGTACGCGTTCCAGCTCGTGTCATTAGATCAAAAACTCTTCATTCTATGCAAATACGCAAGATTCATGCGTTTGGAGCAGCCAAACAAGCCCCAAACGAATGCAAAGTCGCTTTATAACGAAATCGGCCGATTCAGTTTTGCGCTCGCTGCAGGCGTCCCTGCTCGAGTTATTAGATCAAAAACTCTTCATTCTATGCAAATACGCAAGATTCATGCGTTTCGAGCAGCCAAACAAGCCCCAAACGAATGCAAAGTCGCTTCATAACGAAATGGGCCGATTCAGTTTTGCGCTCGCTGCAGGCGTTCCAGCTCGAGTTATTAGATCAAAAACTCTTCATTCTATGCAAATATGCAAGATTCATGCGTTTGGAGCAGCCAAACAAGCCCCAAACGAATGCAAAGTCGCTTTATAACAAAATCGACCGATTCAGTTTTGCGCTCGCTGCAGGCGTTCCAGCTCGAGTTATTAGATCAAAAACTCTTCATTCTATGCAAATACGCAAGATTCATGCGTTTGGAGCAGCCAAACAAGCCCCAAACGAATGCAAAGTCGCTTTATAACAAAATCGACCGATTCAGTTTTGCGCTCGCTGCAGGCGTTCCAGCTCGAGTTATTAGATCAAAAACTCTTCATTCTATGCAAATACGCAAGATTCATGCGTTTGGAGCAGCCAAACAAGCCCCAAACGAATGCAAAGTCGCTTTATAACGACAAAGACCGATTTAGTTTTGCGCTCGCTGCAGGCGTTCCCGCTCGAGTTATTAGATCAAAAACTCTTCATTCTATGCAAATATGCAAGATTCATGCGTTTGGAGCAGCCAAACAAGCCCCAAACGAATGCAAAGTCGCTTTATAACAAAATCGACCGATTCAGTTTTGCGCTCGCTGCAGGCGTTCCAGCTCGAGTTATTAGATCAAAAACTCTTCATTCTATGCAAATATGCAAGATTCATGCGTTTGGAGCAGCCAAACAAGCCCCAAACGAATGCAAAGTCGCTTTATAACAAAATCGACCGATTCAGTTTTGCGCTCGCTGCAGGCGTTCCAGCTCGAGTTATTAGATCAAAAACTCTTCATTCTATGCAAATACGCAAGATTCATGCGTTTGGAGCAGCCAAACAAGCCCCAAACGAACGCAAAGTCGCTTTGTAACAAAATCGACCAATTCAGTTTTGCGCTCGCTGCATTCGTTCCAGCTCGTGTTATTAGATCAAAAACTCTTCATTTTATGCAAATACGCAAGATTCATGCGTTTCGAGCAGCCAAACAAGCCCCAAACGAATGCAAAGTCGCTTTATAACGAAATCGGCCGATTCAGTTTTGCGCTCGCTGCAGGCGTTCCAGCTCGTGTTATTAGATCAAAAACTCTTCATTCTATGCAAATACGCAAGATTCATGTGTTTCGAGCAGCCAAACAAGCCCCAAACGAATGCAAAGTCACTTTCTAACGAAATTGAACGATTGAGTTTTGCGCTCGCTGTACGCGTTCCAGCTCGTGTTATTAGATCAAAAACTCTTCATTCTATGCAAATACGCAAGATTCATGCGTTTGGAGCAGCCGAACAAGCCCCAAACGAATGCAAAGTCGCTTTATAACGAAATCGACCGATTCAGTTTTGCGCTCGCTGCCGGCGTTCCAGCTCGTATTAATAGATCAAAAACTCTTCATTCTATGCAAATACGCAAGATTCATGCGTTTCAAGCAGCTGAACAAGCCCCAAACGAATGGAAAGTCGCTTTATAACGAAATCGGCCGATTCAGTTTTGCGCCCGCTGCAGGCGTTCCAGCTCGTGTTATTAGATCAAAAACTTTTCATTCTATGCAAATACGCAAGATTCATGCGTTTCGAGCAGCCAAACAAGCCCCAAACGAATGCAAAGTCACTTTATAACGAAATCGACCGATTCTGTTTTGCGCTCGCTGCAGGCGTTCCAGCTCGTATTAATAGATCAAAAACTCTTCATTCTATGCAAATACGCAAGATTCGAGCGTTTGGAGCAGCCAAACAAGCCCCAAACGAATGCAAAGTCGCTTTATAACGAAATCGACCGATTCAGTTTTGCGCTCGCTGCCGGCGTTCCAGCTCGGATTAATAGATCAAAAACTCTTCATTCTATGCAAATACGCAAGATTCATGCGTTTCAAGCAGCTAAACAAGCCCCAAACGAATGGAAAGTCGCTTTATAACGAAATCGGCCGATTCAGTTTTGCGCCCGCTGCAGGCGTTCCAGCTCGTGTTATTAGATCAAAAACTTTTCATTCTATGCAAATACGCAAGATTCATGCGTTTCGAGCAGCCAAACAAGCCCCAAACGAATGCAAAGACACTTTATAACGAAATCGACCGATTCTGTTTTGCGCTCGCTGCAGGCGTTCCAGCTCGTATTAATAGATCAAAAACTCTTCATTCTATGCAAATACGCAAGATTCGAGCGTTTGGAGCAGCCAAACAAGCCCCAAACGAATGCAAAGTCGCTTTATAACGAAATCGACCGATTCAGTTTTGCGCTCGCTGCAGGCTTTCCAGCTCGTATTAATAGATCTAAGACTCTTCGTTCTGTGCAAATATGCAAGATTCATGCGTTTGGAGCAGCCAAACAAGCCCCAAACGAATGCAAAGTCGCTTTATAACGAAACAGACCGATTGAGTTTTGCGCTCGCTGCAGGCATTCCAGCTCGTGTTATTAGATCAAAAACTCGTCATTCTATGCAAATACGCAAGATTCATGCGTTTCGAGCAGCCAAACAAGCCCCAAACGCATGCAAAGTCACTTTATAACGAAATCGGCCGATTCAGTTTTGCGCTCGCTGCAGACGTTCCAGCTCGTGTTATTAGATCAAAAACTCTTCATTCTATGCAAATACGCAAGATTCATGCGTTTCGAGCAGTCAAACAAGCCCCAAACGAATGCAAAGTCGCTTTATAACGAAAAAGACCGATTTAGTTTTGCGCTCGCTGCAGGCGTTGCAGCTCGAGTTATTAGATCAAAAACTCCTCATTCTATGCAAATACGCAAGATTCATGCGTTTCGAGCAGCCAAACAAGCCCCAAACGAATGCAAAGTCACTTTATAACGAAATCGACCGATTCTGTTTTGCTCTCGCTGCAGGCGTTCCAGCTCGTATTAATAGATCAAAAACTCTTCATTCTATGCAAATACGCAAGATTCGAGCGTTTGGAGCAGCCAAACAAGCCCCAAACGAATGCAAAGTCGCTTTATAACGAAATCGACCGATTCAGTTTTGCGCTCGCTGCCGGCGTTCCAGCTCGGATTAATAGATCAAAAACTCTTCATTCTATGCAAATACGCAAGATTCATGCGTTTCAAGCAGCTAAACAAGCCCCAAACGAATGGAAAGTCGCTTTATAACGAAATCGGCCGATTCAGTTTTGCGCCCGCTGCAGGCGTTCCAGCTCGTGTTATTAGATCAAAAACTTTTCATTCTATGCAAATACGCAAGATTCATGCGTTTCGAGCAGCCAAACAAGCCCCAAACGAATGCAAAGTCGCTTTATAACGAAATCGACCGATTCAGTTTTGCGCTCGCTGCCGGCGTTCCAGCTCGAGTTATTAGATCAAAAACTCTTCATTCTATGCAAATACGCAAGATTCATGCGTTTCGAGCAGCCAAACAAGCCCCAAACGAATGCAAAGTCGCTTTATAACGAAATGGGCCGATTCAGTTTTGCGCTCGCTGCAGGCGTTCCAGCTCGAGTTATTAGATCAAAAACTCTTCATTCTATGCACATACGCAAGATTCGAGCGTTTGGAGCAGCCAAACAAGCCCCAAACGAATGCAAAGTCGCTTTATAACGAAATCGACCGATTCAGTTTTGCGCTCGCTGCAGGCTTTCCAGCTCGTATTAATAGATCTAAGACTCTTCATTCTATGCAAATATGCAAGATTCATGCGTTTGGAGCAGCCAAACAAGCCCCAAACGAATGCAAAGTCGCTTTATCACAAAATCGACCGATTCAGTTTTGCGCTCGCTGCAGGCATTCCAGCTCGTGTTATTAGATCAAAAACTCGTCATTCTATGCAAATACGCAAGATTCATGCGTTTGGAGCCTCCAAACAAGCCCCAAACGAATGCAAAGTCGCTTTACAACGAAATTGAACGATTGAGTTTTGCGCTCGCTGTACGCGTTCCAGCTCGTGTTATTAGATAAAAAACTCTTCATTCTATGCAAATACGCAAGATTCATGCGTTTGGAGCAGCCAAACAAGCCCCAAACGAATGCAAACTCGCTTTATAACGAAATCGGCCGATTCAGTTTTGCGCTCGCTGCAGGCGTTCCAGCTCGAGTTATTAGATCAAAAACTCTTCATTCTATGCAAATACGCAAGATTCATGCGTTTCGAGCAGCCAAACAAGCCCCAAACGAATGCAAAGTCGCTTTATAACGACAAAGACCGATTTAGTTTTGCGCTCGCTGCAGGCGTTCCAGCTCGAGTTAGTAGATCAAAAACTCTTTATTCTATGCAAATATGCAAGATTCATGCGTTTGGAGCAGCCAAACAAGCCCCAAACGAATGCAAAGTCGCTTTATAACAAAATCGACCGATTCAGTTTTGCGCTCGCTGCAGGCATTCCAGCTCGTGTTATTAGATCAAAAACTCGTCGTTCTATGCAAATACGCAAGATTCATGCGTTTGGAGCAGCCAAACAAGCCCCAAACGAATGCAAAGTCGCTTTACAACGAAATTGAACGATTGAGTTTTGCGCTCGCTGTACGCGTTCCAGCTCGTGTTATTAGATCAAAAACTCTTCATTCTATGCAAATACGCAAGATTCATGCGTTTCGAGCAGCCAAATAAGCCCCAAATGAATGCAAAGTCGCTTTATAACGAAATCGGCCGATTCAGTTTTGCGCTCGCTGCAGGCGTTCCAGCTCGAGTTATTAGATCAAAAACTCTTCATTCTATGCAAATACGCAAGATTCATGCGTTTCGAGCAGCCAAACAAGCCCTAAACGAATGCAAAGTCGCTTTATAACGAAATCGACCGATTCAGTTTTGCGCTCGCTGCAGGCGTTCCAGCTCGAGTTATTAGATCAAAAACTCTTCATTCTATGCAAATACGCAAGATTCATGCGTTTGGAGCAGCCAAACAAGCCCTAAACGAATGCAAAGTCGCTTTATAACAAAATCGACCGATTCAGTTTTGCGCTCGCTGCATTCGTTCCAGCTCGTGTTATTAGATCAAAAACTATTCATTTTATGCAAATACGCAAGATTCATGCGTTTAGAGCAGCCAAACAAGCCCCAAACGAATGCACAGACGCTTTTGAACGAAATTGAACGATTGAGTTTTGAGCTCGCCGTACGCGTTCCAGCTCGTGTTATTAGATCAAAAACTCGTCATCCTATGCAAATACGCAAGATTCATGCGTTTGGAGCAGCCAAACAAGCCCCAAACGAATGCAAAGTCGCTTTACAACGAAATTGAACGATTGAGTTTTGCGCTCGCTGTACGCGTTCCAGCTCGTGTTATTAGATCAAAAACTCTTCATTCTATGCAAATACGCAAGATTCATGCGTTTCGAGCAGCCAAATAAGCCCCAAACGAATGCAAAGTCGCTTTATAACGAAATCGGCCGATTCAGTTTTGCGCTCGCTGCAGGCGTTCCAGCTCGAGTTATTAGATCAAAAACTCTTCATTCTATGCAAATACGCAAGATTCATGCGTTTGGAGCAGCCAAACAAGCCCTAAACGAATGCAAAGTCGGTTTATAACAAAATCGACCGATTCAGTTTTGCGCCCGCTGCATTCGTTCCAGCTCGTGTTATTAGATCAAAAACTCTTCATTTTATGCAAATACGCAAGATTCATGCGTTTCGAGCAGCCAAACAAGCCCCGATCGGATGGAAAGTCGCTTTATAACGAAATCGGCCGATTCAGTTTTGCGCTCGCTGCAGGCTTTCCAGCTCGTATTAATAGATCTAAGACTCTTCATTCTGTGCAAATACGCAAGATTCATGCGTTTGGAGCAGCCAAACAAGCCCCAAACGAATGCAAAGTCGCTTTATAACGAAAAAGACCGATTCAGTTTTGCGCTCGCTGCAGGCGTTCCAGCTCGAGTTATTAGATCAAAAACTCTTCATTCTATGCAAATACGCAAGATTCATGCGTTTCGAGCAGCCAAACAAGCCCTAAACGAATGCAAAGTCGCTTTATAACGAAATCGACCGATTCAGTTTTGCGCTCGCTGCAGGCGTTCCAGCTCGAGTTATTAGATCAAAAACTCTTCATTCTATGCAAATACGCAAGATTCATGCGTTTCGAGCAGCCAAACAAGCCCTAAACGAACGCAAAGTCGCTTTGTAACAAAATCGACCGATTCAGTTTTGCGCTCGCTGCATTCGTTCCAGCTCGTGTTATTAGATCAAAAACTCTTCATTTTATGCAAATACGCAAGATTCATGCGTTTCGAGCAGCCAAACAAGCCCCAAACGAATGCAAAGTCGCTTTATAACGAAATCGGCCGATTCAGTTTTGCGCTCGCTGCAGGCGTTCCAGCTCGTGTTATTAGATCAAAAACTCTTCATTCTATGCAAATACGCAAGATTCATGTGTTTCGAGCAGCCAAACAAGCCCCAAACGAATGCAAAGTCACTTTCTAACGAAATTGAACGATTGAGTTTTGCGCTCGCTGTACGCGTTCCAGCTCGTGTTATTAGATCAAAAACTCTTCATTCTATGCAAATACGCAAGATTCATGCGTTTGGAGCAGCCGAACAAGCCCCAAACGAATGCAAAGTCGCTTTATAACGAAATCGACCGATTCAGTTTTGCGCTCGCTGCCGGCGTTCCAGCTCGTATTAATAGATCAAAAACTCTTCATTCTATGCAAATACGCAAGATTCATGCGTTTCAAGCAGCTGAACAAGCCCCAAACGAATGGAAAGTCGCTTTATAACGAAATCGGCCGATTCAGTTTTGCGCCCGCTGCAGGCGTTCCAGCTCGTGTTATTAGATCAAAAACTTTTCATTCTATGCAAATACGCAAGATTCATGCGTTTCGAGCAGCCAAACAAGCCCCAAACGAATGCAAAGTCACTTTATAACGAAATCGACCGATTCTGTTTTGCGCTCGCTGCAGGCGTTCCAGCTCGTATTAATAGATCAAAAACTCTTCATTCTATGCAAATACGCAAGATTCGAGCGTTTGGAGCAGCCAAACAAGCCCCAAACGAATGCAAAGTCGCTTTATAACGAAATCGACCGATTCAGTTTTGCGCTCGCTGCCGGCGTTCCAGCTCGGATTAATAGATCAAAAACTCTTCATTCTATGCAAATACGCAAGATTCATGCGTTTCAAGCAGCTAAACAAGCCCCAAACGAATGGAAAGTCGCTTTATAACGAAATCGGCCGATTCAGTTTTGCGCCCGCTGCAGGCGTTCCAGCTCGTGTTATTAGATCAAAAACTTTTCATTCTATGCAAATACGCAAAATTCATGCGTTTCGAGCAGCCAAACAAGCCCCAAACGAATGCAAAGACACTTTATAACGAAATCGACCGATTCTGTTTTGCGCTCGCTGCAGGCGTTCCAGCTCGTATTAATAGATCAAAAACTCTTCATTCTATGCAAATACGCAAGATTCGAGCGTTTGGAGCAGCCAAACAAGCCCCAAACGAATGCAAAGTCGCTTTATAACGAAATCGACCGATTCAGTTTTGCGCTCGCTGCAGGCTTTCCAGCTCGTATTAATAGATCTAAGACTCTTCGTTCTGTGCAAATATGCAAGATTCATGCGTTTGGAGCAGCCAAACAAGCCCCAAACGAATGCAAAGTCGCTTTATAACGAAACAGACCGATTGAGTTTTGCGCTCGCTGCAGGCATTCCAGCTCGTGTTATTAGATCAAAAACTCGTCATTCTATGCAAATACGCAAGATTCATGCGTTTCGAGCAGCCAAACAAGCCCCAAACGAATGCAAAGTCACTTTATAACGAAATCGGCCGATTCAGTTTTGCGCTCGCTGCAGACGTTCCAGCTCGTGTTATTAGATCAAAAACTCTTCATTCTATGCAAATACGCAAGATTCATGCGTTTCGAGCAGTCAAACAAGCCCCAAACGAATGCAAAGTCGCTTTATAACGAAAAAGACCGATTTAGTTTTGCGCTCGCTGCAGGCGTTGCAGCTCGAGTTATTAGATCAAAAACTCCTCATTCTATGCAAATACGCAAGATTCATGCGTTTCGAGCAGCCAAACAAGCCCCAAACGAATGCAAAGTCACTTTATAACGAAATCGACCGATTCTGTTTTGCTCTCGCTGCAGGCGTTCCAGCTCGTATTAATAGATCAAAAACTCTTCATTCTATGCAAATACGCAAGATTCGAGCGTTTGGAGCAGCCAAACAAGCCCCAAACGAATGCAAAGTCGCTTTATAACGAAATCGACCGATTCAGTTTTGCGCTCGCTGCCGGCGTTCCAGCTCGGATTAATAGATCAAAAACTCTTCATTCTATGCAAATACGCAAGATTCATGCGTTTCAAGCAGCTAAACAAGCCCCAAACGAATGGAAAGTCGCTTTATAACGAAATCGGCCGATTCAGTTTTGCGCCCGCTGCAGGCGTTCCAGCTCGTGTTATTAGATCAAAAACTTTTCATTCTATGCAAATACGCAAGATTCATGCGTTTCGAGCAGCCAAACAAGCCCCAAACGAATGCAAAGTCGCTTTATAACGAAATCGACCGATTCAGTTTTGCGCTCGCTGCCGGCGTTCCAGCTCGAGTTATTAGATCAAAAACTCTTCATTCTATGCAAATACGCAAGATTCATGCGTTTCGAGCAGCCAAACAAGCCCCAAACGAATGCAAAGTCGCTTTATAACGAAATGGGCCGATTCAGTTTTGCGCTCGCTGCAGGCGTTCCAGCTCGAGTTATTAGATCAAAAACTCTTCATTCTATGCACATACGCAAGATTCGAGCGTTTGGAGCAGCCAAACAAGCCCCAAACGAATGCAAAGTCGCTTTATAACGAAATCGACCGATTCAGTTTTGCGCTCGCTGCAGGCTTTCCAGCTCGTATTAATAGATCTAAGACTCTTCATTCTATGCAAATATGCAAGATTCATGCGTTTGGAGCAGCCAAACAAGCCCCAAACGAATGCAAAGTCGCTTTATCACAAAATCGACCGATTCAGTTTTGCGCTCGCTGCAGGCATTCCAGCTCGTGTTATTAGATCAAAAACTCGTCATTCTATGCAAATACGCAAGATTCATGCGTTTGGAGCCTCCAAACAAGCCCCAAACGAATGCAAAGTCGCTTTACAACGAAATTGAACGATTGAGTTTTGCGCTCGCTGTACGCGTTCCAGCTCGTGTTATTAGATAAAAAACTCTTCATTCTATGCAAATACGCAAGATTCATGCGTTTGGAGCAGCCAAACAAGCCCCAAACGAATGCAAACTCGCTTTATAACGAAATCGGCCGATTCAGTTTTGCGCTCGCTGCAGGCGTTCCAGCTCGAGTTATTAGATCAAAAACTCTTCATTCTATGCAAATACGCAAGATTCATGCGTTTCGAGCAGCCAAACAAGCCCCAAACGAATGCAAAGTCGCTTTATAACGACAAAGACCGATTTAGTTTTGCGCTCGCTGCAGGCGTTCCAGCTCGAGTTAGTAGATCAAAAACTCTTTATTCTATGCAAATATGCAAGATTCATGCGTTTGGAGCAGCCAAACAAGCCCCAAACGAATGCAAAGTCGCTTTATAACAAAATCGACCGATTCAGTTTTGCGCTCGCTGCAGGCATTCCAGCTCGTGTTATTAGATCAAAAACTCGTCATTCTATGCAAATACGCAAGATTCATGCGTTTGGAGCAGCCAAACAAGCCCCAAACGAATGCAAAGTCGCTTTACAACGAAATTGAACGATTGAGTTTTGCGCTCGCTGTACGCGTTCCAGCTCGTGTTATTAGATCAAAAACTCTTCATTCTATGCAAATACGCAAGATTCATGCGTTTCGAGCAGCCAAATAAGCCCCAAATGAATGCAAAGTCGCTTTATAACGAAATCGGCCGATTCAGTTTTGTGCTCGCTGCAGGCGTTCCAGCTCGAGTTATTAGATCAAAAACTCTTCATTCTATGCAAATACGCAAGATTCATGCGTTTCGAGCAGCCAAACAAGCCCTAAACGAATGCAAAGTCGCTTTATAACGAAATCGACCGATTCAGTTTTGCGCTCGCTGCAGGCGTTCCAGCTCGAGTTATTAGATCAAAAACTCTTCATTCTATGCAAATACGCAAGATTCATGCGTTTGGAGCAGCCAAACAAGCCCTAAACGAATGCAAAGTCGCTTTATAACAAAATCGACCGATTCAGTTTTGCGCTCGCTGCATTCGTTCCAGCTCGTGTTATTAGATCAAAAACTATTCATTTTATGCAAATACGCAAGATTCATGCGTTTAGAGCAGCCAAACAAGCCCCAAACGAATGCACAGACGCTTTTGAACGAAATTGAACGATTGAGTTTTGAGCTCGCCGTACGCGTTCCAGCTCGTGTTATTAGATCAAAAACTCGTCATCCTATGCAAATACGCAAGATTCATGCGTTTGGAGCAGCCAAACAAGCCCCAAACGAATGCAAAGTCGCTTTACAACGAAATTGAACGATTGAGTTTTGCGCTCGCTGTACGCGTTCCAGCTCGTGTTATTAGATCAAAAACTCTTCATTCTATGCAAATACGCAAGATTCATGCGTTTCGAGCAGCCAAATAAGCCCCAAACGAATGCAAAGTCGCTTTATAACGAAATCGGCCGATTCAGTTTTGCGCTCGCTGCGTTCCAGCTCGAGTTATTAGATCAAAAACTCTTCATTCTATGCAAATACGCAAGATTCATGCGTTTGGAGCAGCCAAACAAGCCCTAAACGAATGCAAAGTCGCTTTATAACAAAATCGACCGATTCAGTTTTGCGCTCGCTGCATTCGTTCCAGCTCGTGTTATTAGATCAAAAACTCTTCATTTTATGCAAATACGCAAGATTCATGCGTTTCGAGCAGCCAAACAAGCCCCGATCGGATGGAAAGTCGCTTTATAACGAAATCGGCCGATTCAGTTTTGCGCTCGCTGCAGGCTTTCCAGCTCGTATTAATAGATCTAAGACTCTTCATTCTGTGCAAATACGCAAGATTCATGCGTTTGGAGCAGCCAAACAAGCCCCAAACGAATGCAAAGTCGCTTTATAACGAAAAAGACCGATTCAGTTTTGCGCTCGCTGCAGGCGTTCCAGCTCGAGTTATTAGATCAAAAACTCTTCATTCTATGCAAATAAGCAAGATTCATGCGTTTCGAGCAGCCAAACAAGCCCTAAACGAATGCAAAGTCGCTTTATAACGAAATCGACCGATTCAGTTTTGCGCTCGCTGCAGGCGTTCCAGCTCGAGTTATTAGATCAAAAACTCTTCATTCTATGCAAATACGCAAGATTCATGCGTTTCGAGCAGCCAAACAAGCCCTAAACGAATGCAAAGTCGCTTTATAACGAAATCGACCGATTCAGTTTTGCGCTCGCTGCAGGCGTTCCAGCTCGTATTAATAGATCAAAAACTCTTCATTCTATGCGAATACGCAAGATTCATGCGTTTAGAGCAGCCAAACAAGCCCCAAACGAATGCACAGACGCTTTTGAACGAAATTGAACGATTGAGTTTTGCGCTCGCCGTACGCGTTCCAGCTCGTGTCATTAGATCAAAAACTCTTCATTCTATGCAAATACGCAAGATTCATGCGTTTGGAGCAGCCAAACAAGCCCCAAACGAATGCAAAGTCGCTTTACAACGAAATTGAACGATTGAGTTTTGCGCTCGCTGTACGCGTTCCAGCTCGTGTTATTAGATAAAAAAACTCTTCATTCTATGCAAATACGCAAGATTCATGCGTTTCGAGCAGCCAAACAAGCCCCAAACGAATGCAAAGTCGCTTTATAACGACAAAGACCGATTTAGTTTTGCGCTCGCTGCAGGCGTTCCAGCTCGAGTTAGTAGATCAAAAACTCTTCATTCTATGCAAATATGCAAGATTCATGCGTTTGGAGCAGCCGAACAAGCCCCAAACGAATGCAAAGTCGCTTTATAACGAAATCGACCGATTCAGTTTTGCGCTCGCTGCAGGCTTTCCAGCTCGTATTAATAGATCTAAGACTCTTCATTCTGTGCAAATATGCAAGATTCATGCGTTTGGAGCAGCCAAACAAGCCCCAAACGAATGCAAAGTCGCTTTATAACGAAAAAGACCGATTGAGTTTTGCGCTCGCTGCAGGCATTCCAGCTCGTGTTATTAGATCAAAAACTCGTCATTCTATGCAAATACGCAAGATTCATGCGTTTGGAGCAGCCAAACAAGCCCCAAACGAATGCAAAGTCGCTTTATAACGAAAAAGACCGATTCAGTTTTGCGCTCGCTGCAGGCGTTCCAGCTCGAGTTATTAGATCAAAAACTCTTCATTCTATGCAAATACGCAAGATTCATGCGTTTCGAGCAGCCAAACAAGCCCTAAACGAATGCAAAGTCGCTTTATAACGAAATCGACCGATTCAGTTTTGCGCTCGCTGCAGGCGTTCCAGCTCGTGTTATTAGATCAAAAACTTTTCATTCTATGCAAATACGCAAGATTCATGCGTTTCGAGCAGCCAAACAAGCCCTAAACGAATGCAAAGTCGCTTTATAACGAAATCGACCGATTCAGTTTTGCGCTCGCTGCAGGCGTTCCAGCTCGTGTTATTAGATCAAAAACTTTTCATTCTATGCAAATACGCAAGATTCATGCGTTTCGAGCAGCCAAACAAGCCCCAAACGAATGCAGTCACTTTATAAAGAAATCGACCGATTCTGTTTTGCGCTCGCTGCAGGCGTTCCAGCTCGTATTAATAGATCAAAAACTCTTCATTCTATGCAAATACGCAAGATTCGAGCGTTTGGAGCAGCCAAACAAGCCCCAAACGAATGGAAAGTCGCTTTATAACGAAATCAGCCGATTCAGTTTTGCGCTCGCTGCAGGCGTTCCAGCTCGTGTTATTAGATCAAAAACTTTTCATTCTATGCAAATACGCAAGATTCATGCGTTTCGAGCAGCCAAACAAGCCCCAAACGAATGCAAAGTCACTTTATAACGAAATCGACCGATTCTGTTTTGCGCTCGCTGCAGGCGTTCCAGCTCGTATTAATAGATCAAAAACTCTTCATTCTATGCAAATACGCAAGATTCGATTGTTTGGAGCAGCCAAACAAGCCCCAAACGAATGCAAAGTCGCTTTATAACAAAATCGACCGATTCAGTTTTGCGCTCGCTGCAGGCATTCCAGCTCGTGTTATTAGATCAAAAACTCGTCATTCTATGCAAATACGCAAGATTCATGCGTTTGGAGCAGCCAAACAAGCCCCAAGCGAATGCAAAGTCGCTTTACAACGAAATTGAACGATTGAGTTTTGCGCTCGCCGTACGCGTTCCAGCTCGTGTCATTAGATCAAAAACTCTTCATTCTGTGCAAATATGCAAGATTCATGCGTTTGGAGCAGCCAAACAAGCCCCAAACGAATGCAAAGTCGCTTTACAACGAAATTGAACGATTGTGTTTTGCGCTCGCTGTACGCGTTCCAGCTCGTGTTATTCGATCAAAAACTCTTCATTCTATGCAAATACGCAAGATTCATGCGTTTGGAGCAGCCAAACAAGCCCTAAACGAATGCAAAGTCGCTTTATAACGAAATCGACCGATTCAGTTTTGCGCTCGCTGCCGGCGTTCCAGCTCGTATCAATAGGTCAAAAACTCTTCATTCTATGCAAATACGCAAGATTCATGCGTTTCAAGCAGCTAAACAAGGCCCAAACGAATGGAAAGTAACTTTATAACGAAATCGGCCGATTCAGTTTTGCGCTCGCTGCAGGCGTTCCAGCTCGTGTTATTAGATCAAAAACTTTTCATTCTATGCAAATACGCAAGATTCATGCGTTTCGAGCAGCCAAACAAGCCCCAAACGAATGCAGTCACTTTATAACGAAATCGACCGATTCTTTTTTGCGCTCGCTGCAGGCGTTCCAGCTCGTATTAATAGATCAAAAACTCTTCATTCTATGCAAATACGCAAGATTCGAGCGTTTGGAGCAGCCAAACAAGCCCCAAACGAATGGAAAGTCGCTTTATAACGAAATCAGCCGATTCAGTTTTGCGCTCGCTGCAGGCGTTCCAGCTCGTGTTATTAGATCAAAAACTTTTCATTCTATGCAAATACGCAAGATTCATGCGTTTCGAGCAGCCAAACAAGCCCCAAACGAATGCAAAGTCACTTTATAACGAAATCGACCGATTCAGTTTTGCGCTCGCTGCAGGCGTTCCAGCTCGTATTAGTAGATCAAAAACTCTTCATTCTATGCGAATACGCAAGATTCATGCGTTTAGAGCAGCCAAACAAGCCCCAAACGAATGCACAGACGCTTTTGAACGAAATTGAACGATTGAGTTTTGCGCTCGCCGTACGCGTTCCAGCTCGTGTCATTAGATCAAAAACTCTTCATTCTATGCAAATACGCAAGATTCATGCGTTTGGAGCAGCCAAACAAGCCCCAAACGAATGCAAAGTCGCTTTACAACGAAATTGAACGATTGAGTTTTGCGCTCGCTGTACGCGTTCCAGCTCGTGTTATTAGATAAAAAATCTCTTCATTCTATGCAAATACGCAAGATTCATGCGTTTCGAGCAGCCAAACAAGCCCCAAACGAATGCAAAGTCGCTTTATAACGACAAAGACCGATTTAGTTTTGCGCTCGCTGCAGGCGTTCCAGCTCGAGTTAGTAGATCAAAAACTCTTCATTCTATGCAAATATGCAAGATTCATGCGTTTGGAGCAGCCAAACAAGCCCCAAACGAATGCAAAGTCGCTTTATAACAAAATCGACCGATTCAGTTTTGCGCTCGCTGCAGGCATTCCAGCTCGTGTTATTAGATCAAAAACTCGTCATTCTATGCAAATACGCAAGATTCATGCGTTTGGAGCAGCCAAACAAGCCTCAAACGAATGCAAAGTCGCTTTACAACGAAATTGAGAATTGAGTTTTGCGCTCGCTGTACGCGTTCCAGCTCGTGTTATTAGATCAAAAACTCTTCATTGGAAGCAAATACGCAAGATTCATGCGTTTGGAGCAGCCGAACAAGCCCCAAACGAATGCAAAGTCGCTTTATAACGAAATCGACCGATTCAGTTTTGCGCTCGCTGCAGGCTTTCCAGCTCGTATTAATAGATCTAAGACTCTTCATTCTGTGCAAATATGCAAGATTCATGCGTTTGGAGCAGCCAAACAAGCCCCAAACGAATGCAAAGTCGCTTTATAACGAAAAAGACCGATTGAGTTTTGCGCTCGCTGCAGGCATTCCAGCTCGTGTTATTAGATCAAAAACTCGTCATTCTATGCAAATACGCAAGATTCATGCGTTTGGAGCAGCCAAACAAGCCCCAAACGAATGCAAAGTCGCTTTATAACGAAAAAGACCGATTCAGTTTTGCGCTCGCTGCAGGCGTTCCAGCTCGAGTTATTAGATCAAAAACTCTTCATTCTATGCAAATACGCAAGATTCATGCGTTTCGAGCAGCCAAACAAGCCCTAAACGAATGCAAAGTCGCTTTATAACGAAATCGACCGATTCAGTTTTGCGCTCGCTGCAGGCGTTCCAGCTCGTGTTATTAGATCAAAAACTTTTCATTCTATGCAAATACGCAAGATTCATGCGTTTCGAGCAGCCAAACAAGCCCTAAACGAATGCAAAGTCGCTTTATAACGAAATCGACCGATTCAGTTTTGCGCTCGCTGCAGGCGTTCCAGCTCGTGTTATTAGATCAAAAACTTTTCATTCTATGCAAATACGCAAGATTCATGCGTTTCGAGCAGCCAAACAAGCCCCAAACGAATGCAGTCACTTTATAAAGAAATCGACCGATTCTGTTTTGCGCTCGCTGCAGGCGTTCCAGCTCGTATTAATAGATCAAAAACTCTTCATTCTATGCAAATACGCAAGATTCGAGCGTTCGGAGCAGCCAAACAAGCCCCAAACGAATGGAAAGTCGCTTTATAACGAAATCAGCCGATTCAGTTTTGCGCTCGCTGCAGGCGTTCCAGCTCGTGTTATTAGATCAAAAACTTTTCATTCTATGCAAATACGCAAGATTCATGCGTTTCGAGCAGCCAAACAAGCCCCAAACGAATGCAAAGTCACTTTATAACGAAATCGACCGATTCTGTTTTGCGCTCGCTGCAGGCGTTCCAGCTCGTATTAATAGATCAAAAACTCTTCATTCTATGCAAATACGCAAGATTCGATTGTTTGGAGCAGCCAAACAAGCCCCAAACGAATGCAAAGTCGCTTTATAACAAAATCGACCGATTCAGTTTTGCGCTCGCTGCAGGCATTCCAGCTCGTGTTATTAGATCAAAAACTCGTCATTCTATGCAAATACGCAAGATTCATGCGTTTGGAGCAGCCAAACAAGCCCCAAGCGAATGCAAAGTCGCTTTACAACGAAATTGAACGATTGAGTTTTGCGCTCGCCGTACGCGTTCCAGCTCGTGTCATTAGATCAAAAACTCTTCATTCTGTGCAAATATGCAAGATTCATGCGTTTGGAGCAGCCAAACAAGCCCCAAACGAATGCAAAGTCGCTTTACAACGAAATTGAACGATTGTGTTTTGCGCTCGCTGTACGCGTTCCAGCTCGTGTTATTCGATCAAAAACTCTTCATTCTATGCAAATACGCAAGATTCATGCGTTTGGAGCAGCCAAACAAGCCCTAAACGAATGCAAAGTCGCTTTATAACGAAATCGACCGATTCAGTTTTGCGCTCGCTGCAGGCGTTCCAGCTCGAGTTATTAGATCAAAACCTCTTCATTCTATGCAAATACGCAAGATTCATGCGTTTCGAGCAGCCAAACAAGCCCCAAACGAATGCAAAGTCGCTTTATAACGAAATCGGCCGATTCAGTTTTGCGCTCGCTGCAGACGTTCCAGCTCGTGTTATTAGATCAAAAACTCTTCATTCTATGCAAATACGCAAGATTCATGCGTTTCGAGCAGTCAAACAAGCCCCAAACGAATGCAAAATCGCTTTATAACGAAAAAGACCGATTTAGTTTTGCGCTCGCTGCAGGCGTTCCAGCTCGAGTTATTAGATCAAAAACTCTTCATTCTATGCAAATACGCAAGATTCATGCGTTTGGAGCAGCCAAACAAGCCCCAAACGAATGCAAAGTCGCTTTATAACAAAATCGACCGATTCAGTTTTGCGCTCGCTGCATTCGTTCCAGCTCGTGTTATTAGATCAAAAACTCTTCATTTTATGCAAATACGCAAGATTCATGCGTTTCGAGCAGCCGAACAAGCCCCAAACGAATGCAAAGTCGCTTTATAACGAAAAAGACCGATTTAGTTTTGCGCTCGCTGCAGGCGTTCCAGCTCGAGTTATTAGATCAAAAACTCTTCATTCTATGCAAATACGCAAGATTCATGCGTTTGGAGCAGCCAAACAAGCCCCAAACGAATGCAAAGTCGCTTTATAACGAAAAAGACCGATTTAGTTTTGCGCTCGCTGTACGCGTTCCAGCTCGTGTTATTAGATCAAAAACTCTTCATTCTATGCAAATACGCAAGATTCATGCGTTTGGAGCAGCCGAACAAGCCCCAAACGAATGCAAAGTCGCTTTATAACGAAATCGACCGATTCAGTTTTGCGCTCGCTGCCGGCGTTCCAGCTCGTATTAATAGATCAAAAACTCTTCATTCTATGCAAATACGCAAGATTCATGCGTTTCGAGCAGCCAAACAAGCCCTAAACGAATGCAAAGTCGCTTTATAACGAAATCGACCGATTCAGTTTTGCGCTCGCTGCCGGCGTTCCAGCTCGTATCAATAGATCAAAAACTCTTCATTCTATGCAAATACGCAAGATTCATGCGTTTCAAGCAGCTAAACAAGGCCCAAACGAATGGAAAGTCGCTTTATAACGAAATCGGCCGATTCAGTTTTGCGCTCGCTGCAGGCGTTCCAGCTCGTGTTATTAGATCAAAAACTTTTCATTCTATGCAAATACGCAAGATTCATGCGTTTCGAGCAGCCAAACAAGCCCCAAACGAATGCAGTCACTTTATAACGAAATCGACCGATTCTTTTTTGCGCTCGCTGCAGGCGTTCCAGCTCGTATTAATAGATCAAAAACTCTTCATTCTATGCAAATACGCAAGATTCGAGCGTTTGGAGCAGCCAAACAAGCCCCAAACGAATGGAAAGTCGCTTTATAACGAAATCAGCCGATTCAGTTTTGCGCTCGCTGCAGGCGTTCCAGCTCGTGTTATTAGATCAAAAACTTTTCATTCTATGCAAATACGCAAGATTCATGCGTTTCGAGCAGCCAAACAAGCCCCAAACGAATGCAAAGTCACTTTATAACGAAATCGACCGATTCTGTTTTGCGCTCGCTGCAGGCGGTCCAGCTCGTATTAATAGATCAAAAACTCTTCATTCTATGCAAATACGCAAGATTCGAGCGTTTGGAGCAGCCAAACAAGCCCCAAACGAATGCAAAGTCGCTTTATAACGAAATCGACCGATTCAGTTTTGCGCTCGCTGCAGGCTTTCCAGCTCGTATTAATAGATCTAAGACTCTTCATTCTATGCAAATATGCAAGATTCATGCGTTTGGAGCAGCCAAACAAGCCCCAAACGAATGCAAAGTCGCTTTATAACAAAATCGACCGATTCAGTTTTGCGCTCGCTGCAGGCATTCCAGCTCGTGTTATTAGATCAAAAACTCGTCATTCTATGCAAATACGCAAGATTCATGCGTTTGGAGCAGCCAAACAAGCCCCAAATGAATGCAAAGTCGCTTTACAACGAAATTGAACGATTGAGTTTTGCGCTCGCTGTACGCGTTCCAGCTCGTGTTATTCGATCAAAAACTCTTCATTCTATGCAAATACGCAAGATTCATGCGTTTGGAGCAGCCAAACAAGCCCCAGACGAATGCAAAGTCGCTTTATAACGAAATCGACCGATTCAGTTTTGCGCTCGCTGCAGGCTTTCCAGCTCGTATTAATAGATCTAAGACTCTTCATTCTATGCAAATATGCAAGATTCATGCGTTTGGAGCAGCCAAACAAGCCCCAAACGAATGCAAAGTCGCTTTATAACAAAATCGACCGATTCAGTTTTGCGCTCGCTGCAGGCATTCCAGCTCGTGTTATTAGATCAAAAACTCGTCATTCTATGCAAATACGCAAGATTCATGCGTTTCGAGCAGCCAAACAAGCCCCAAACGAATGCAAAGTCGCTTTATAACGAAATCGGCCAATTCAGTTTTGCGCTCGCTGCAGGCGTTCCAGCTCGTGTTATTAGATCAAAAACTCTTTATTCTATGCAAATACTCAAGATTCATGCGTTTCGAGCAGCCAAACAAGCCCCAAACGAATGCAAAGTCGCTTTATAACGAAATCGACCGATTCTGTTTTGCGCTCGCTGCAGGCGTTCCAGCTCGTATTAATAGATCAAAAACTCTTCATTCTATGCAAATAGGCAAGATTCGAGCGTTTGGAGCAGCCAAACAAGCCCCAAACGAATGCAAAGTCGCTTTATAACGAAAAAGACCGATTCAGTTTTGCGCTCGCTGCAGGCGTTCCAGCTCGAGTTATTAGATCAAAAACTCTTCATTCTATGCAAATACGCAAGATTCATGCGTTTCGAGCAGCCAAACAAGCCCTAAACGAATGCAAAGTCGCTTTATAACGAAATCGACCGATTCAGTTTTGCGCTCGCTGCAGGCGTTCCAGCTCGAGTTATTAGATCAAAAACTCTTCATTCTATGCAAATAAGCAAGATTCATGCGTTTCGAGCAGCCAAACAAGCCCCAAACGAATGCAAAGTCACTTTATAACGAAATCGACCGATTCTGTTTTGCGCTCGCTGCAGGCGTTCCAGCTCGTATTAATAGATCAAAAACTCTTCATTCTATGCAAATACGCAAGATTCGAGCGTTTGGAGCAGCCAAACAAGCCCCAAACGAATGGAAAGCCGCTTTATAACGAAATCAGCTGATTCAGTTTTGCGCTCGCTGCAGGCTTTCCAGCTCGTATTAATAGATCTAAGACTCTTCATTCTATGCAAATATGCAAGATTCATGCGTTTGGAGCAGCCAAACAAGCCCCAAACGAATGCAAAGTCGCTTTATAACAAAATCGACCGATTCAGTTTTGCGCTCGCTGCAGGCGTTCCAGCTCGAGTTATTAGATCAAAAACTCTTCATTCTATGCAAATACGCAAGATTCATGCGTTTCGAGCAGCCAAACAAGCCCTAAACGAATGCAAAGTCGCTTTATAACGAAATCGACCGATTCAGTTTTGCGGTCGCTGCAGGCGTTCCAGCTCGAGTTATTAGATCAAACACTGTTTATTCTATGCGAATACGCAAGATTCATGCGTTTAGAGCAGCCAAACAAGCCCCAAACGAATGCACAGACGCTTTTGAACGAAATTGAACGATTGAGTTTTGCGCTCGCCGTACGCGTTCCAGCTCGTGTCATTAGATCAAAAACTCTTCATTCTATGCAAATACGCAAGATTCATGCGTTTCGAGCAGCCAAACAAGCCCTAAACGAATGCAAAGTCGCTTTATAACGAAATCGACCGATTCAGTTTTGCGGTCGCTGCAGGCGTTCCAGCTCGAGTTATTAGATCAAACACTGTTTATTCTATGCGAATACGCAAGATTCATGCGTTTAGAGCAGCCAAACAAGCCCCAAACGAATGCACAGACGCTTTTGAACGAAATTGAACGATTGAGTTTTGCGCTCGCCGTACGCGTTCCAGCTCGTGTCATTAGATCAAAAACTCTTCATTCTATGCAAATACGCAAGATTCATGCGTTTGGAGCAGCCAAACAAGCCCCAAACGAATGCAAAGTCGCTTTACAACGAAATTGAACGATTGAGTTTTGCGCTCGCTGTACGCGTTCCAGCTCGTGTTATTAGATCAAAAACTCTTCATTCTATGCAAATACGCAAGATTCATGCGTTTCGAGCAGCCAAACAAGCCCCAAACGAATGCAAAGTCGCTTTATAACGAAATCGGCCGATTCAGTTTTGCGCTCGCTGCAGGCGTTCCAGCTCGAGTTATTAGATCAAAAACTCTTCATTCTATGCAAATACGCAAGATTCATGCGTTTCGAGCAGTCAAACAAGCCCCAAACGAATGCAAAGTCGCTTTATAACGAAATCGGCCGATTCAGTTTTGCGCTCGCTGCAGGCGTTCCAGCTCGTGTTATTAGATCAAAAACTCTTCATTCTATGCAAATACGCAAGATTCATGCGTTTCGAGCAGCCAAACAAGCCCCAAACGAATGCAAAGTCGCTTTATAACGACAAAGACCGATTTAGTTTTGCGCTCGCTGCAGGCGTTCCAGCTCGAGTAATTAGATCAAAAACTCTTCATTCTATGCAAATATGCAAGATTCATGCGTTTGGAGCAGCCAAACAAGCCCCAAACGAATGCAAAGTCGCTTTATAACAAAATCGACCGATTCAGTTTTGCGCTCGCTGCAGGCATTCCAGCTCGTGTTATTAGATCAAAAACTCGTCATTCTATGCAAATACGCAAGATTCATGCGTTTGGAGCAGCCAAACAAGCCCCAAACGAATGCAAAGTCGCTTTACAACGAAATTGAACGATTGAGTTTTGCGCTCGCTGTACGCGTTCCAGCTCGTGTTATTAGATCAAAAACTCTTCATTCTATGCAAATACGCAAGATTCATGCGTTTGGAGCAGATAAACAAGCCCTAAACGAATGCAAAGTCGCTTTATAACGAAATCGACCGATTCAGTTTTGCGCTCGCTGCAGGCGTTCCAGCTCGAGTTATTGGATCAAACACTCTTTATTCTATGCGAATACGCAAGATTCATGCGTTTAGAGCAGCCAAACAAGCCCCAAACGAATGCACAGACGCTTTTAAACGAAATTGAACGATTGAGTTTTGCGCTCGCCGTACGCGTTCCAGCTCGAGTTATTAGATCAAACACTCTTTATTCTATGCGAATACGCAAGATTCATGCGTTTAGAGCAGCCAAACAAGCCCCAAACGAATGCATAGACGCTTTTAAACGAAATTGAACGATTGAGTTTTGCGCTCGCTGTAAACGTTCCAGCTCGTGTCATTAGATCAAAAACTCTTCATTCTATGCAAATATGCAAGATTCATGCGTTTAGAGCAGCCAAACAAGCCCCAAACGAATGCATAGACGCTTTTAAACGAAATTGAACGATTGAGTTTTGCGCTCGCTGTACGCGTTCCAGCTCGTGTCATTAGATCAAAAACTCTTCATTCTATGCAAATACGCAAGATTCATGCGTTTGGAGCAGCCAAACAAGCCCTAAACGAATGCAAAGTCGCTTTATAACGAAATCGACCGATTCAGTTTTGCGCTCGCTGCAGGCGTCCCAGCTCGAGTTATTAGATCAAACACTGTTTATTCTATGCGAATACGCAAGATTCATGCGTTTAGAGCAGCCAAACAAGCCCCAAACGAATGCACAGACGCTTTTGAACGAAATTGAACGATTGAGTTTTGCACTCGCCGTACGCGTTACAGCTCGTGTCATTAGATCAAAAACTCTCCATTCTATGCAAATACGCAAGATTCATGCGTTTGGAGCAGCCAAACAAGCCCCAAACGAATGCAAAGTCGCTTTACAACGAAATTGAACGATTGAGTTCTGCGCTCGCTGTACGCGTTCCAGCTCGTGTTATTAGATCAAAAACTCTTCATTCTATGCAAATACGCAAGATTCATGCGTTTGGAGCAGCCAAACAAGCCCCAAACGAATGCAAAGTCGCTTTATAACGAAATCGGCCGATTCAGTTTTGCGCTCGCTGCAGGCGTTCCAGCTCGAGTTATTAGATCAAACACTCTTTATTCTATGCGAATACGCAAGATTCATGCGTTTAGAGCAGCCAAACAAGCCCCAAACGAATGCATAGACGCTTTTAAACGAAATTGAACGATTGAGTTTTGCGCTCGCCGTACGCGTTCCAGCTCGAGTTATTAGATCAAACACTCTTTATTCTATGCGAATACGCAAGATTCATGCGTTTAGAGCAGCCAAACAAGCCCCAAACGAATGCATAGACGCTTTTAAACGAAATTGAACGATTGAGTTTTGCGCTCGCTGTACGCGTTCCAGCTCGTGTCATTAGATCAAAAACTCTTCATTCTATGCAAATACGCAAGATTCATGCGTTTGGAGCAGCCAAACAAGCCCCAAACGAATGCAAAGTCACTTTCTAACGAAATTGAACGATTGAGTTTTGCGCTCGCTGTACGCGTTCCAGCTCGTGTTATTAGATCAAAAACTCTTCATTCTATGCAAATACGCAAGATTCATGCGTTTGGAGCAGCCGAACAAGCCCCAAACGAATGCAAAGTCGCTTTATAACGAAATCGACCGATTCAGTTTTGCGCTCGCTGCCGGCGTTCCAGCTCGTATTAATAGATCAAAAACTCTTCATTCTATGCAAATACGCAAGATTCATGCGTTTCAAGCAGCTAAACAAGCCCCAAACGAATGGAAAGTCGCTTTATAACGAAATCGGCCGATTCAGTTTTGCGCTCGCTGCAGGCGTTCCAGCTCGTGTTATTAGATCAAAAACTTTTCATTCTATGCAAATAGGCAAGATTCATGCGTTTCGAGCAGCCAAACAAGCCCCAAACGATTGCAAAGTCACTTTATAACGAAATCGACCGATACTGTTTTGCGCTCGCTGCAGGCGTTCCAGCTCGAGTTATTAGATCAAAAACTCTTCATTCTATGCCAATACGCAAGATTCATGCGTTTCGAGCAGCCAAACAAGCCCCAAACGAATGCAAAGTCGCTTTATAACGAAATCGACCGATTCAGTTTTGCGCTCGCTGCAGGCGTTCCAGCTCGAGTTATTAGATCAAACACTGTTTATTCTATGCGAATACGCAAGATTCATGCGTTTAGAGCAGCCAAACAAGCCCCAAACGAATGCACAGACGCTTTTGAACGAAATTGAACGATTGAGTTTTGCGCTCGCCGTACGCGTTCCAGCTCGTGTCATTAGATCAAAAACTCTTCATTCTATGCAAATACGCAAGATTCATGCGTTTGGAGCAGCCAAACAAGCCCTAAACGAATGCAAAGTCGCTTTATAACGAAAAAGACCGATTGAGTTTTGCGCTCGCTGCAGGCATTCCAGCTTCTGTTATTAGATCAAAAACTCGTCATTCTATGCAAATACGCAAGATTAATGCGTTTGGAGCAGCCAAACAAGCCCCAAACGAATGCAAAGTCGCTTTATAACGAAAAAGACCGATTCAGTTTTGCGCTCGCTGCAGGCTTTCCAGCTCGTATTAATAGATCTAAGACTCTTCATTCTGTGCAAATATGCAAGATTCATGCGTTTGGAGCAGCCAAACAAGCCCCAAACGAATGCAAAGTAGCTTTATAACGAAAAAGACCGATTGAGTTTTGCGCTCGCTGCAGGCATTCCAGCTCGTGTTATTAGATCAAAAACTAGTCATTCTATGCAAATACGCAAGATTCATGCGTTTCGAGCAGTCAAACAAGCCCCAAACGAATGCAAAATCGCTTTATAACGAAAAAGACCGATTTAGTTTTGCGCTTGCTGCAGGCGTTCCAGCTCGAGTTATTAGATCAAAAACTCTTTATTCTATGCAAATACGCAAGATTCATGCGTTTGGAGCAGCCAAACAAGCCCCAAACGAATGCAAAGTCGCTTTATAACAAAATCGACCGATTCAGTTTTGCGCTCGCTGCATTCGTTCCAGCTCGTGTTATTAGATCAAAAACTCTTCATTTTATGCAAATACGCAAGATTCATGCGTTTCGAGCAGCCAAACAAGCCCCAAACGAATGCAAAGTCGCTTTATAACGAAATCAGCCGATTCAGTTTTGCGCTCGCTGCAGGCGTTCCAGCTCGTGTTATTAGATCAAAAACTCTTCATTCTATGCAAATACGCAAGATTCATTTGTTTCGAGCAGCCAAACAAGCCCCAAACGAATGCAAAGTGACTTTCTAACGAAATTGAACGATTGAGTTTTGCGCTCGCTGTACGCGTTCCAGCTCGTGTTATTAGATCAAAAACTCTTCATTCTATGCAAATACGCAAGATTCATCCGTTTCGAGCAGTCAAACAAGCCCCAAACGAATGGAAAGTCGCTTTATAACGAAATCGGCCGATTCAGTTTTGCGCTCGCTGCAGGCTTTCCAGCTCGTATTAATAGATCTAAGACTCTTCATTCTGTGCAAATATGCAAGATTCATGCGTTTGGAGCAGCCAAACAAGCCCCAAACGAATGCAAAGTAGCTTTATAACGAAAAAGACCGATTGAGTTTTGCGCTCGCTGCAGGCATTCCAGCTCGTGTTATTAGATCAAAAACTAGTCATTCTATGCAAATACGCAAGATTCATGCGTTTCGAGCAGTCAAACAAGCCCCAAACGAATGCAAAATCGCTTTATAACGAAAAAGACCGATTTAGTTTTGCGCTCGCTGCAGGCGTTCCAGCTCGAGTTATTAGATCAAAAACTCTTCGTTCTATGCAAATACGCAAGATTCATGCGTTTGGAGCAGCCAAACAAGCCCCAAACGAATGCAAAGTCGCTTTATAACAAAATCGACCGATTCAGTTTTGCGCTCGCTGCATTCGTTCCAGCTCGTGTTATTAGATCAAAAACTCTTCATTTTATGCAAATACGCAAGATTCATGCGTTTCGAGCAGCCAAACAAGCCCCAAACGAATGCAAAGTCGCTTTATAACGAAATCGGCCGATTCAGTTTTGCGCTCGCTGCAGGCGTTCCAGCTCGTGTTATTAGATCAAAAACTCTTCATTCTATGCGAATACGCAAGATTCATTTGTTTCGAGCAGCCAAACAAGCCCCAAACGAATGCAAAGTCACTTTCTAACGAAATTGAACGATTGAGTTTTGCGCTCGCTGTACGCGTTCCAGCTCGTGTCATTAGATCAAAAACTCTTCATTCTATGCAAATACGCAAGATTCATGCGTTTGGAGCAGATAAACAAGCCCTAAACGAATGCAAAGTCGCTTTATAACGAAATCGACCGATTCAGTTTTGCGCTCGCTGCAGGCGTTCCAGCTCGAGTTATTAGATCAAACACTCTTTATTCTATGCGAATACGCAAGATTCATGCGTTTAGAGCAGCCAAACAAGCCCCAAACGAATGCACAGACGCTTTTAAACGAAATTGAACGATTGAGTTTTGCGCTCGCCGTACGCGTTCCAGCTCGAGTTATTAGATCAAACACTCTTTATTCTATGCGAATACGCAAGGTTCATGCGTTTAGAGCAGCCAAACAAGCCCCAAACGAATGCATAGACGCTTTTAAACGAAATTGAACGATTGAGTTTTGCGCTCGCTGTACGCGTTCCAGCTCGTGTCATTAGATCAAAAACTCTTCATTCTATGCAAATACGCAAGATTCATGCGTTTGGAGCAGCCAAACAAGCCCTAAACGAATGCAAAGTCGCTTTATAACGAAATCGACCGATTCAGTTTTGCGCTCGCTGCAGGCGTTCCAGCTCGAGTTATTAGATCAAAAACTCTTCATTCTATGCAAATACGCAAGATTCATGCGTTTCGAGCAGCCAAACAAGCCCCAAACGAATGCAAAGTCACTTTCTAACGAAATTGAACGATTGAGTTTTGCGCTCGCTGTACGCGTTCCAGCTCGTGTTATTAGATCAAAAACTCTTCATTCTATGCAACTACGCAAGATTCATGCGTTTGGAGCAGCCGAACAAGCCCCAAACGAATGCAAAGTCGGTTTATAACGAAATCGACCGATTCAGTTTTGCGCTCGCTGCCGGCGTTCCAGCTCGTATTAATAGATCAAAAACTCTTCATTCTATGCAAATACGCATGATTCATGCGTTTCAAGCAGCTAAACAAGCCCCAAACGAATGGAAAGTCGCTTTATAACAAAATCGGCCGATTCAGTTTTGCGCCCGCTGCAGGCATTCCAGCTCGTGTTATTAGATCAAAAACTCGTCATTCTATGCAAATACGCAAGATTCATGCGTTTGGAGCAGCCAAACAAGCCCCAAACGAATGCAAAGTCGCTTTACAACGAAATTGAACGATTGAGTTTTGCGCTCGCTGTACGCGTTCCAGCTCGTGTTATTAGATCAAAAACTCGTCATTCTATGCAAATACGCAAGATTCATGCGTTTGGAGCAGCCAAACAAGCCCCAAACGAATGCAAAGTCGCTTTACAACGAAATTGAACGATTGAGTTTTGCGCTCGCTGTACGCGTTCCAGCTCGTGTTATTAGATCAAAAACTCTTCATTCTATGCAAATACGCAAGATTCATGCGTTTGGAGCAGATAAACAAGCCCTAAACGAATGCAAAGTCGCTTTATAACGAAATCGACCGATTCAGTTTTGCGCTCGCTGCAGGCGTTCCAGCTCGAGTTATTAGATCAAACACTCTTTAGTCTATGCGAATACGCAAGATTCATGCGTTTAGAGCAGCCAAACAAGCCCCAAACGAATGCACAGACGCTTTTAAACGAAATTGAACGATTGAGTTTTGCGCTTGCCGTACGCGTTCCAGCTCGAGTTATTAGATCAAACACTCTTTATTCTATGCGAATACGCAAGGTTCATGCGTTTAGAGCAGCCAAACAAGCCCCAAACGAATGCATAGACGCTTTTAAACGAAATTGAACGATTGAGTTTTGCGCTCGCTGTACGCGTTCCAGCTCGTGTCATTAGATCAAAAACTCTTCATTCTATGCAAATACGCAAGATTCATGCGTTTGGAGCAGCCAAACAAGCCCTAAACGAATGCAAAGTCGCTTTATAACGAAATCGACCGATTCAGTTTTGCGCTCGCTGCAGGCGTTCCAGCTCGAGTTATTAGATCAAAAACTCTTCATTCTATGCAAATACGCAAGATTCATGCGTTTCGAGCAGCCAAACAAGCCCCAAACGAATGCAAAGTCACTTTCTAACGAAATTGAACGATTGAGTTTTGCGCTCGCTGTACGCGTTCCAGCTCGTGTTATTAGATCAAAAACTCTTCATTCTATGCAACTACGCAAGATTCATGCGTTTGGAGCAGCCGAACAAGCCCCAAACGAATGCAAAGTCGGTTTATAACGAAATCGACCGATTCAGTTTTGCGCTCGCTGCCGGCGTTCCAGCTCGTATTAATAGATCAAAAACTCTTCATTCTATGCAAATACGCAAGATTCATGCGTTTCAAGCAGCTAAACAAGCCCCAAACGAATGGAAAGTCGCTTTATAACGAAATCGGCCGATTCAGTTTTGCGCCCGCTGCAGGCATTCCAGCTCGTGTTATTAGATCAAAAACTCGTCATTCTATGCAAATACGCAAGATTCATGCGTTTGGAGCAGCCAAACAAGCCCCAAACGAATGCAAAGTCGCTTTACAACGAAATTGAACGATTGAGTTTTGCGCTCGCTGTACGCGTTCCAGCTCGTGTTATTAGATCAAAAACTCGTCATTCTATGCAAATACGCAAGATTCATGCGTTTGGAGCAGCCAAACAAGCCCCAAACGAATGCAAAGTCGCTTTACAACGAAATTGAACGATTGAGTTTTGCGCTCGCTGTACGCGTTCCAGCTCGTGTTATTAGATCAAAAACTCTTCATTCTATGCAAATACGCAAGATTCATGCGTTTGGAGCAGATAAACAAGCCCTAAACGAATGCAAAGTCGCTTTATAACGAAATCGACCGATTCAGTTTTGCGCTCGCTGCAGGCGTTCCAGCTCGAGTTATTAGATCAAACACTCTTTATTCTATGCGAATACGCAAGATTCATGCGTTTAGAGCAGCCAAACAAGCCCCAAACGAATGCACAGACGCTTTTAAACGAAATTGAACGATTGAGTTTTGCGCTCGCCGTACGCGTTCCAGCTCGAGTTATTAGATCAGACACTCTTTATTCTATGTGAATACGCAAGATTCATGCGTTTAGAGCAGCCAAACAAGCCCCAAACGAATGCATAGACGCTTTTAAACGAAATTGAACGATTGAGTTTTGCGCTCGCTGTACGCGTTCCAGCTCGTGTCATTAGATCAAAAACTCTTCATTCTATGCAAATACGCAAGATTCATGCGTTTGGAGCAGCCAAACAAGCCCTAAACGAATGCAAAGTCGCTTTATAACGAAATCGACCGATTCAGTTTTGCGCTCGCTGCAGGCGTTCCAGCTCGAGTTATTAGATCAAAAACTCTTCATTCTATGCAAATACGCAAGATTCATGCGTTTCGAGCAGCCAAACAAGCCCCAAACGAATGCAAAGTCGCTTTATAACGAAATCGGCCGATTCAGTTTTGCGCTCGCTGCAGGCGTTCCAGCTCGTGTTGTTAGATCAAAAACTCTTCATTCTATGCAAATACGCAAGATTCATGCGTTTGGAGCAGCCGAACAAGCCCCAAACGAATGCAAAGTCGCTTTATAACGAAATCGACCGATTCAGTTTTGCGCTCGCTGCCGGCGTTCCAGCTCGTATTAATAGATCAAAAACTCTTCATTCTATGCAAATACGCAAGATTCATGCGTTTCAAGCAGCTAAACAAGCCCCAAACGAATGGAAAGTCGCTTTATAACGAAATCGGCCGATTCAGTTTTGCGCTCGCTGCAAGCGTTCCAGCTCGTGTTATTAGATCAAAAACTTTTCATTCTATGCAAATACGCAAGATTCATGCGTTTCGAGCAGCCAAACAAGCCCCAAACGAATGCAAAGTCACTTTATAACGAAATCGACCGATACTGTTTTGCGCTCGCTGCAGGCGTTCCAGCTCGAGTTATTAGATCAAAAACTCTTCATTCTATGCAAATACGCAAGATTCATGCGTTTCGAGCAGCCAAACAAGCCCCAAACGAATGCAAAGTCGCTTTATAACGAAATCGACCGATTCAGTTTTGCGCTCGCTGCAGGCGTTCCAGCTCGAGTTATTAGATCAAAAACTCTTCACTCTATGCAAATACGCAAGATTCATGCGTTTCGAGCAGCCAAACAAGCCCCAAACGAATGCAAAGTCGCTTTATAACGAAATCGGCCGATTCAGTTTTGCGCTCGCTGCAGACGTTCCAGCTCGTGTTATTAGATCAAAAACTCTTCATTCCATGCAAATACGCAAGATTCATGCGTTTCGAGCAGTCAAACAAGCCCCAAACGAATGCAAAATCGCTTTATAACGAAAAAGACCGATTTAGTTTTGCGCTCGCTGCAGGCGTTCCAGCTCGAGTTATTAGATCAAAAACTCTTCATTCTATGCAAATACGCAAGATTCATGCGTTTGGAGCAGCCAAACAAGCCCCAAACGAATGCAAAGTCGCTTTATAACAAAATCGACCGATTCAGTTTTGCGCTCGCTGCATTCGTTCCAGCTCGTGTTATTAGATCAAAAACTCTTCATTTTATGCAAATACGCAAGATTCATGCGTTTCGAGCAGCCAAACAAGCCCCAAGCGAATGCAAAGTCGCTTTATAACGAAATCGGCCGATTCAGTTTTGCGCTCGCTGCAGGCGTTCCAACTCGTGTTATTAGATCAATAACTCTTCATTCTATGCAAATACGCAAGATTCATGTGTTTCGAGCAGCCAAACAAGCCCCAAACGAATGCAAAGTCACTTTCTAACGAAATTGAACGATTGAGTTTTGCGCTCGCTGTACGCGTTCCAGCTCGTGTTATTAGATCAAAAACTCTTCATTCTATGCAAATACGCAAGATTCATGCGTTTGGAGCAGCCGAACAAGCCCCAAACGAATGCAAAGTCGCTTTATAACGAAATCGACCGATTCAGTTTTGCGCTCGCTGCCGGCGTTCCAGCTCGTATTAATAGATCAAAAACTCTTCATTCTATTCAAATACGCAAGATTCATGCGTTTCAAGCAGCTAAACAAGCCCCAAACGAATGGAAAGTCGCTTTATAACGAAATCGGCCGATTCAGTTTTGCGCCCGCTGCAGGCGTTCCAGCTCGTGTTATTAGATCAAAAACTTTTCATTCTATGCAAATACGCAAGATTCATGCGTTTCGAGCAGCCAAACAAGCCCCAAACGAATGCAAAGTCACTTTATAACGAAATCGGCCGCTTCAGTTTTGCGCTCGCTGCAGACGTTCCAGCTCGTGTTATTAGATCAAAAACTCTTCATTCTATGCAAATACGCAAGATTCATGCGTTTCGAGCAGTCAACCAAGCCCCAAACGAATGCAAAGTCGCTTTATAACGAAAAAGACCGATTTAGTTTTGCGCTCGCTGCAGGCGTTCCAGCTCGAGTTATTAGATCAAAAACTCTTCATTCTATGCAAATACGCAAGATTCATGCGGTTGGAGCAGCCAAACAAGCCCGAAACGAATGCAAAGTCGCTTTATAACGAAATCGACCGATTCAGTTTTGCGCTCGCTGCAGGCGTTCCAGCTCGAGTTATTAGATCAAACACTGTTTATTCTATGCAAATATGCAAGATTCATGCGTTTGGACCAGCCAAACAAGCCCCAAACGAATGCAAAGTCACTTTATAACGAAATCGGCCGATTCAGTTTTGCGCTCGCTGCAGACGTTCCAGCTCGTGTTATGAGATCAAAAACTCTTCATTCTATGCAAATACGCAAGATTCATGCGTTTCGAGCAGTCAAACAAGCCCCAAACGAATGCAAAGTCGCTTTATAACGAAAAAGACCGATTTAGTTTTGCGCTCGCTGCAGGCGTTCCAGCTCGAGTTATTAGATCAAAAACTCTTCATTCTATGCAAATACGCAAGATTCATGCGTTTGGAGCAGCCAAACAAGCCCCAAACGAATGCAAAGTCGCTTTATAACGAAATCGGCCGATTCAGTTTTGCGCTCGCTGCAGGCGTTCCAGCTCGTGTGATTAGATCAAAAACTCTTCATTCTATGCAAATACGCAAGATTCATGTGTTTCGAGCAGCCAAACAAGCCCCAAACGAATGGAAAGTCACTTTCTATCGAAATTGAACGATTGAGTTTTGCGCTCGCTGTACGCGTTCCAGCTCGTGTCATTAGATCAAAAACTCTTCATTCTATGCAAATACGCAAGATTCATGCGTTTGGAGCAGATAAACAAGCCCTAAACGAATGCAAAGTCGCTTTATAACGAAATCGACCGATTCAGTTTTGCGCTCGCTGCAGGCGTTCCAGCTCGAGTTATTAGATCAAACACTCTTTATTCTATGCGAATACGCAAGATTCATGCGTTTAGAGCAGCCAAACAAGCCCCAAACGAATGCATAGATGCTTTTAAACGAAATTGAACGATTGAGTTTCGAACTCGCTGTGCGCGTTCCAGCTCGTGTCATTAGATCAAAAACTCTTCATTCTATGCAAATACGCAAGATTCATGCGTTTGGAGCAGCCAAACAAGCCCTAAACAAATGCAGAGTCGCTTTATAACGAAATCAACCGATTCAGTTTTGCGCTCGCTGCAGGCGTTCCAGCTCGAGTTATTAGATCAAAAACTCTTCATTCTATGCAAATACGCAAGATTCATGCGTTTCGAGCAGCCAAACAAGCCCCAAACGAATGCAAAGTCGCTTTATAACGAAATCGGCCGATTCAGTTTTGCGCTCGCTGCAGGCGTTCCAGCTCGTGTTATTAGATCAAAAACTCTTCATTCTATGCAAATACGCAAGATTCATGCGTTTGGAGCAGCCGAACAAGCCCCAAACGAATGCAAAGTCGCTTTATAACGAAATCGACCGATTCAGTTTTGCGCTCGCTGCCGGCGTTCCAGCTCGTATTAATAGATCAAAAACTCTTCATTCTATGCAAATACGCAAGATTCATGCGTTTCAAGCAGCTAAACAAGCCCCAAACGAATGGAAAGTCGCTTTATAACGAAATCGGCCGATTCAGTTTTGCGCTCGCTGCAGGCGTTCCAGCTCGTGTTATTAGATCAAAAACTCTTCATTCTATGCAAATACGCAAGATTCATGCGTTAGGAGCAGCCAAACAAGCCCCAAACGAATGCAAAGTCGCTTTACAACGAAATTGAACGATTGAGTTTTGCGCTCGCTGTACGCGTTCCAGCTCGTGTTATTAGATCAAAAACTCTTCATTCTATGCAAATACGCAAGATTCATGCGTTTGGAGCAGCCAAACAAGCCCCAAACGAATGCAAAGTCGCTTTATAACGAAATCGGCCGATTCAGTTTTGCGCTCGCTGCAGGCGTTCCAGCTCGAGTTATTAGATCAAAAACTCCTCATTCTATGCAAATACGCAAGATTCATGCGTTTCGAGCAGCCAAACAAGCCCCAAACGAATGCAAAGTCGCTTTATAACAAAATCGACCGATTCAGTTTTGCGCTCGCTGCAGGCATTCCAGCTCGTGTTATTAGATCAAAAACTCGTCATTCTATGCAAATACGCAAGATTCATGCGTTTGGAGCAGCCAAACAAGCCCCAAACGAATGCAAAGTCGCTTTACAACGAAATTGAACGATTGAGTTTTGCGCTCGCTGTACGCGTTCCAGCTCGTGTTATTAGATCAAAAACTCTTCATTCTATGCAAATACGCAAGATTCATGCGTTTGGAGCAGCCAAACAAGCCCCAAACGAATGCAAAGTCGCTTTATAACGAAATCGGCCGATTCAGTTTTGCGCTCGCTGCAGGCGTTCCAGCTCGAGTTATTAGATCAAAAACTCTTCATTCTATGCAAATACGCAAGATTCATGCGTTTCGAGCAGCCAAACAAGCCCCAAACGAATGCAAAGTCACTTTATAACGAAATCGACCGATTCTGTTTTGCGCTCGCTGTACGCGTTCCAGCTCGTGTTATTAGATCAAAAACTCTTCATTCTATGCAAATACGCAAGATTCATGCGTTCGAGCAGCCAAACAAGCCCCAAACGAATGCAAAGTCGCTTTATAACGAAAAAGACCGATTGAGTTTTGCGCTCGCTGCAGGCATTCCAGCTCGTGTTATTAGATCAAAAACTCGTCATTCTATGCAAATACGCAAGATTCATGCGTTTGGAGCAGCCAAACAAGCCCCAAACGAATGCAAAGTCGCTTTATAACGAAAAAGACCGATTGAGTTTTGCGCTCGCTGCAGGCGTTCCAGCTCGAGTTATTAGATCAAACACTGTTTATTCTATGCGAATACGCAAGATTCATGCGTTTAGAGCAGCCAAACAAGCCCCAAACGAATGCACAGACGCTTTTGAACGAAATTGAACGATTGAGTTTTGCGCTCGCCGTACGCGTTCCAGCTCGTGTCATTAGATCAAAAACTCTTCATTCTATGCAAATACGCAAGATTCATGCGTTTGGAGCAGCCAAACAAGCCCCAAACGAATGCAAAGTCGCTTTACAACGAAATTGAACGATTGAGTTTTGCGCTCGCTGTACGCGTTCCAGCTCGTGTTATTAGATCAAAAACTCTTCATTCTATGCAAATACGCAAGATTCATGCGTTTGGAGCAGCCAAACAAGCCCCAAACGAATGCAAAGTCGCTTTATAACGAAATCGGCCGATTCAGTTTCGCGCTCGCTGCAGGCGTTCCAGCTCGAGTTATTAGATCAAAAACTCTTCATTCTATGCAAATACGCAAGATTCATGCGTTTCGAGCAGCCAAACAAGCCCCAAACGAATGCAAAGTCGCTTTATAACGAAATCGGCCGATTCAGTTTTGCGCTCGCTGCAGGCGTTCCAGCTCGTGTTATTAGATCAAAAACTCTTCATTCTATGCAAATACGCAAGATTCATGCGTTTCGAGCAGCCAAACAAGCCCCAAACGAATGCAAAGTCGCTTTATAACGACAAAGACCGATTTAGTTTTGCGCTCGCTGCAGGCGTTCCAGCTCGAGTTATTAGATCAAAAACTCTTCATTCTATGCAAATATGCAAGATTCATGCGTTTGGAGCAGCCAAACAAGCCCCAAACGAATGCAAAGTCGCTTTATAACAAAATCGACCGATTCAGTTTTGCGCTCGCTGCAGGCATTCCAGCTCGTGTTATTAGATCAAAAACTCGTCATTCTATGCAAATACGCAAGATTCATGCGTTTGGAGCAGCCAAACAAGCCCCAAACGAATGCAAAGTCGCTTTACAACGAAACTGAACGATTGAGTTTTGCGCTCGCTGTACGCGTTCCAGCTCGTGTTATTAGATCAAAAACTCTTCATTCTATGCAAATACGCAAGATTCATGCGTTTGGAGCAGCCAAACAAGCCCCAAACGAATGCAAAGTCGCTTTATAACGAAATCGGCCGATTCAGTTTCGCGCTCGCTGCAGGCGTTCCAGCTCGAGTTATTAGATCAAAAACTCTTCATTCTATGCAAATACGCAAGATTCATGCGTTTCGAGCAGCCAAACAAGCCCCAAACGAATGCAAAGTCGCTTTATAACGAAATCGGCCGATTCAGTTTTGCGCTCGCTGCAGGCGTTCCAGCTCGTGTTATTAGATCAAAAACTCTTCATTCTATGCAAATACGCAAGATTCATGCGTTTCGAGCAGCCAAACAAGCCCCAAACGAATGCAAAGTCGCTTTATAACGACAAAGACCGATTTAGTTTTGCGCTCGCTGCAGGCGTTCCAGCTCGAGTTATTAGATCAAAAACTCTTCATTCTATGCAAATACGCAAGATTCATGCGTTTCGAGCAGCCAAACAAGCCCGAAACGAATGCAAAGTCGCTTTATAACGAAATCGACCGATTCAGTTTTGCGCTCGCTGCAGGCGTTCCAGCTCGAGTTATTAGATCAAACACTGTTTATTCTATGCGAATACGCAAGATTCATGCGTTTAGAGCAGCCAAACAAGCCCCAAACGAATGCACAGACGCTTTTGAACGAAATTGAACGATTGAGTTTTGCGCTCGCCGCACGCGTTCCAGCTCGTGTCATTAGATCAAAAACTCTTCATTCTATGCAAATACGCAAGATTCATGCGTTTGGAGCAGCCAAACAAGCCCCAAACGAATGCAAAGTCGCTTTACAACGAAATTGAACGATTGAGTTTTGCGCTCGCTGTACGCGTTCCAGCTCGTGTTATTAGATCAAAAACTCTTCATTCTATGCAAATACGCAAGATTCATGCGTTTGGAGCAGCCAAACAAGCCCCAAACGAATGCAAAGTCGCTTCATAACGAAATCGGCCGATTCAGTTTTGCGCTCGCTGCAGGCGTTCCAGCTCGAGTTATTAGATCAAAAACTCTTCATTCTATGCAAATACGCAAGATTCATGCGTTTGGAGCAGCCAAACAAGCCCCAAACGAATGCAAAGTCGCTTTATAACGAAATCGGCCGATTCAGTTTTGCGCTCGCTGCAGCCGTTCCAGCTCGAGTTATTAGATCAAAAACTCTTCATTCTATGCAAATACGCAAGATTCGAGCGTTTGGAGCAGCCAAACAAGCCCCAAACGAATGCAAAGTCGCTTTATAACGAAATCGACCGATTCAGTTTTGCGCTCGCTGCAGGCTTTCCAGCTCGTATTAATAGATCTAAGACTCTTCATTCTATGCAAATATGCAAGATTCATGCGTTTGGAGCAGCCAAACAAGCCCCAAACGAATGCAAAGTCGCTTTATAACAAAATCGACCGATTCAGTTTTGCGCTCGCTGCAGGCATTCCAGCTCGTGTTATTAGATCAAAAACTCGTCATTCTATGCAAATACGCAAGATTCATGCGTTTGGAGCAGCCAAACAAGCCCCAAACGAATGCAAAGTCGCTTTACAACGAAATTGAACGAATGAGTTTTGCGCTCGCTGTACGCGTTCCAGCTCGTGTTATTAGATCAAAAACTCTTCATTCTATGCAAATACGCAAGATTCATGCGTTTGGAGCAGCCAAACAAGCCCCAAACGAATGCAAAGTCGCTTTATAACGAAATCGGCCGATTCAGTTTTGCGCTCGCTGCAGGCGTTCCAGCTCGAGTTATTAGATCAAAAACTCTTCATTCTATGCAAATACGCAAGATTCGAGCGTTTGGAGCAGCCAAACAAGCCCCAAACGAATGCAAAGTCGCTTTATAACGAAATCGACCGATTCAGTTTTGCGCTCGCTGCAGGCTTTCCAGCTCGTATTAATAGATCTAAGACTCTTTATTCTGTGCAAATATGCAAGATTCATGCGTTTGGAGCAGCCAAACAAGCCCCAAACGAATGCAAAGTCGCTTTATAACGAAAAAGACCGATTGAGTTTTGCGCTCGCTGCAGGCATTCCAGCTCGTGTTATTAGATCAAAAACTTTTCATTCTATGCAAATACGCAAGATTCATGCGTTTCGAGCAGCAAAACAAGCCCCAAACGAATGCAAAGTCACTTTATAACGAAATCGACCGATTCTGTTTTGCGCTCGCTGTACGCGTTCCAGCTCGTGTTATTAGATCAAAAACTCTTCATTCTATGCAAATACGCAAGATTCATGCGTTTGGAGCAGCCAAACAAGCCCCAAACGAATGCAAAGTCGCTTTATAACGAAAAAGACCGATTGAGTTTTGCGCTCGCTGCAGGCATTCCAGCTCGTGTTATTAGATCAAAAACTCGTCATTCTATGCAAATACGCAAGATTCATGCGTTTGGAGCAGCCAAACAAGCCCCAAACGAATGCAAAGTCGCTTTATAACGAAAAAGACCCATTGAGTTTTGCGCTCGCTGCAGGCGTTCTAGCTCGAGTTATTAGATCAAACACTGTTTATTCTATGCGAATACGCAAGATTCATGCGTTTAGAGCAGCCAAACAAGCCCCAAACGAATGCACAGACGCTTTTGAACGAAATTGAACGATTGAGTTTTGCGCTCGCCGTACGCGTTCCAGCTCGTGTCATTAGATCAAAAACTCTTCATTCTATGCAAATACGCAAGATTCATGCGTTTGGAGCAGCCAAACAAGCCCCAAACGAATGCAAAGTCGCTTTACAACGAAATTGAACGATTGAGTTTTGCGCTCGCTGTACGCGTTCCAGCTCGTGTTATTAGATCAAAAACTCTTCATTCTATGCAAATACGCAAGATTCATGCGTTTGGAGCAGCCAAACAAGCCCCAAACGAATGCAAAGTCGCTTCATAACGAAATCGGCCGATTCAGTTTTGCGCTCGCTGCAGGCGTTCCAGCTCGAGTTATTAGATCAAAAACTCTTCATTCTATGCAAATACGCAAGATTCATGCGTTTGGAGCAGCCAAACAAGCCCCAAACGAATGCAAAGTCGCTTTATAACGAAATCGGCCGATTCAGTTTTGCGCTCGCTGCAGCCGTTCCAGCTCGAGTTATTAGATCAAAAACTCTTCATTCTATGCAAATACGCAAGATTCGAGCGTTTGGAGCAGCCAAACAAGCCCCAAACGAATGCAAAGTCGCTTTATAACGACAAAGACCGATTTAGTTTTGCGCTCGCTGCAGGCGTTCCAGCTCGAGTTATTAGATCAAAAACTCTTCATTCTATGCAAATATGCAAGATTCATGCGTTTGGAGCAGCCAAACAAGCCCCAAACGAATGCAAAGTCGCTTTATAACAAAATCGACCGATTCAGTTTTGCGCTCGCTGCAGGCATTCCAGCTCGTGTTATTAGATCAAAAACTCGTCATTCTATGCAAATACGCAAGATTCATGCGTTCGAGCAGCCAAACAAGCCCCAAACGAATGCAAAGTCGCTTTATAACGAAAAAGACCGATTGAGTTTTGCGCTCGCTGCAGGCATTCCAGCTCGTGTTATTAGATCAAAAACTCGTCATTCTATGCAAATACGCAAGATTCATGCGTTTGGAGCAGCCAAACAAGCCCCAAACGAATGCAAAGTCGCTTTATAACGAAAAAGACCGATTGAGTTTTGCGCTCGCTGCAGGCGTTCCAGCTCGAGTTATTAGATCAAACACTGTTTATTCTATGCGAATACGCAAGATTCATGCGTTTAGAGCAGCCAAACAAGCCCCAAACGAATGCACAGACGCTTTTGAACGAAATTGAACGATTGAGTTTTGCGCTCGCCGTACGCGTTCCAGCTCGTGTCATTAGATCAAAAACTCTTCATTCTATGCAAATACGCAAGATTCATGCGTTTGGAGCAGCCAAACAAGCCCCAAACGAATGCAAAGTCGCTTTACAACGAAATTGAACGATTGAGTTTTGCGCTCGCTGTACGCGTTCCAGCTCGTGTTATTAGATCAAAAACTCTTCATTCTATGCAAATACGCAAGATTCATGCGTTTGGAGCAGCCAAACAAGCCCCAAACGAATGCAAAGTCGCTTTATAACGAAATCGGCCGATTCAGTTTCGCGCTCGCTGCAGGCGTTCCAGCTCGAGTTATTAGATCAAAAACTCTTCATTCTATGCAAATACGCAAGATTCATGCGTTTCGAGCAGCCAAACAAGCCCCAAACGAATGCAAAGTCGCTTTATAACGAAATCGGCCGATTCAGTTTTGCGCTCGCTGCAGGCGTTCCAGCTCGTGTTATTAGATCAAAAACTCTTCATTCTATGCAAATACGCAAGATTCATGCGTTTCGAGCAGCCAAACAAGCCCCAAACGAATGCAAAGTCGCTTTATAACGACAAAGACCGATTTAGTTTTGCGCTCGCTGCAGGCGTTCCAGCTCGAGTTATTAGATCAAAAACTCTTCATTCTATGCAAATATGCAAGATTCATGCGTTTGGAGCAGCCAAACAAGCCCCAAACGAATGCAAAGTCGCTTTATAACAAAATCGACCGATTCAGTTTTGCGCTCGCTGCAGGCATTCCAGCTCGTGTTATTAGATCAAAAACTCGTCATTCTATGCAAATACGCAAGATTCATGCGTTTGGAGCAGCCAAACAAGCCCCAAACGAATGCAAAGTCGCTTTACAACGAAACTGAACGATTGAGTTTTGCGCTCGCTGTACGCGTTCCAGCTCGTGTTATTAGATCAAAAACTCTTCATTCTATGCAAATACGCAAGATTCATGCGTTTGGAGCAGCCAAACAAGCCCCAAACGAATGCAAAGTCGCTTTATAACGAAATCGGCCGATTCAGTTTCGCGCTCGCTGCAGGCGTTCCAGCTCGAGTTATTAGATCAAAAACTCTTCATTCTATGCAAATACGCAAGATTCATGCGTTTCGAGCAGCCAAACAAGCCCCAAACGAATGCAAAGTCGCTTTATAACGAAATCGGCCGATTCAGTTTTGCGCTCGCTGCAGGCGTTCCAGCTCGTGTTATTAGATCAAAAACTCTTCATTCTATGCAAATACGCAAGATTCATGCGTTTCGAGCAGCCAAACAAGCCCCAAACGAATGCAAAGTCGCTTTATAACGACAAAGACCGATTTAGTTTTGCGCTCGCTGCAGGCGTTCCAGCTCGAGTTATTAGATCAAAAACTCTTCATTCTATGCAAATACGCAAGATTCATGCGTTTCGAGCAGCCAAACAAGCCCGAAACGAATGCAAAGTCGCTTTATAACGAAATCGACCGATTCAGTTTTGCGCTCGCTGCAGGCGTTCCAGCTCGAGTTATTAGATCAAACACTGTTTATTCTATGCGAATACGCAAGATTCATGCGTTTAGAGCAGCCAAACAAGCCCCAAACGAATGCACAGACGCTTTTGAACGAAATTGAACGATTGAGTTTTGCGCTCGCCGCACGCGTTCCAGCTCGTGTCATTAGATCAAAAACTCTTCATTCTATGCAAATACGCAAGATTCATGCGTTTGGAGCAGCCAAACAAGCCCCAAACGAATGCAAAGTCGCTTTACAACGAAATTGAACGATTGAGTTTTGCGCTCGCTGTACGCGTTCCAGCTCGTGTTATTAGATCAAAAACTCTTCATTCTATGCAAATACGCAAGATTCATGCGTTTGGAGCAGCCAAACAAGCCCCAAACGAATGCAAAGTCGCTTCATAACGAAATCGGCCGATTCAGTTTTGCGCTCGCTGCAGGCGTTCCAGCTCGAGTTATTAGATCAAAAACTCTTCATTCTATGCAAATACGCAAGATTCATGCGTTTGGAGCAGCCAAACAAGCCCCAAACGAATGCAAAGTCGCTTTATAACGAAATCGGCCGATTCAGTTTTGCGCTCGCTGCAGCCGTTCCAGCTCGAGTTATTAGATCAAAAACTCTTCATTCTATGCAAATACGCAAGATTCGAGCGTTTGGAGCAGCCAAACAAGCCCCAAACGAATGCAAAGTCGCTTTATAACGAAATCGACCGATTCAGTTTTGCGCTCGCTGCAGGCTTTCCAGCTCGTATTAATAGATCTAAGACTCTTCATTCTATGCAAATATGCAAGATTCATGCGTTTGGAGCAGCCAAACAAGCCCCAAACGAATGCAAAGTCGCTTTATAACAAAATCGACCGATTCAGTTTTGCGCTCGCTGCAGGCATTCCAGCTCGTGTTATTAGATCAAAAACTCGTCATTCTATGCAAATACGCAAGATTCATGCGTTTGGAGCAGCCAAACAAGCCCCAAACGAATGCAAAGTCGCTTTACAACGAAATTGAACGATTGAGTTTTGCGCTCGCTGTACGCGTTCCAGCTCGTGTTATTAGATCAAAAACTCTTCATTCTATGCAAATACGCAAGATTCATGCGTTTGGAGCAGCCAAACAAGCCCCAAACGAATGCAAAGTCGCTTTATAACGAAATCGGCCGATTCAGTTTTGCGCTCGCTGCAGGCGTTCCAGCTCGAGTTATTAGATCAAAAACTCTTCATTCTATGCAAATACGCAAGATTCGAGCGTTTGGAGCAGCCAAACAAGCCCCAAACGAATGCAAAGTCGCTTTATAACGAAATCGACCGATTCAGTTTTGCGCTCGCTGCAGGCTTTCCAGCTCGTATTAATAGATCTAAGACTCTTTATTCTGTGCAAATATGCAAGATTCATGCGTTTGGAGCAGCCAAACAAGCCCCAAACGAATGCAAAGTCGCTTTATAACGAAAAAGACCGATTGAGTTTTGCGCTCGCTGCAGGCATTCCAGCTCGTGTTATTAGATCAAAAACTTTTCATTCTATGCAAATACGCAAGATTCATGCGTTTCGAGCAGCAAAACAAGCCCCAAACGAATGCAAAGTCACTTTATAACGAAATCGACCGATTCTGTTTTGCGCTCGCTGTACGCGTTCCAGCTCGTGTTATTAGATCAAAAACTCTTCATTCTATGCAAATACGCAAGATTCATGCGTTTGGAGCAGCCAAACAAGCCCCAAACGAATGCAAAGTCGCTTTATAACGAAAAAGACCGATTGAGTTTTGCGCTCGCTGCAGGCATTCCAGCTCGTGTTATTAGATCAAAAACTCGTCATTCTATGCAAATACGCAAGATTCATGCGTTTGGAGCAGCCAAACAAGCCCCAAACGAATGCAAAGTCGCTTTATAACGAAAAAGACCCATTGAGTTTTGCGCTCGCTGCAGGCGTTCTAGCTCGAGTTATTAGATCAAACACTGTTTATTCTATGCGAATACGCAAGATTCATGCGTTTAGAGCAGCCAAACAAGCCCCAAACGAATGCACAGACGCTTTTGAACGAAATTGAACGATTGAGTTTTGCGCTCGCCGTACGCGTTCCAGCTCGTGTCATTAGATCAAAAACTCTTCATTCTATGCAAATACGCAAGATTCATGCGTTTGGAGCAGCCAAACAAGCCCCAAACGAATGCAAAGTCGCTTTACAACGAAATTGAACGATTGAGTTTTGCGCTCGCTGTACGCGTTCCAGCTCGTGTTATTAGATCAAAAACTGTTCATTCTATGCAAATACGCAAGATTCATGCGTTTAGAGCAGCCAAACAAGCCCCAAACGAATGCAAAGTCGCTTTATAACGAAATCGGCCGATTCAGTTTTGCGCTCGCTGCAGGCGTTCCAGCTCGTATTAATAGATCAAAAACTCTTCATTCTATGCAAATACGCAAGATTCATGCGTTTGGAGCAGCCAAACAAGCCCCAAACGAATGCAAAGTCGCTTTACAACGAAATTGAACGATTGAGTTTTGCGCTCGTTGTACGCGTTCCAGCTCGTGTTATTAGATCAAAAACTCTTCATTCTATACAAATACGCAAGATTCATGCGTTTGGCGCAGCCAACCAAGCCCCAAACGAATGCAAAGTCGCTTCATAACGAAATCGGCCGATTCAGTTTTGCGCTCGCTGCAGGCGTTCCAGCTCGAGTTATTAGATCAAAAACTCTTCATTCTATGCAAATACGCAAGATTCATGCGTTTCGAGCAGCCAAACAAGCCCCAAACGAATGTAAAGTCGCTTTATAACGAAATCGGCCGATTCAGTTTCGCGCTCGCTGCAGGCGTTCCAGCTCGTGTTATTAGATCAAATACTCTTCATTCTATGCAAATACGCAAGATTCATGCGTTTCGAGCAGCCAAACAAGCCCCAAACGAATGCAAAGTCGCTTTATAACGACAAAGACCGATTTAGTTTTGCGCTCGCTGCAGGCGTTCCAGCTCGAGTTATTAGATCAAAAACTCTTCATTCTATGCAAATATGCAAGATTCATGCGTTTGGAGCAGCCAAACAAGCCCCAAACGAATGCAAAGTCGCTTTATAACGAAAAAGACCCATTGAGTTTTGCGCTCGCTGCAGGCGTTCTAGCTCGAGTTATTAGATCAAACACTGTTTATTCTATGCGAATACGCAAGATTCATGCGTTTAGAGCAGCCAAACAAGCCCCAAACGAATGCACAGACGCTTTTGAACGAAATTGAACGATTGAGTTTTGCGCTCGCCGTACGCGTTCCAGCTCGTGTCATTAGATCAAAAACTCTTCATTCTATGCAAATACGCAAGATTCATGCGTTTGGAGCAGCCAAACAAGCCCCAAACGAATGCAAAGTCGCTTTACAACGAAATTGAACGATTGAGTTTTGCGCTCGCTGTACGCGTTCCAGCTCGTGTTATTAGATCAAAAACTGTTCATTCTATGCAAATACGCAAGATTCATGCGTTTAGAGCAGCCAAACAAGCCCCAAACGAATGCAAAGTCGCTTTATAACGAAATCGGCCGATTCAGTTTTGCGCTCGCTGCAGGCGTTCCAGCTCGTATTAATAGATCAAAAACTCTTCATTCTATGCAAATACGCAAGATTCATGCGTTTGGAGCAGCCAAACAAGCCCCAAACGAATGCAAAGTCGCTTTACAACGAAATTGAACGATTGAGTTTTGCGCTCGTTGTACGCGTTCCAGCTCGTGTTATTAGATCAAAAACTCTTCATTCTATACAAATACGCAAGATTCATGCGTTTGGCGCAGCCAACCAAGCCCCAAACGAATGCAAAGTCGCTTCATAACGAAATCGGCCGATTCAGTTTTGCGCTCGCTGCAGGCGTTCCAGCTCGAGTTATTAGATCAAAAACTCTTCATTCTATGCAAATACGCAAGATTCATGCGTTTCGAGCAGCCAAACAAGCCCCAAACGAATGTAAAGTCGCTTTATAACGAAATCGGCCGATTCAGTTTCGCGCTCGCTGCAGGCGTTCCAGCTCGTGTTATTAGATCAAATACTCTTCATTCTATGCAAATACGCAAGATTCATGCGTTTCGAGCAGCCAAACAAGCCCCAAACGAATGCAAAGTCGCTTTATAACGACAAAGACCGATTTAGTTTTGCGCTCGCTGCAGGCGTTCCAGCTCGAGTTATTAGATCAAAAACTCTTCATTCTATGCAAATATGCAAGATTCATGCGTTTGGAGCAGCCAAACAAGCCCCAAACGAATGCAAAGTCGCTTTATAACAAAATCGACCGATTCAGTTTTGCGCTCGCTGCAGGCGTTCCAGCTCGAGTTATTAGATCAAAAACTCTTCATTCTATGCAAATACGCAAGATTCATGCGTTTCGAGCAGCCAAACAAGCCCGAAACGAATGCAAAGTCGCTTTATAACGAAATCGACCGATTCAGTTTTGCGCTTGCTGCAGGCGTTCCAGCTCGAGTTATTAGATCAAACACTGTTTATTCTATGCGAATACGCAAGATTCATGCGTTTAGAGCAGCCAAACAAGCCCCAAACGAATGCACAGACGCTTTTGAACGAAATTGAACGATTGAGTTTTGCGCTCGCCGTACGCGTTCCAGCTCGTGTCATTAGATCAAAAACTCTTCATTCTATGCAAATACGCAAGATTCATGCGTTTGGAGCAGCCAAACAAGCCCCAAACGAATGCAAAGTCGCTTTACAACGAAATTGAACGATTGAGTTTTGCGCTCGCTGTACGCGTTCCAGCTCGTGTTATTAGATCAAAAACTCTTCATTCTATGCAAATACGCAAGATTCATGCGTTTGGAGCAGCCAAACAAGCCCCAAACGAATGCAAAGTCGCTTTATAACGAAATCGGCCGATTCAGTTTTGCGCTCGCTGCAGGCGTTCCAGCTCGAGTTGTTAGATCAAAAACTCTGCATTCTATGCAAATACGCAAGATTCATGCGTTTCGAGCAGCCAAACAAGCCCCAAACGAATGCAAAGTCGCTTTATAACGACAAAGACCGATTCAGTTTTGCGCTCGCTGCAGGCGTTCCAGCTCGAGTTATTAGATCAAAAACTCTTCATTCTATGCAAATATGCAAGATTCATGCGTTTGGAGCAGCCAAACAAGCCCCAAACGAATGCAAAGTCGCTTTATAACAAAATCGACCGATTCAGTTTTGCGCTCGCTGCAGGCATTCCAGCTCGTGTTATTAGATCAAAAACTCGTCATTCTATGCAAATACGCAAGATTCATGCGTTTGGAGCAGCCAAACAAGCCCCAAACGAATGCAAAGTCGCTTTACAACGAAATTGAACGATTGAGTTTTGCGCTCGCTGTACGCGTTCCAGCTCGTGTTATTAGATCAAAAACTCTTCATTCTATGCAAATACGCAAGATTCATGCGTTTGGAGCAGCCGAACAAGCCCCAAACGAATGCAAAGTCGCTTTATAACGAAATCGACCGATTCAGTTTTGCGCTCGCTGCAGGCGTTCCAGCTCGAGTTGTTAGATCAAAAACTCTGCATTCTATGCAAATACGCAAGATTCATGCGTTTCGAGCAGCCAAACAAGCCCCAAACGAATGCAAAGTCGCTTTATAACGACAAAGACCGATTCAGTTTTGCGCTCGCTGCAGGCGTTCCAGCTCGAGTTATTAGATCAAAAACTCTTCATTCTATGCAAATATGCAAGATTCATGCGTTTGGAGCAGCCAAACAAGCCCCAAACGAATGCAAAGTCGCTTTATAACAAAATCGACCGATTCAGTTTTGCGCTCGCTGCAGGCATTCCAGCTCGTGTTATTAGATCAAAAACTGGTCATTCTATGCAAATACGCAAGATTCATGCGTTTGGAGCAGCCAAACAAGCCCCAAACGAATGCAAAGTCGCTTTACAACGAAATTGAACGATTGAGTTTTGCGCTCGCTGTACGCGTTCCAGCTCGTGTTATTAGATCAAAAACTCTTCATTCTATGCAAATACGCAAGATTCATGCGTTTGGAGCAGCCGAACAAGCCCCAAACGAATGCACCGTCGCTTTATAACGAAATCGACCGATTCAGTTTTGCGCTCGCTGCAGGCGTTCCAGCTCGTATTAATAGATCAAAAACTCTTCATTCTATGCAAATACGCAAGATTCATGCGTTTCGAGCAGTCAAACAAGCCCCAAACGAATGCAAAGTCGCTTTATAACGACAAAGACCGATTTAGTTTTGCGCTCGCTGCAGGCGTTCCAGCTCGAGTTATTAGATTAAAAACTCTTCATTCTATGCAAATATGCAAGATTCATGCGTTTGGAGCAGCCAAACAAGCCCCAAACGAATGCAAAGTCGCTTTATAACAAAATCGACCGATTCAGTTTTGCGCTCGCTGCAGGCATTCCAGCTCGTGTTATTAGATCAAAAACTCGTCATTCTATGCAAATACGCAAGATTCATGCGTTTGGAGCAGCCAAACAAGCCCCAAACGAATGCAAAGTCGCTTTACAACGAAATTGAACGATTGAGTTTTGCGCTCGCTGTACGCGTTCCAGCTCGTGTTATTAGATCAAAAACTCTTCATTCTATGCAAATACGCAAGATTCATGCGTTTGGAGCAGCCGAACAAGCCCCAAACGAATGCAAAGTCGCTTTATAACGAAATCGACCGATTCAGTTTTGCGCTCGCTGTAGGCGTTCCAGCTCGTATTAATAGATCAAAAACTCTTCATTCTATGCAAATACGCAAGATTCATGCGTTTCGAGCAGCCAAACAAGCCCCAAACGAATGCAAAGTCGCTTTATAATGAAATCGACCGATTCAGTTTTGCGCTCGTTGCAGGCTTTCCAGCTCGTATTAATAGATCTAAGACTCTTCATTCTGTGCAAATATGCAAGATTCATGCGTTTGGAGCAGCCAAACAAGCCCCAAACGAATGCAAAGTCGCTTTATAACGAAAAAGACCGATTGAGTTTTGCGCTCGCTGCAGGCATTCCAGCTCGTGTTATTAGATCAAAAACTTTTCATTCTATGCAAATACGCAAGATTCATGCGTTTCGAGCAGCAAAACAAGCCCCAAACGAATGCAAAGTCACTTTATAACGAAATCGACCGATTCTGTTTTGCGCTCGCTGCAGGCGTTCCAGCTCGTATTATTAGATCAAAAACTCTTCATTCTATGCAAATACGCAAGATTCATGCGTTTCGAGCAGCCAAACAAGCCCCAAACGAATGCAAAGTCACTTTATAACGAAATCGACCGATTCTGTTTTGCGCTCGCTGTACGCGTTCCAGCTCGTGTTATTAGATCAAAAACTCTTCATTCTATGCAAATACGCAAGATTCATGCGTTTGGAGCAGCCAAACAAGCCCCAAACGAATGCAAAGTCGCTTTATAACGAAAAAGACCGATTGAGTTTTGCGCTCGCTGCAGGCATTCCAGCTCGTGTTATTAGATCAAAAACTCGTCATTCTATGCAAATACGCAAGATTCATGCGTTTGGAGCAGCCAAACAAGCCCCAAACGAATGCAAAGTCGCTTTAAAACGAAATTGAACGATTGTGTTTTGCGCTCGCTGTACGCGTTCCAGCTCGTGTCATTAGATCAAAAACTCTTCATTCTATGCAAATACGCAAGATTCATGCGTTTGGAGCAGCCAAACAAGCCCTAAACGAATGCAAAGTCGCTTTATAACGAAATCGACCGATTTAGTTTTGCGCTCGCTGCAGGCGTTCCAGCTCGAGTTATTAGATCAAAAACTCTTCATTCTATGCAAATACGCAAGATTCATGCGTTTCGAGCAGCCAAACAAGCCCCAAACGAATGCAAAGTCGCTTTATAACAAAATCGACCGATTCAGTTTTGCGCTCGCTGCAGGCATTCCAGCTCGTGTTATTAGATCAAAAACTCGTCATTCTATGCAAATACGCAAGATTCATGCGTTTGGAGCAGCCAAACAAGCCCCAAACGAATGCAAAGTCGCTTTACACCGAAATTGAACGATTGAGTTTTGCGCTCGCTGTACGCGTTCCAGCTCGTGTTATTAGATCAAAAACTCTTCATTCTATGCAAATACGCAAGATTCATGCGTTTGGAGCAGCCGAACAAGCCCCAAACGAATGCAAAGTCGCTTTATAACGAAATCGACCGATTCAGTTTTGCGCTCGCTGCAGGCGTTCCAGCTCGTATTAATAGATCAAAAACTCTTCATTCTATGCAAATACGCAAGATTCAAGCGTTTGGAGCAGCCAAACAAGCCCCAAACGAATGCAAAGTCGCTTTACAACGAAATTGAACGATTGAGTTTTGCGCTCGCTGCAGGCGTTCCAGCTCGGATTAATAGATCAAAAACTCTTCATTCTATGCAAATACGCAAGATTCGAGCGTTTGGAGCAGCCAAACAAGCCCCAAACGAATGCAAAGTCGCTTTATAACGAAATCGATCGATTCAGTTTTGCGCTCGCTGCAGGCTTTCCAGCTCGTATTAATAGATCTAAGACTCTTCATTCTGTGCAAATATGCAAGATTCCTACGTTTGGAGCAGCCAAACAAGCCCCAAACGAATGCAAAGTCGCTTTATAACGAAAAAGACCGATTGAGTTTTGCGCTCGCTGCAGGCATTCCAGCTCGTGTTATTAGATCAAAAACTTTTCATTCTATGCAAATACGCAAGATTCATGCGTTTCGAGCAGCAAAACAAGCCCCAAACGAATGCAAAGTCGCTTCACAACGAAATTGAACGATTGAGTTTTGCGCTCGCTGTACGCGTTCCAGCTCGTGTTATTAGATCAAAAACTCGTCATTCTATGCAAATACGCAAGATTCATGCGTTTGGAGCAGCCAAACAAGCCCCAAACGAATGCAAAGTCGCTTTACAACGAAATTGTACGATTGAGTTTTGCGCTCGCTGTACGCGTTCCAGCTCGTGTTATTAGATCAAAAACTCTTCATTCTATGCAAATACGCAAGATTCATGCGTTTGGAGCAGCCGAACAAGCCCCAAACGAATGCAAAGTCACTTTATAACGAAATCGACCGATTCTGTTTTGCGCTCGCTGTACGCGTTCCAGCTCGTGTTATTAGATCAAAAACTCTTCATTCTATGCTAATACGCAAGATTCATGCGTTTGGAGTAGCCAAACAAGCCCCAAACGAATGCAAAGTCGCTTTATAACGAAAAAGACCGATTGAGTTTTGCGCTCGCTGCAGGCATTCCAGCTCGTGTTATTAGATCAAAAACTCGTCATTCTATGCAAATACGCAAGATTCATGCGTTTGGAGCAGCCAAACAAGCCCCAAACGAATGCAAAGTCGCTTTAAAACGAAATTGAACGATTGTGTTTTGCGCTCGCTGTACGCGTTCCAGCTCGTGTCATTAGATCAAAAACTCTTCATTCTATGCAAATACGCAAGATTCATGCGTTTGGAGCAGCCAAACAAGCCCTAAACGAATGCAAAGTCGCTTTATAACGAAATCGACCGATTTAGTTTTGCGCTCGCTGCAGGCGTTCCAGCTCGAGTTATTAGATCGAAAACTCTTCATTCTATGCAAATACGCAAGATTCATGCGTTTCGAGCAGCCAAACAAGCCCCAAACGAATGCAAAGTCGCTTCATAACGAAATCGGCCGATTCAGTTTTGCGCTCGCTGTAGACGTTCCAGCTCTTGTTATTAGATCAAAAACTCGTCATTCTATGCAAATACGAAAGATTCATGCGTTTGGGGCAGCCAAACAAGCCCCAAACGAATGCAAAGTCGCTTTAGAACGAAAAAGACCGATTCAGTTTTGCGCTCGCTGCAGGCGTTCCAGCTCGTGTTATTAGATCAAAAACTCTTCATTCTGTGCAAATATGCAAGATTCGTGCGTTTGGAGCAGCCAAACAAGCCCCAAACGAATGCAAAGTCGCTTTAAAACGAAATTGAACGATTGAGTTTTGCGCTCGCTGTACGCGTTCCAGCTCGTGTCATTAGATCAAAAACTGTTCATTCTATGCAAATACGCAAGATTCATGCGTTTGGAGCAGATAAACAAGGCCTAAACGAATGCAAAGTCGCTTTATAACGAAATCGGCCGATTCAGTTTTGCGCTCGCTGCAGGCGTTCCAGCTCAAGTTATTAGATCTAAGACTCTTCATTCTATGCAAATATGCAAGATTCATGCGTTTGGAGCAGCCAAACAAGCCCCAAACGAATGCAAAGTCGCTTTATAACAAAATCGACCGATTCAGTTTTGCGCTCGCTGCATCCATTCCAGCTCGTGTTATTAGATCAAAAACTCGTCATTCTATGCAAATACGCAAGATTCATGCGTTTGGAGCAGAAAAACAAGCCCCAAACGAATGCAAAGTCGCTTTACAACGAAATTGAACGGTTGAGTTTTGCGCTCGCTGTACGCGTTCCAGCTCGTGTTATTAGATCAAAAACTCTTTATTCTATGCAAATACGCAAGATTCATGCGTTTGGAGCAGCCGAACAAGCCCCAAACGAATGCAAAGTCGCTTTATAACGAAATCGACCGATTCAGTTTTGCGCTCGCTGCAGGCGTTCCAGCTCGTATTAATAGATCAAAAACTCTTCATTCTATGCAAATACGCAAGATTCAAGCGTTTGGAGCAGCCAAACAAGCCCCAAACGAATGCAAAGTCGCTTTATAACGAAATCGGCCGATTCAGTTTTGCGCTCGCTGCAGGCGTTCCAGCTCGAGTTATTAGATCAAAAACTCTTCATTCTATGCAAATACGCAAGATTCATGCGTTTCGAGCAGCCAAACAAGCCCCAAACGAATGCAAAGTCACTTTATAACGAAATCGACCGATACTGTTTTGCGCTCACTGTACGCGTTCCAGCTCGTGTTATTAGATCAAAAACTCTTCATTCTATGCAAATACGCAAGATTCATGCGTTTGGAGCACCCAAACAAGCCCCAAACGAATGCAAAGTCGCTTTATAACGAAATCGGCCGATTCAGTTTTGCGCTCGCTGCAGGCGTTCCAGCTCGAGTTATTAGATCAAAAACTCTTCATTCTATGCAAATACGCAAGATTCATGCGTTTCGAGCAGCCAAACAAGCCCCAAACGAATGCAAAGTCGCTTTATAACGAAATCGGCCGATTCAGTTTTGCGCTCGCTGCAGGCGTTCCAGCTCGTGTTATTAGATCAAAAACTCTTCATTCTATGCAAATACGCAAGATTCATGCGTTTCGAGCAGCCAAACAAGCCCCAAACGAATGCAAAGTCGCTTTATAACGACAAAGACCGATTTAGTTTTGCGCTCGCTGCAGGCGTTCCAGCTCGAGTTATTAGATCAAAAACTCTTCATTCTATGCAAATATGCAAGATTCATGCGTTTGGAGCAGCCAAACAAGCCCCAAACGAATGCAAAGTCGCTTTATAACAAAATCGACCGATTCAGTTTTGCGCTCGCTGCAGGAATTCCAGCTCGTGTTATTAGATCAAAAACTCGTCATTCTATGCAAATACGCAAGATTCATGGGTTTGGAGCAGCCAAACAAGCCCCAAACGAATGCAAAGTCGCTTTACAACGAAATTGAACGATTGAGTTTTGCGCTCGCTGTACGCGTTCCAGCTCGTGTTATTAGATCAAAAACTCTTCATTCTATGCAAATACGCAAGATTCATGCGTTCGAGCAGCCGAACAAGCCCCAAACGAATGCAAAGTCGCTTTATAACGAAATCGACCGATTCAGTTTTGCGCTCGCTGTACGCGTTCCAGCTCGTGTTATTAGATCAAAAACTCTTCATTCTATGCAAATACGCAAGATTCATGCGTTTGGAGCAGCCAAACAAGCCCCAAACGAATGCAAAGTCGCTTTATAACGAAATCGGCCGATTCAGTTTTGCGCTCGCTGCAGGCGTTCCAGCTCGAGTTATTAGATCAAAAACTCTTCATTCTATGCAAATACGCAAGATTCGAGCGTTTGGAGCAGCTAAACAAGCCCCAAACGAATGCAAAGTCGCTTTATAACGAAATCGACCGATTCAGTTTTACGCTCGCTGCAGGCTTTCCAGCTCGTATTAATAGATCTAAGACTCTTTATTCTGTGCAAATATGCAAGATTCATGCGTTTGGAGCAGCTAAACAAGCCCCAAACGAATGCAAAGTCGCTTTATAACGAAAAAGACCGATTGAGTTTTGCGCTCGCTGCAGGCATTCCAGCTCGTGTTATTAGATCAAAAACTTTTCATTCTATGCAAATACGCAAGATTCATGCGTTTCGAGCAGCAAAACAAGCCTCAAACGAATGCAAAGTCACTTTATAACGAAATCGACAGATTCTGTTTTGCGCTCGCTGCAGGCGTTCCAGCTCGTATTATTAGATCAAAAACTCTTCATTCTATGCAAATACGCAAGATTCATGCGTTTCGAGCAGCCAAACAAGCTCCAAACGAATGCAAAGTCACTTTATAACGAAATCGACCGATTCTGTTTTGCGCTCGCTATACGCGTTCCAGCTCGTGTTATTAGATCAAAAACTCTTCATTCTATGCAAATACGCAAGATTCATGAGTTTGGAGCAGCCAAACAAGCCCCAAACGAATGCAAAGTCGCTTTATAACGAAAAAGACCGATTGAGTTTTGCGCTCGCTGCAGGCATTCCAGCTCGTGTTATTAGATCAAAAACTCGTCATTCTATGCAAATACGCAAGATTCATGCGCTTGGAGCAGCCAAACAAGCCCCAAACGAATGCAAAGTCGCTTTATAACGAAAAAGACCGATTGAGTTTTGCGCTCGCTGCAGGCGTTCTAGCTCGAGTTATTAGATCAAACACTGTTTATTCTATGCGAATACGCAAGATTCATGCGTTTAGAGCAGCCAAACAAGCCCCAAACGAATGCACAGACGCTTTTGAACGAAATTGAACGATTGAGTTTTGCGCTCGCCGTACGCGTTCCAGCTCGTGTCATTAGATCAAAAACTCTTCATTCTATGCAAATACGCAAGATTCATGCGTTTGGAGCAGCCAAACAAGCCCCAAACGAATGCAAAGTCGCTTTACAACGAAATTGAACGATTGAGTTTTGCGCTGACTGTACGCGTTCCAGCTCGTGTTATTAGATCAAAAACTCTTCATTCTATGCAAATACGCAAGATTCATGCGTTTGGAGCAGCCGAACAAGCCCCAAACGAATGCAAAGTCGCTTTATAACGAAATCGACCGATTCAGTTTTGCGCTCGCTGCAGGCGTTCCAGCTCGTATTAATAGATCAAAAACTCTTCATTCTATGCAAATACGCAAGATTCATGCGTTTCGAGCAGTCAAACAAGCCCCAAACGAATGCAAAGTCGCTTTATAACGACAAAGACCGATTTAGTTTTGCGCTCGCTGCAGGCGTTCCAGCTCGAGTTATTAGATCAAAAACTCTTCATTCTATGCAAATACGCAAGATTCATGCGTTTGGAGCAGCCAAACAAGCCCCAAACGAATGCAAAGTCGCTTTATAACAAAATCGACCGATTCAGTTTTGCGCTCGCTGCAGGCATTCCAGCTCGTGTTATTAGATCAAAAACTCGTCATTCTATGCAAATACGCAAGATTCATGCGTTTGGAGCAGCCAAACAAGCCCCAAACGAATGCAAAGTCGCTTTACAACGAAATTGAACGATTGAGTTTTGCGCTCGCTGTACGCGTTCCAGCTCGTGTTATTAGATCAAAAACTCTTCATTCTATGCAAATACGCAAGATTCATGCGTTTGGAGCAGCCGAACAAGCCCCAAACGAATGCAAAGTCGCTTTATAACGAAATCGACCGATTCAGTTTTGCGCTCGCTGCAGGCGTTCCAGCTCGTCTTAATAGATCAAAAACTCTTCATTTTATGCAAATACGCAAGATTCATGCGTTTGGAGCAGCCAAACAAGCCCCAAACGAATGCAAAGTCGCTTTATAACGAAATCGACCGATTCAGTTTTGCGCTCGCTGCAGGCTTTCCAGCTCGTATTAATAGATCTAAGACTCTTCATTCTGTGCAAATATGCAAGATTCATGCGTTTGGAGCAGCCAAACAAGCCCCAAACGAATGCAAAGTCGCTTTATAACGAAAAAGACCGATTGAGTTTTGCGCTCGCTGCAGGCATTCCAGCTCGTGTTATTAGATCAAAAACTTTTCATTCTATGCAAATACGCAAGATTCATGCGTTTCGAGCAGCAAAACAAGCCCCAAACGAATGCAAAGTCACTTTATAACGAAAAAGACCGATTGAGTTTTGCGCTCGCTGCAGGCGTTCTAGCTCGAGTTATTAGATCAAACACTGTTTATTCTATGCGAATACGCAAGATTCATGCGTTTAGAGCAGCCAAACAAGCCCCAAACGAATGCACAGACGCTTTTGAACGAAATTGAACGATTGAGTTTTGCGCTCGCCGTACGCGTTCCAGCTCGTGTCATTAGATCAAAAACTCTTCATTCTATGCAAATACGCAAGATTCATGCGTTTGGAGCAGCCAAACAAGCCCCAAACGAATGCAAAGTCGCTTTACAACGAAATTGAACGATTGAGTTTTGCGCTGACTGTACGCGTTCCAGCTCGTGTTATTAGATCAAAAACTCTTCATTCTATGCAAATACGCAAGATTCATGCGTTTGGAGCAGCCGAACAAGCCCCAAACGAATGCAAAGTCGCTTTATAACGAAATCGACCGATTCAGTTTTGCGCTCGCTGCAGGCGTTCCAGCTCGTATTAATAGATCAAAAACTCTTCATTCTATGCAAATACGCAAGATTCATGCGTTTCGAGCAGTCAAACAAGCCCCAAACGAATGCAAAGTCGCTTTATAACGACAAAGACCGATTTAGTTTTGCGCTCGCTGCAGGCGTTCCAGCTCGAGTTATTAGATCAAAAACTCTTCATTCTATGCAAATACGCAAGATTCATGCGTTTGGAGCAGCCAAACAAGCCCCAAACGAATGCAAAGTCGCTTTATAACAAAATCGACCGATTCAGTTTTGCGCTCGCTGCAGGCATTCCAGCTCGTGTTATTAGATCAAAAACTCGTCATTCTATGCAAATACGCAAGATTCATGCGTTTGGAGCAGCCAAACAAGCCCCAAACGAATGCAAAGTCGCTTTACAACGAAATTGAACGATTGAGTTTTGCGCTCGCTGTACGCGTTCCAGCTCGTGTTATTAGATCAAAAACTCTTCATTCTATGCAAATACGCAAGATTCATGCGTTTGGAGCAGCCGAACAAGCCCCAAACGAATGCAAAGTCGCTTTATAACGAAATCGACCGATTCAGTTTTGCGCTCGCTGCAGGCGTTCCAGCTCGTCTTAATAGATCAAAAACTCTTCATTTTATGCAAATACGCAAGATTCATGCGTTTGGAGCAGCCAAACAAGCCCCAAACGAATGCAAAGTCGCTTTATAACGAAATCGACCGATTCAGTTTTGCGCTCGCTGCAGGCTTTCCAGCTCGTATTAATAGATCTAAGACTCTTCATTCTGTGCAAATATGCAAGATTCATGCGTTTGGAGCAGCCAAACAAGCCCCAAACGAATGCAAAGTCGCTTTATAACGAAAAAGACCGATTGAGTTTTGCGCTCGCTGCAGGCATTCCAGCTCGTGTTATTAGATCAAAAACTTTTCATTCTATGCAAATACGCAAGATTCATGCGTTTCGAGCAGCAAAACAAGCCCCAAACGAATGCAAAGTCACTTTATAACGAAATCGACCGATTCTGTTTTGCGCTCGCTGCAGGCGTTCCAGCTCGTATTATTAGATCAAAAACTCTTCATTCTATGCAAATACGCAAGATTCATGCGTTTCGAGCAGCCAAACAAGCCCCAAACGAATGCAAAGTCACTTTATAACGAAATCGACCGATTCTGTTTTGCGCTCGCTGTACGCGTTCCAGCTCGTGTTATTAGATCAAAAACTCTTCATTCTATGCAAATACGCAAGATTCATGCGTTTGGGGCAGCCAAACAAGCCCCAAACGAATGCAAAGTCGCTTTATAACGAAAAAGACCGATTCAGTTTTGCGCTCGCTGCAGGCGTTCCAGCTCGTGTTATTAGATCAAAAACTCTTCATTCTGTGCAAATATGCAAGATTCGTGCGTTTGGAGCAGCCAAACAAGCCCCAAACGAATGCAAAGTCGCTTTAAAACGAAATTGAACGATTGAGTTTTGCGCTCGCTGTACGCGTTCCAGCTCGTGTCATTAGATCAAAAACTCTTCATTCTATGCAAATACGCAAGATTCGTGCGTTTAGAGCAGATAAACAAGCCCTAAACGAATGCAAAGTCGCTTTATCACGAAATCGGCCGATTCAGTTTTGCGCTCGCTGCAGGCGTTCCAGCTCGAGTTATTAGATCTAAGACTCTTCATTCTATGCAAATATGCAAGATTCATGCGTTTGGAGCAGCCAAACAAGCCCCAAACGAATGCAAAGTCGCTTTATAACAAAATCGACCGATTCAGTTTTGCGCTCGCTGCAGGCATTCCAGCTCGTGTTATTAGATCAAAAACTCGTCATTCTATGCAAATACGCAAGATTCATGCGTTTGGAGCAGCCAAACAAGCCCCAAACGAATGCAAAGTCGCTTTACAACGAAGTTGAACGATTGAGTTTTGCGCTCGCTGTACGCGTTCCAGCTCGTGTTATTAGATCAAAAACTCTTCATTCTATGCAAATACGCAAGATTCATGCGTTTGGAGCAGCCGAACAAGCCCCAAACGAATGCAAAGTCGCTTTATAACGAAATCGACCGATTCAGTTTTGCGCTCGCTGCAGGCGTTCCAGCTCGTATTAATAGATCAAAAACTCTTCATTCTATGCAAATACGCAAGATTCAAGCGTTTGGAGCAGCCAAACAAGCCCCAAACGAATGCAAAGTCGCTTTACAACGAAATTGAACGATTGAGTTTTGCGCTCGCTGCAGGCGTTCCAGCTCGTATTAATAGATCAAAAACTCTTCATTCTATGCAAATACGCAAGATTCCTGCGTTTGGAGCAGCCAAACAAGCCCTAAACGAATGCAAAGTCGCTTTATAACGAAATCGACCGATTCAGTTTTGCGCTTGCTGCAGGCGTTCCAGCTCGAGTTATTAGATCAAACACTGTTTATTCTATGCGAATACGCAAGATTCATGCGTTTAGAGCAGCCAAACAAGCCCCAAACGAATGCACAGACGCTTTTGAACGAAATTGAACGATTGAGTTTTGCGCTCGCCGTACGCGTTCCAGCTCGTGTCATTAGATCAAAAACTCTTCATTCTATGCAAATACGCAAGATTCATGCGTTTGGAGCAGCCAAACAAGCCCCAAACGAATGCAAAGTCGCTTTACAACGAAATTGAACGATTGAGTTTTGCGCTCGCTGTACGCGTTCCAGCTCGTGTTATTAGATCAAAAACTCTTCATTCTATGCAAATACGCAAGATTCATGCGTTTGGAGCAGCCAAACAAGCCCCAAACGAATGCAAAGTCGCTTTATAACGAAATCGGCCGATTCAGTTTTGCGCTCGCTGCAGGCGTTCCAGCTCGAGTTGTTAGATCAAAAACTCTGCATTCTATGCAAATACGCAAGATTCATGCGTTTCGAGCAGCCAAACAAGCCCCAAACGAATGCAAAGTCGCTTTACAACGAAATTGAACGATTGAGTTTTGCGCTCGCTGTACGCGTTCCAGCTCGTGTTATTAGATCAAAAACTCTTCATTCTATGCAAATACGCAAGATTCATGCGTTCGAGCAGCCGAACAAGCCCCAAACGAATGCAAAGTCGCTTTATAACGAAATCGACCGATTCAGTTTTGCGCTCGCTGTACGCGTTCCAGCTCGTGTTATTAGATCAAAAACTCTTCATTCTATGCAAATACGCAAGATTCATGCGTTTGGAGCAGCCAAACAAGCCCCAAACGAATGCACAGACGCTTTTGAACGAAATTGAACGATTGAGTTTTGCGCTCGCCGTACGCGTTCCAGCTCGTGTCATTAGATCAAAAACTCTTCATTCTATGCAAATGCGCAAGATTCATGCGTTTGGAGCAGCCAAACAAGCCCCAAACGAATGCAAAGTCACTTTATAACGAAATCGACCGATTCTGTTTTGCGCTCGCTGTACGCGTTCCAGCTCGTGTTATTAGATCAAAAACTCTTCATTCTATGCAAATACGCAAGATTCATGCGTTTGGAGCAGCCAAACAAGCCCCAAACGAATGCAAAGTCGCTTTATAACGAAAAAGACCGATTGAGTTTTGCGCTCGCTGCAGGCATTCCAGCTCGTGTTATTAGATCAAAAACTCGTCATTCTATGCAAATACGCAAGATTCATGCGCTTGGAGCAGCCAAACAAGCCCCAAACGAATGCAAAGTCGCTTTATAACGAAATCGACCGATTTAGTTTTGCGCTCGCTGCAGGCGTTCCAGCTCGAGTTATTAGATCAAAAACTCTTCATTCTATGCAAATACGCAAGATTCATGCGTTTCGAGCAGCCAAACAAGCCCCAAACGAATGCAAAGTCGCTTTATAACGAAATCGGCCGATTCAGTTGTGCGCTCGCTGCAGACGTTCCAGCTCGTGTTATTAGATCAAAAACTCGTCATTCTATGCAAATACGCAAGATTCATGCGTTTGGGGCAGCCAAACAAGCCCCAAACGAATGCAAAGTCGCTTTATAACGAAAAAGACCGATTCAGTTTTGCGCTCGCTGCAGGCGTTCCAGCTCGTGTTATTAGATCAAAAACTCTTCATTCTGTGCAAATATGCAAGATTCGTGCGTTTGGAGCAGCCAAACAAGCCCCAAACGAATGCAAAGTCGCTTTAAAACGAAATTGAACGATTGAGTTTTGCGCTCGCTGTACGCGTTCCAGCTCGTGTCATTAGATCAAAAACTCTTCATTCTATGCAAATACGCAAGATTCATGCGTTTGGAGCAGATAAACAAGCCCTAAACGAATGCAAAGTCGCTTTATCACGAAATCGGCCGATTCAGTTTTGCGCTCGCTGCAGGCGTTCCAGCTCGAGTTATTAGATCTAAGACTCTTCATTCTATGCAAATATGCAAGATTCATGCGTTTGGAGCAGCCAAACAAGCCCCAAACGAATGCAAAGTCGCTTTATAACAAAATCGACCGATTCAGTTTTGCGCTCGCTGCAGGCATTCCAGCTCGTGTTATTAGATCAAAAACTCGTCATTCTATGCAAATACGCAAGATTCATGCGTTTGGAGCAGCCAAACAAGCCCCAAACGAATGCAAAGTCGCTTTACAACGAAATTGAACGATTGAGTTTTGCGCTCGCTGTACGCGTTCCAGCTCGTGTTATTAGATCAAAAACTCTTCATTCTATGCAAATACGCAAGATTCATGCGTTTGGAGCAGCCGAACAAGCCCCAAACGAATGCAAAGTCGCTTTATAACGAAATCGACCGATTCAGTTTTGCGCTCGCTGCAGGCGTTCCAGCTCGTATTAATAGATCAAAAACTCTTCATTCTATGCAAATACGCAAGATTCAAGCGTTTGGAGCAGCCAAACAAGCCCCAAACGAATGCAAAGTCGCTTTACAACGAAATTGAACGATTGAGTTTTGCGCTCGCTGCAGGCGTTCCAGCTCGTATTAATAGATCAAAAACTCTTCATTCTATGCAAATACGCAAGATTCCTGCGTTTGGAACAGCCAAACAAGCCCTAAACGAATGCAAAGTCGCTTTATAACGAAATCGACCGATTCAGTTTTGCGCTTGCTGCAGGCGTTCCAGCTCGAGTTATTAGATCAAACACTGTTTATTCTATGCGAATACGCAAGATTCATGCGTTTAGAGCAGCCAAACAAGCCCCAAACGAATGCACAGACGCTTTTGAACGAAATTGAACGATTGAGTTTTGCGCTCGCCGTACGCGTTCCAGCTCGTGTCATTAGATCAAAAACTCTTCATTCTATGCAAATACGCAAGATTCATGCGTTTGGAGCAGCCAAACAAGCCCCAAACGAGTGCAAAGTCGCTTTACAACGAAATTGAACGATTGAGTTTTGCGCTCGCTGTACGCGTTCCAGCTCGTGTTATTAGATCAAAAACTCTTCATTCTATGCAAATACGCAAGATTCATGCGTTTGGAGCAGCCAGACAAGCCCCAAACGAATGCAAAGTCGCTTTATAACGAAATCGGCCGATTCAGTTTTGCGCTCGCTGCAGGCGTTCCAGCTCGAGTTGTTAGATCAAAAACTCTGCATTCTATGCAAATACGCAAGATTCATGCGTTTCGAGCAGCCAAACAAGCCCCAAACGAATGCAAAGTCGCTTTACAACGAAATTGAACGATTGAGTTTTGCGCTCGCTGTACGCGTTCCAGCTCGTGTTATTAGATCAAAAACTCTTCATTCTATGCAAATACGCAAGATTCATGCGTTCGAGCAGCCGAACAAGCCCCAAACGAATGCAAAGTCGCTTTATAACGAAATCGACCGATTCAGTTTTGCGCTCGCTGTACGCGTTCCAGCTTGTGTTATTAGATCAAAAACTCTTCATTCTATGCAAATACGCAAGATTCATGCGTTTGGAGCAGCCAAACAAGCCCCAAACGAATGCACAGACGCTTTTGAACGAAATTGAACGATTGAGTTTTGCGCTCGCCGTACGCGTTCCAGCTCGTGTCATGAGATCAAAAACTCTTCATTCTATGCAAATACGCAAGATTCATGCGTTTGGAGCAGCCAAACAAGCCCCAAACGAATGCAAAGTCGCTTTACAACGAAATTGAACGATTGAGTTTTGCGCTCGCTGTACGCGTTCCAGCTCGAGTTATTAGATCAAAAACTCTTCATTCTATGCAAATACGCAAGATTCATGCGTTTGGAGCAGCCAAACAAGCCCCAAACAAATGCAAAGTCGCTTTATAACGAAATCGGCCGATTCAGTTTTGCGCTCGCTGCAGGCGTTCCAGCTCGAGTTATTAGATCAAAAACTCTTCATTCTATGCAAATACGCAAGATTCGAGCGTTTGGAGCAGCTAAACAAGCCCCAAACGAATGCAAAGTCGCTTTATAACGAAATCGACCGATTCAGTTTTGCGCTCGCTGCAGGCATTCCAGCTCGTGTTATTAGATCAAAAACTTTTCATTCTATGCAAATACGCAAGATTCATGCGTTTCGAGCAGCAAAACAAGCCTCAAACGAATGCAAAGTCACTTTATGACGAAATCGACAGATTCTGTTTTGCGCTCGCTGCAGGCGTTCCAGCTCGTATTATTAGATCAAAAACTCTTCATTCTATGCAAATACGCAAGATTCATGCGTTTCGAGCAGCCAAACAAGCCCCAAACGAATGCAAAGTCACTTTATAACGAAATCGACCGATTCTGTTTTGCGCTCGCTGTACGCGTTCCAGCTCGTGTTATTAGATCAAAAACTCTTCATTCTATGCAAATACGCAAGATTCATGCGTTTGGAGCAGCCAAACAAGCCCCAAACGAATGCAAAGTCGCTTTATAACGACAAAGACCGATTTAGTTTTGCGCTCGCTGCAGGCGTTCCAGCTCGAGTTATTAGATCAAAAACTCTTCATTCTAAGCAAATATGCAAGATTCATGCGTTTGGAGCAGCCAAACAAGCCCCAAACGAATGCAAAGTCGCTTTATAACAAAATCGACCGATTCAGTTTTGCGCTCGCTGCAGGCATTCCAGCTCGTGTTATCAGATCAAAAACTCGTCATTCTATGCAAATACGCAAGATCCATGCGCTTGGAGCAGCCAAACAAGCCCCAAACGAATGCAAAGTCGCTTTACAACGAAATTGAACGATTGAGTTTTGCGCTCGCTGTACGCGTTCCAGCTCGTGTTATTAGATCAAAAACTCTTCATTCTATGCAAATACGCAAGATTCATGCGTTTGGAGCAGCCGAACAAGCCCCAAACGAATGCAAAGTCGCTTTATAACGAAATCGACCGATTCAGTTTTGCGCTCGCTGCAGGCGTTCCAGCTCGTATTAATAGATCAAAAACTCTTCATTCTATGCAAATACGCAAGATTCATGCGTTTGGAGCAGCCAAACAAGCCCCAAACGAATGCAAAGTCGCTTTAAAACGAAATTGAACGATTGTGTTTTGCGCTCGCTGTACGCGTTCCAGCTCGTGTCATTAGATCAAAAACTCTTCATTCTATGCAAATACGCAAGATTCATGCGTTTGGAGCAGCCAAACAAGCCCTAAACGAATGCAAAGTCGCTTTATAACGAAATCGACCGATTTAGTTTTGCGCTCGCTGCAGGCGTTCCAGCTCGAGTTATTAGATCAAAAACTCTTCATTCTATGCAAATACGCAAGATTCATGCGTTTCGAGCAGCCAAACAAGCCCCAAACGAATGCAAAGTCGCTTTATAACGAAATCGGCCGATTCAGTTTTGCGCTCGCTGTAGACGTTCCAGCTCGTGTTATTAGATCAAAAACTCTTCATTCTGTGCAAATATGCAAGATTCGTGCGTTTGCAGCAGCCAAACAAGCCCCAAACGAATGCAAAGTCGCTTTATAACGAAAAAGACCGATTCAGTTTTGCGCTCGCTGCAGGCGTTCCAGCTCGTGTTATTAGATCAAAAACTCTTCATTCTGTGCAAATATGCAAGATTCGTGGGTTTGGAGCAGCCAAACAAGCCCCAAACGAATGCAAAGTCGCTTTAAAACGAAATTGAACGATTGAGTTTTGCGCTCGCTGTACGCGTTCCAGCTCGTGTCATTAGATAAAAAACTGTTCATTCTATGCAAATACGCAAGATTCATGCGTTTGGAGCAGATAAACAAGCCCTAAACGAATGCAAAGTCGCTTTATAACGAAATCGGCCGATTCAGTTTTGCGCTCGCTGCAGGCGTTCCAGCTCGAGTTATTAGATCTAAGACTCTTCATTCTATGCAAATATGCAAGATTCATGCGTTTGGAGCAGCCAAACAAGCCCCAAACGAATGCAAAGTCGCTTTATAACAAAATCGACCGATTCAGTTTTGCGCTCGCTGCAGGCATTCCAGCTCGTGTTATTAGATCAAAAACTCGTCATTCTATGCAAATACGCAAGATTCATGCGTTTGGAGCAGAAAAACAAGCCCCAAACGAATGCAAAGTCGCTTTACAACGAAATTGAACGATTGAGTTTTGGGCTCGCTGTACGCGTTCCAGCTTGTGTTATTAGATCAAAAACTCTTTATTCTATGCAAATACGCAAGATTCATGCGTTTGGAGCAGCCGAACAAGCCCCAAACGAATGCAAAGTCGCTTTATAACGAAATCGACCGATTCAGTTTTGCGCTCGCTGCAGGCGTTCCAGCTCGTATTAATAGATCAAAAACTCTTAATTCTATGCAAATACGCAAGATTCAAGCGTTTGGAGCAGCCAAACAAGCCCCAAACGAATGCAAAGTCGCTTTATAACGAAATCGGCCGATTCAGTTTTGCGCTCGCTGCAGGCGTTCCAGCTCGTGTTATTAGATCAAAAACTCTTCATTCTATGCAAATACGCAAGATTCATGCGTTTCGAGCAGCCAAACAAGCCCCAAACGAATGCAAAGTCGCTTTATAACGACAAAGACCGATTTAGTTTTGCGCTCGCTGCAGGCGTTCCAGCTCGAGTTATTAGATCAAACACTGTTTATTCTATGCGAATACGCAAGATTCATGCGTTTAGAGCAGCCAAACAAGCCCCAAACGAATGCACAGACGCTTTTGAACGAAATTGAACGATTGAGTTTTGCGCTCGCCGTACGCGTTCCAGCTCGTGTCATTAGATCAAAAACTCTTCATTCTATGCAAATACGCAAGATTCATGCGTTTGGAGCAGCCAAACAAGCCCCAAACGAATGCAAAGTCGCTTTACAACGAAATTGAACGATTGAGTTTTGCGCTCGCTGTACGCGTTCCAGCTCGTGTTATTAGATCAAAAACTCTTCATTCTATGCAAATACGCAAGATTCATGCGTTTGGAGCAGCCAAACAAGCCCCAAACGAATGCAAAGTCGCTTTATAACGAAATCGGCCGATTCAGTTTTGCGCTCGCTGCAGGCGTTCCAGCTCGAGTTGTTAGATCAAAAACTCTGCATTCTATGCAAATACGCAAGATTCATGCGTTTCGAGCAGCCAAACAAGCCCCAAACGAATGCAAAGTCGCTTTACAACGAAATTGAACGATTGAGTTTTGCGCTCGCTGTACGCGTTCCAGCTCGTGTTATTAGATCAAAAACTCTTCATTCTATGCAAATACGCAAGATTCATGCGTTCGAGCAGCCGAACAAGCCCCAAACGAATGCAAAGTCGCTTTATAACGAAATCGACCGATTCAGTTTTGCGCTCGCTGTACGCGTTCCAGCTCGTGTTATTAGATCAAAAACTCTTCATTCTATGCAAATACGCAAGATTCATGCGTTTGGAGCAGCCAAACAAGCCCCAAACGAATGCACAGACGCTTTTGAACGAAATTGAACGATTGAGTTTTGCGCTCGCCGTACGCGTTCCAGCTCGTGTCATTAGATCAAAAACTCTTCATTCTATGCAAATGCGCAAGATTCATGCGTTTGGAGCAGCCAAACAAGCCCCAAACGAATGCAAAGTCACTTTATAACGAAATCGACCGATTCTGTTTTGCGCTCGCTGTACGCGTTCCAGCTCGTGTTATTAGATCAAAAACTCTTCATTCTATGCAAATACGCAAGATTCATGCGTTTGGAGCAGCCAAACAAGCCCCAAACGAATGCAAAGTCGCTTTATAACGAAAAAGACCGATTGAGTTTTGCGCTCGCTGCAGGCATTCCAGCTCGTGTTATTAGATCAAAAACTCGTCATTCTATGCAAATACGCAAGATTCATGCGCTTGGAGCAGCCAAACAAGCCCCAAACGAATGCAAAGTCGCTTTATAACGAAATCGACCGATTTAGTTTTGCGCTCGCTGCAGGCGTTCCAGCTCGAGTTATTAGATCAAAAACTCTTCATTCTATGCAAATACGCAAGATTCATGCGTTTCGAGCAGCCAAACAAGCCCCAAACGAATGCAAAGTCGCTTTATAACGAAATCGGCCGATTCAGTTGTGCGCTCGCTGCAGACGTTCCAGCTCGTGTTATTAGATCAAAAACTCGTCATTCTATGCAAATACGCAAGATTCATGCGTTTGGGGCAGCCAAACAAGCCCCAAACGAATGCAAAGTCGCTTTATAACGAAAAAGACCGATTCAGTTTTGCGCTCGCTGCAGGCGTTCCAGCTCGTGTTATTAGATCAAAAACTCTTCATTCTGTGCAAATATGCAAGATTCGTGCGTTTGGAGCAGCCAAACAAGCCCCAAACGAATGCAAAGTCGCTTTAAAACGAAATTGAACGATTGAGTTTTGCGCTCGCTGTACGCGTTCCAGCTCGTGTCATTAGATCAAAAACTCTTCATTCTATGCAAATACGCAAGATTCATGCGTTTGGAGCAGATAAACAAGCCCTAAACGAATGCAAAGTCGCTTTATCACGAAATCGGCCGATTCAGTTTTGCGCTCGCTGCAGGCGTTCCAGCTCGAGTTATTAGATCTAAGACTCTTCATTCTATGCAAATATGCAAGATTCATGCGTTTGGAGCAGCCAAACAAGCCCCAAACGAATGCAAAGTCGCTTTATAACAAAATCGACCGATTCAGTTTTGCGCTCGCTGCAGGCATTCCAGCTCGTGTTATTAGATCAAAAACTCGTCATTCTATGCAAATACGCAAGATTCATGCGTTTGGAGCAGCCAAACAAGCCCCAAACGAATGCAAAGTCGCTTTACAACGAAATTGAACGATTGAGTTTTGCGCTCGCTGTACGCGTTCCAGCTCGTGTTATTAGATCAAAAACTCTTCATTCTATGCAAATACGCAAGATTCATGCGTTTGGAGCAGCCGAACAAGCCCCAAACGAATGCAAAGTCGCTTTATAACGAAATCGACCGATTCAGTTTTGCGCTCGCTGCAGGCGTTCCAGCTCGTATTAATAGATCAAAAACTCTTCATTCTATGCAAATACGCAAGATTCAAGCGTTTGGAGCAGCCAAACAAGCCCCAAACGAATGCAAAGTCGCTTTACAACGAAATTGAACGATTGAGTTTTGCGCTCGCTGCAGGCGTTCCAGCTCGTATTAATAGATCAAAAACTCTTCATTCTATGCAAATACGCAAGATTCCTGCGTTTGGAACAGCCAAACAAGCCCTAAACGAATGCAAAGTCGCTTTATAACGAAATCGACCGATTCAGTTTTGCGCTTGCTGCAGGCGTTCCAGCTCGAGTTATTAGATCAAACACTGTTTATTCTATGCGAATACGCAAGATTCATGCGTTTAGAGCAGCCAAACAAGCCCCAAACGAATGCACAGACGCTTTTGAACGAAATTGAACGATTGAGTTTTGCGCTCGCCGTACGCGTTCCAGCTCGTGTCATTAGATCAAAAACTCTTCATTCTATGCAAATACGCAAGATTCATGCGTTTGGAGCAGCCAAACAAGCCCCAAACGAGTGCAAAGTCGCTTTACAACGAAATTGAACGATTGAGTTTTGCGCTCGCTGTACGCGTTCCAGCTCGTGTTATTAGATCAAAAACTCTTCATTCTATGCAAATACGCAAGATTCATGCGTTTGGAGCAGCCAGACAAGCCCCAAACGAATGCAAAGTCGCTTTATAACGAAATCGGCCGATTCAGTTTTGCGCTCGCTGCAGGCGTTCCAGCTCGAGTTGTTAGATCAAAAACTCTGCATTCTATGCAAATACGCAAGATTCATGCGTTTCGAGCAGCCAAACAAGCCCCAAACGAATGCAAAGTCGCTTTACAACGAAATTGAACGATTGAGTTTTGCGCTCGCTGTACGCGTTCCAGCTCGTGTTATTAGATCAAAAACTCTTCATTCTATGCAAATACGCAAGATTCATGCGTTCGAGCAGCCGAACAAGCCCCAAACGAATGCAAAGTCGCTTTATAACGAAATCGACCGATTCAGTTTTGCGCTCGCTGTACGCGTTCCAGCTTGTGTTATTAGATCAAAAACTCTTCATTCTATGCAAATACGCAAGATTCATGCGTTTGGAGCAGCCAAACAAGCCCCAAACGAATGCACAGACGCTTTTGAACGAAATTGAACGATTGAGTTTTGCGCTCGCCGTACGCGTTCCAGCTCGTGTCATGAGATCAAAAACTCTTCATTCTATGCAAATACGCAAGATTCATGCGTTTGGAGCAGCCAAACAAGCCCCAAACGAATGCAAAGTCGCTTTACAACGAAATTGAACGATTGAGTTTTGCGCTCGCTGTACGCGTTCCAGCTCGAGTTATTAGATCAAAAACTCTTCATTCTATGCAAATACGCAAGATTCATGCGTTTGGAGCAGCCAAACAAGCCCCAAACAAATGCAAAGTCGCTTTATAACGAAATCGGCCGATTCAGTTTTGCGCTCGCTGCAGGCGTTCCAGCTCGAGTTATTAGATCAAAAACTCTTCATTCTATGCAAATACGCAAGATTCGAGCGTTTGGAGCAGCTAAACAAGCCCCAAACGAATGCAAAGTCGCTTTATAACGAAATCGACCGATTCAGTTTTGCGCTCGCTGCAGGCATTCCAGCTCGTGTTATTAGATCAAAAACTTTTCATTCTATGCAAATACGCAAGATTCATGCGTTTCGAGCAGCAAAACAAGCCTCAAACGAATGCAAAGTCACTTTATGACGAAATCGACAGATTCTGTTTTGCGCTCGCTGCAGGCGTTCCAGCTCGTATTATTAGATCAAAAACTCTTCATTCTATGCAAATACGCAAGATTCATGCGTTTCGAGCAGCCAAACAAGCCCCAAACGAATGCAAAGTCACTTTATAACGAAATCGACCGATTCTGTTTTGCGCTCGCTGTACGCGTTCCAGCTCGTGTTATTAGATCAAAAACTCTTCATTCTATGCAAATACGCAAGATTCATGCGTTTGGAGCAGCCAAACAAGCCCCAAACGAATGCAAAGTCGCTTTATAACGACAAAGACCGATTTAGTTTTGCGCTCGCTGCAGGCGTTCCAGCTCGAGTTATTAGATCAAAAACTCTTCATTCTAAGCAAATATGCAAGATTCATGCGTTTGGAGCAGCCAAACAAGCCCCAAACGAATGCAAAGTCGCTTTATAACAAAATCGACCGATTCAGTTTTGCGCTCGCTGCAGGCATTCCAGCTCGTGTTATCAGATCAAAAACTCGTCATTCTATGCAAATACGCAAGATCCATGCGCTTGGAGCAGCCAAACAAGCCCCAAACGAATGCAAAGTCGCTTTACAACGAAATTGAACGATTGAGTTTTGCGCTCGCTGTACGCGTTCCAGCTCGTGTTATTAGATCAAAAACTCTTCATTCTATGCAAATACGCAAGATTCATGCGTTTGGAGCAGCCGAACAAGCCCCAAACGAATGCAAAGTCGCTTTATAACGAAATCGACCGATTCAGTTTTGCGCTCGCTGCAGGCGTTCCAGCTCGTATTAATAGATCAAAAACTCTTCATTCTATGCAAATACGCAAGATTCATGCGTTTGGAGCAGCCAAACAAGCCCCAAACGAATGCAAAGTCGCTTTAAAACGAAATTGAACGATTGTGTTTTGCGCTCGCTGTACGCGTTCCAGCTCGTGTCATTAGATCAAAAACTCTTCATTCTATGCAAATACGCAAGATTCATGCGTTTGGAGCAGCCAAACAAGCCCTAAACGAATGCAAAGTCGCTTTATAACGAAATCGACCGATTTAGTTTTGCGCTCGCTGCAGGCGTTCCAGCTCGAGTTATTAGATCAAAAACTCTTCATTCTATGCAAATACGCAAGATTCATGCGTTTCGAGCAGCCAAACAAGCCCCAAACGAATGCAAAGTCGCTTTATAACGAAATCGGCCGATTCAGTTTTGCGCTCGCTGTAGACGTTCCAGCTCGTGTTATTAGATCAAAAACTCTTCATTCTGTGCAAATATGCAAGATTCGTGCGTTTGCAGCAGCCAAACAAGCCCCAAACGAATGCAAAGTCGCTTTATAACGAAAAAGACCGATTCAGTTTTGCGCTCGCTGCAGGCGTTCCAGCTCGTGTTATTAGATCAAAAACTCTTCATTCTGTGCAAATATGCAAGATTCGTGGGTTTGGAGCAGCCAAACAAGCCCCAAACGAATGCAAAGTCGCTTTAAAACGAAATTGAACGATTGAGTTTTGCGCTCGCTGTACGCGTTCCAGCTCGTGTCATTAGATAAAAAACTGTTCATTCTATGCAAATACGCAAGATTCATGCGTTTGGAGCAGATAAACAAGCCCTAAACGAATGCAAAGTCGCTTTATAACGAAATCGGCCGATTCAGTTTTGCGCTCGCTGCAGGCGTTCCAGCTCGAGTTATTAGATCTAAGACTCTTCATTCTATGCAAATATGCAAGATTCATGCGTTTGGAGCAGCCAAACAAGCCCCAAACGAATGCAAAGTCGCTTTATAACAAAATCGACCGATTCAGTTTTGCGCTCGCTGCAGGCATTCCAGCTCGTGTTATTAGATCAAAAACTCGTCATTCTATGCAAATACGCAAGATTCATGCGTTTGGAGCAGAAAAACAAGCCCCAAACGAATGCAAAGTCGCTTTACAACGAAATTGAACGATTGAGTTTTGGGCTCGCTGTACGCGTTCCAGCTTGTGTTATTAGATCAAAAACTCTTTATTCTATGCAAATACGCAAGATTCATGCGTTTGGAGCAGCCGAACAAGCCCCAAACGAATGCAAAGTCGCTTTATAACGAAATCGACCGATTCAGTTTTGCGCTCGCTGCAGGCGTTCCAGCTCGTATTAATAGATCAAAAACTCTTAATTCTATGCAAATACGCAAGATTCAAGCGTTTGGAGCAGCCAAACAAGCCCCAAACGAATGCAAAGTCGCTTTATAACGAAATCGGCCGATTCAGTTTTGCGCTCGCTGCAGGCGTTCCAGCTCGTGTTATTAGATCAAAAACTCTTCATTCTATGCAAATACGCAAGATTCATGCGTTTCGAGCAGCCAAACAAGCCCCAAACGAATGCAAAGTCGCTTTATAACGACAAAGACCGATTTAGTTTTGCGCTCGCTGCAGGCGTTCCAGCTCGAGTTATTAGATCAAAAACTCTTCATTCTATGCAAATATGCAAGATTCATGCGTTTGGAGCAGCCAAACAAGCCCCAAACGAATGCAAAGTCGCTTTATAACAAAATCGACCGATTCAGTTTTGCGCTCGCTGCAGGCATTCCAGCTCGTGTTATTAGATCAAAAACTCGTCATTCTATGCAAATACGCAAGATTCATGCGTTTGGAGCAGCCAAACAAGCCCCAAACGAATGCAAAGTCGCTTTACAACGAAATTGAACGATTGAGTTTTGCGCTCGCTGTACGCGTTCCAGCTCGTGTTATTAGATCAAGAACTCTTCATTCTATGCAAATACGCAAGATTCATGCGTTCGAGCAGCCGAACAAGCCCCAAACGAATGCAAAGTCGCTTTATAACGAAATCGACCGATTCAGTTTTGCGCTCGCTGCAGGCTTTCCAGCTCGTATTAATAGATCTAAGACTCTTTATTCTGTGCAAATATGCAAGATTCATGCGTTTGGAGCAGCTAAACAAGCCCCAAACGAATGCAAAGTCGCTTTATAACGAAAAAGACCGATTGAGTTTTGCGCTCGCTGCAGGCATTCCAGCTCGTGTTATTAGATCAAAAACTTTTCATTCTATGCAAATACGCAAGATTCATGCGTTTCGAGCAGCAAAACAAGCCTCAAACGAATGCAAAGTCACTTTATAACGAAAAAGACCGATTGAGTTTTGCGCTCGCTGCAGGCGTTCTAGCTCGAGTTATTAGATCAAACACTGTTTATTCTATGCGAATACGCAAGATTCATGCGTTTAGAGCAGCCAAACAAGCCCCAAACGAATGCACAGACGCTTTTGAACGAAATTGAACGATTGAGTTTTGCGCTCGCCGTACGCGTTCCAGCTCGTGTCATTAGATCAAAAACTCTTCATTCTATGCAAATACGCAAGATTCATGCGTTTGAAGCAGCCAAACAAGCCCCAAACGAATGCAAAGTCGCTTTACAACGAAATTGAACGATTGAGTTTTGCGCTCGCTGTACGCGTTCCAGCTCGTGTTATTAGATCAAAAACTCTTCATTCTATGCAAATACGCAAGATTCATGCGTTTGGAGCAGCCGAACAAGCCCCAAACGAATGCAAAGTCGCTTTATAACGAAATCGACCGATTCAGTTTCGCGCTCGCTGCAGGCGTTCCCGCTCGTATTAATAGATCAAAAACTCTTCATTCTATGCAAATACGCAAGATTCATGCGTTTCGAGCAGTCAAACAAGCCCCAAACGAATGCAAAGTCGCTTTATAACGACAAAGACCGATTTAGTTTTGCGCTCGCTGCAGGCGTTCCAGCTCGAGTTATTAGATCAAAAACTCTTCATTCTATGCAAATATGCAAGATTCATGCGTTTGGAGCAGCCAAACAAGCCCCAAACGAATGCAAAGTCGCTTTATAACAAAATCGACCGATTCAGTTTTGCGCTCGCTGCAGGCATTCCAGCTCGTGTTATTAGATCAAAAACTCGTCATTCTATGCAAATACGCAAGATTCATGCGTTTGGAGCAGCCAAACAAGCCCCAAACGAATGCAAAGTCGCTTTACAACGAAATTGAACGATTGAGTTTTGCGCTCGCTGTACGCGTTCCAGCTCGTGTTATTAGATCAAAAACTCTTCATTCTATGCAAATACGCAAGATTCATGCGTTTGGGGCAGCCGAACAAGCCCCAAACGAATGCAAAGTCGCTTTATAACGAAATCGACCGATTCAGTTTTGCGCTCGCTGCAGGCGTTCCAGCTCGTATTAATAGATCAAAAACTCTTCATTCTATGCAAATACGCAAGATTCATGCGTTTGGAGCAGCCAAACAAGCCCCAAACGAATGCAAAGTCGCTTTATAACGAAATCGAGCGATTCAGTTTTGCGCTCGCTGCAGGCTTTCCAGCTCGTATTAATAGATCTAAGACTCTTCATTCTGTGCAAATATGCAAGATTCATGCGTTTGGAGCAGCCAAACAAGCCCCAAACGAATGCAAAGTCGCTTTATAACGAAAAAGACCGATTGAGTTTTGCGCTCGCTGCAGGCATTCCAGCTCGTGTTATTAGATATAAAACTTTTCATTCTATGCAAATACGCAAGATTCATGCGTTTCGAGCAGCAAAACAAGCCCCAAACGAATGCAAAGTCACTTTATAACGAAATCGACCGATTCTGTTTTGCGCTCGCTGCAGGCGTTCCAGCTCGTATTATTAGATCAAAAACTCTTCATTCTATGCAAATACGCAAGATTCATGCGTTTCGAGCAGCCAAACAAGCCCCAAACGAATGCAAAGTCACTTTATAACGAAATCGACCGATTCTGTTTTGCGCTCGCTGTACGCGTTCCAGCTCGTGTTATTAGATCAAAAACTCTTCATTCTATGCAAATACGCAAGATTCATGCGTTTGGAGCAGCCAAACAAGCCCCAAACGAATGCAAAGTCGCTTTATAACGAAAAAGACCGATTGAGTTTTGCGCTCGCTGCAGGCATTCCAGCTCGTGTTATTAGATCAAAAACTCGTCATTCTATGCAAATACGCAAGATTCATGCGTTTGGAGCAGCCAAACAAGCCCCAAACGAGTGCAAAGTCGCTTTAAAACGAAATTGAACGATTGTGTTTTGCGCTCGCTGTACGCGTTCCAGCTCGTGTCATTAGATCAAAAACTCTTCATTCTATGCAAATACGCAAGATTCATGCGTTTGGAGCAGCCAAACAAGCCCTAAACGAATGCAAAGTCGCTTTATAACGAAATCGACCGATTTAGTTTTGCGCTCGCTGCAGGCGTTCCAGCTCGAGTTATTAGATCAAAAACTCTTCATTCTATGCAAATACGCAAGATTCATGCGTTTCGAGCAGCCAAACAAGCCCCAAACGAATGCAAAGTCGCTTTATAACGAAATCGGCCGATTCAGTTGTGCGCTCGCTGCAGACGTTCCAGCTCGTGTTATTAGATCAAAAACTCGTCATTCTATGCAAATACGCAAGATTCATGCGTTTGGGGCAGCCAAACAAGCCCCAAACGAATGCAAAGTCGCTTTATAACGAAAAAGACCGATTCAGTTTTGCGCTCGCTGCAGGCGTTCCAGCTCGTGTTATTAGATCAAAAACTCTTCATTCTGTGCAAATATGCAAGATTCGTGCGTTTGGAGCAGCCAAACAAGCCCCAAACGAATGCAAAGTCGCTTTAAAACGAAATTGAACGATTGAGTTTTGCGCTCGCTGTACGCGTTCCAGCTCGTGTTATTAGATCAAAAACTCTTCATTCTATGCAAATACGCAAGATTCATGCGTTTGGAGCAGCCGAACAAGCCCCAAACGAATGCAAAGTCGCTTTATAACGAAATCGACCGATTCAGTTTTGCGCTCGCTGCAGGCGTTCCAGCTCGTATTAATAGATCGAAAACTCTTCATTCTATGCAAATACGCAAGATTCAAGCGTTTGGAGCAGCCAAACAAGCCCCAAACGAATGCAAAGTCGCTTTACAACGAAAAAGACCGATTGAGTTTTGCGCTCGCTGCAGGCATTCCAGCTCGTGTTATTAGATCAAAAACTTTTCATTCTATGCAAATACGCAAGATTCAAGCGTTTGGAGCAGCCAAACAAGCCCCAAACGAATGCAAACTCGCTTTATAACGAAATCGACCGATTCAGTTTTGCGCTCGCTGCAGGCGTTCCAGCTCGTATTAATAGATCAAAAACTCTTCATTCTATGCAAATACGCAAGATTCATGCGTTTCGAGCAGTCAAACAAGCCCCAAACGAATGCAAAGTCGCTTTATAACGACAAAGACCGATTTAGTTTTGCGCTCGCTGCAGGCGTTCCAGCTCGAGTTATTAGATCAAAAACTCTTCATTCTATGCAAATATGCAAGATTCATGCGTTTGGAGCAGCCAAACAAGCCCCAAACGAATGCAAAGTCGCTTTATAACAAAATCGACCGATTCAGTTTTGCGCTCGCTGCAGGCATTCCAGCTCGTGTTATCAGATCAAAAACTCGTCATTCTATGCAAATACGCAAGATCCATGCGTTTGGAGCAGCCAAACAAGCCCCAAACGAATGCAAAGTCACTTTACAACGAAATTGAACGATTGAGTTTTGCGCTCGCTGTACGCGTTCCAGCTCGTGTTATTAGATCAGAAACTCTTCATTCTATGCAAATACGCAAGATTCATGCGTTTGGAGCAGCCGAACAAGCCCCAAACGAATGCAAAGTCGCTTTATAACGAAATCGACCGATTCAGTTTTGCGCTCGCTGCAGGTGTTCCAGCTCGTATTAATAGATCAAAAACTCTTCATTCTATGCAAATACGCAAGATTCATGCGTTTGGAGCAGCCAAACAAGCCCCAAACGAATGCAAAGTCGCTTTATAACGAAATCGACCGATTCAGTTTTGCGCTCGCTGCAGGCGTTCCAGCTCGTATTAATAGATCAAAAACTCTTCATTCTATGCAAATACGCAAGATTCATGCGTTTCGAGCAGTCAAACAAGCCCCAAACGAATGCAAAGTCGCTTTATAACGACAAAGACCGATTTAGTTTTGCGCTCGCTGCAGGCGTTCCAGCTCGAGTTATTAGATCAAAAACTCTTCATTCTATGCAAATACGCAAGATTCATGCGTTTCGAGCAGCAAAACAAGCCCCAAACGAATGCAAAGTCACTTTATAACGAAATCGACCGATTCTGTTTTGCGCTCGCTGCAGGCGTTCCAGCTCGTATTATTAGATCAAAAACTCTTCATTCTATGCAAATACGCAAGATTCATGCGTTTCGAGCAGCCAAACAAGCCCCAAACGAATGCAAAGTCACTTTATAACGAAATCGACCGATTCTGTTTTGCGCTCGCTGTACGCGTTCCAGCTCGTGTTATTAGATCAAAAACTCTTCATTCTATGCTAATACGCAAGATTCATGCGTTTGGAGTAGCCAAACAAGCCCCAAACGAATGCAAAGTCGCTTTATAACGAAAAAGACCGATTGAGTTTTGCGCTCGCTGCAGGCATTCCAGCTCGTGTTATTAGATCAAAAACTCTTCATTCTGTGCAAATATGCAAGATTCGTGCGTTTGGAGCAGCCAAACAAGCCCCAAACGAATGCAAAGTCGCTTTAAAACGAAATTGAACGATTGAGTTTTGCGCTCGCTGTACGCGTTCCAGCTCGTGTCATTAGATCAAAAACTCTTCATTCTATGCAAATACGCAAGATTCATGCGTTTGGAGCAGATAAACAAGCCGTAAACGAATGCAAAGTCGCTTTATAAAGAAATCGGCCGATTCAGTTTTGCGCTCGCTGCAGGCGTTCCAGCTCGAGTTATTAGATCTAAGACTCTTCATTCTATGCAAATATGCAAGATTCATGCGTTTGGAGCAGCCAAACAAGCCCCAAACGAATGCAAAGTCGCTTTATAACAAAATCGACCGATTCAGTTTTGCGCTCGCTGCAGGCATTCCAGCTCGTGTTATTAGATCAAAAACTCGTCATTCTATGCAAATACGCAAGATTCATGCGTTTGGAGCAGAAAAACAAGCCCCAAACGAATGCAAAGTCGCTTTACAACGAAATTGAACGATTGAGTTTTGCGCTCGCTGTACGCGTTCCAGCTCGTGTTATTAGATCAAAAACTCTTCATTCTATGCAAATACGCAAGATTCATGCGTTTGGAGCAGCCGAACAAGCCCCAAACGAATGCAAAGTCGCTTTATAACGAAATCGACCGATTCAGTTTTGCGCTCGCTGCAGGCGTTCCAGCTCGTATTAATAGATCAAAAACTCTTCATTCTATGCAAATACGCAAGATTCAAGCGTTTGGAGCAGCCAAACAAGCCCCAAACGAATGCAAAGTCGCTTTATAACGAAATCGGCCGATTCAGTTTTGCGCTCGCTGCAGGCGTTCCAGCTCGAGTTATTAGATCAAAAACTCTTCATTCTATGCAAATACGCAAGATTCATGCGTTTCGAGCAGCCAAACAAGCCCCAAACGAATGCAACGTCACTTTATAACGAAATTGAACGATTGTGTTTTGCGCTCGCTGTACGCGTTCCAGCTCGTGTCATTAGATCAAAAACTCTTCATTCTATGCAAATACGCAAGATTCATGCGTTTGGAGCAGCCAAACAAGCCCTAAACGAATGCAAAGTCGCTTTATAACGAAATCGACCGATTTAGTTTTGCGCTCGCTGCAGGCGTTCCAGCTCGAGTTATTAGATCAAAAACTCTTCATTCTATGCAAATACGCAAGATTCATGCGTTTCGAGCAGCCAAACAAGCCCCAAACGAATGCAAAGTCGCTTTATAACGAAATCGGCCGATTCAGTTTTGCGCTCGCTGCAGACGTTCCAGCTCGTGTTATTAGATCAAAAACTCGTCATTCTATGCAAATACGAAAGATTCATGCGTTTGGGGCAGCCAAACAAGCCCCAAACGAATGCAAAGTCGCTTTATAACGAAATCGACCGATTCTGTTTTGCGCTCGCTGTACGCGTTCCAGCTCGTGTTATTAGATCAAAAACTCTTCATTCTATGCAAATACGCAAGATTCATGCGTTTGGAGCAGCCGAACAAGCCCCAAACGAATGCAAAGTCGCTTTATAACGAAATCGACCGATTCAGTTTTGCGCTCGCTGCAGGCGTTCCAGCTCGTATTAATAGATCAAAAACTCTTCATTCTATGCAAATACGCAAGATTCAAGCGTTTGGAGCAGCCAAACAAGCCCCAAACGAATGCAAAGTCGCTTTATAACGAAATCGGCCGATTCAGTTTTGCGCTCGCTGCAGGCGTTCCAGCTCGAGTTATTAGATCAAAAACTCTTCATTCTATGCAAATACGCAAGATTCATGCGTTTCGAGCAGCCAAACAAGCCCCAAACGAATGCAAAGTCACTTTATAACGAAATCGACCGATACTGTTATGCGCTCGCTGCAGGCGTTCCAGCTCGTATTAATAGATCAAAAACTCTTCATTCTATGCAAATACGCAAGATTCAAGCGTTTGGAGCAGCCAAACAAGCCCCAAACGAATGCAAAGTCGCTTTATAACGAAATCGACCGATTCAGTTTTGCGCTCGCTGCAGGCTTTCCAGCTCGTATTAATAGATCTAAGACTCTTTATTCTGTGCAAATATGCAAGATTCATGCGTTTGGAGCAGCCAAACAAGCCCCAAACGAATGCAAAGTCGCTTTATAACGAAAAAGACCGATTGAGTTTTGCGCTCGCTGCAGGCATTCCAGCTCGTGTTATTAGATCAAAAACTTTTCATTCTATGCAAATACGCAAGATTCATGCGTTTCGAGCAGCAAAACAAGCCCCAAACGAATGCAAAGTCACTTTATAACGAAATCGACAGATTCTGTTTTGCGCTCGCTGGAGGCGTTCCAGCTCGTATTATTAGATCAAAAACTCTTCATTCTATGCAAATACGCAAGATTCATGCGTTTCGAGCAGCCAAACAAGCCCCAAACGAATGCAAAGTCACTTTATAACGAAATCGACCGATTCTGTTTTGCGCTCGCTGTACGCGTTCCAGCTCGTGTTATTAGATCAAAAACTCTTCATTCTATGCAAATACGCAAGTTTCATGCGTTTGGAGCAGCCAAACAGGCCCCAAACGAATGCAAAGTCGCTTTATAACGAAAAAGACCGATTGAGTTTTGCGCTCGCTGCAGGCTTTCCAGCTCGTATTAATAGATCTAAGACTCTTCATTCTGTGCAAATATGCAAGATTCATGCGTTTGGAGCAGCCGAACAAGCCCCAAACGAATGCAAAGTCGCTTTATAACGAAATCGACCGATTCAGCTTTGCGCTCGCTGCAGGCGTTCCAGCTCGTATTAATAGATCAAAAACTCTTCATTCTATGCAAATACGCAAGATTCATGCGTTTGGAGCAGCCAAACAAGCCCCAAACGAATGCAAAGTCGCTTTATAACGAAATCGACCGATTCAGTTTTGCGCTCGCTGCAGGCTTTCCAGCTCGTATTAATAGATCTAAGACTCTTCATTCTGTGCAAATATGCAAGATTCATGCGTTTGGAGCAGCAAAACAAGCCCCAAACGAATGCAAAGTCACTTTATAACGAAATCGACCGATTCTGTTTTGCGCTCGCTGCAGGCGTTCCAGCTCGTATTATTAGATCAAAAACTCTTCATTCTATGCAAATACGCAAGATTCATGCGTTTCGAGCAGCCAAACAAGCCCCAAACGAATGCAAAGTCACTTTATAACGAAATCGACCGATTCTGTTTTGCGCTCGCTGTACGCGTTCCAGCTCGTGTTATTAGATCAAAAACTCTTCATTCTATGCTAATACGCAAGATTCATGCGTTTGGAGTAGCCAAACAAGCCCCAAACGAATGCAAAGTCGCTTTATAACGAAAAAGACCGATTGAGTTTTGCGCTCGCTGCAGGCATTCCAGCTCGTGTTATTAGATCAAAAACTCGTCATTTTATGCAAATACGCAAGATTCATGCGTTTGGAGCAGCCAAACAAGCCCCAAACGAATGCAAAGTCGCTTTAAAACGAAATTGAACGATTGTGTTTTGCGCTCGCTGTACGCGTTCCAGCTCGTGTCATTAGATCAAAAACTCTTCATTCTATGCAAATACGCAAGATTCATGCGTTTGGAGCAGCCAAACAAGCCCTAAACGAATGCAAAGTCGCTTTATAACGAAATCGACCGATTTAGTTTTGCGCTCGCTGCAGGCGTTCCAGCTCGAGTTATTAGATCAAAAACTCTTCATTCTATGCAAATACGCAAGATTCATGCGTTTCGAGCAGCCAAACAAGCCCCAAACGAATGCAAAGTCGCTTTATAACGAAATCGGCCGATTCAGTTTTCCGCTCGCTGCAGGCGTTCCAGCTCGTGTTATTAGATCAAAAACTCTTCATTCTATGCAAATACGCAAGATTCATGCGTTTCGAGCAGCCAAACAAGCCCCAAACGAATGCAAAGTCGCTTTATAACGACAAAGACCGATTTAGTTTTGCGCTCGCTGCAGGCGTTCCAGCTCGAGTTATTAGATCAAAAACTCTTCATTCTATGCAAATACGCAAGATTCATGCGTTTGGAGCAGCCAAACAAGCCCCAAACGAATGCAAAGTCGCTTTATAACAAAATCGACCGATTCAGTTTTGCGCTCGCTGCAGGCATTCCAGCTCGTGTTATTAGATCAAAAACTCGTCATTCTATGCAAATACGCAAGATTCATGCGTTTGGAGCAGCCAAACAAGCCCCAAACGAATGCAAAGTCGCTTTACAACGAAATTGAACGATTGAGTTTTGCGCTCGCTGTACGCGTTCCAGCTCGTGTTATTAGATCAAAAACTCTTCATTCTATGCAAATACGCAAGATTCATGCGTTCGAGCAGCCGAACAAGCCCCAAACGAATGCAAAGTCGCTTTATAACGAAATCGACCGATTCAGTTTTGCGCTCGCTGCAGGCGTTCCAGCTCGTATTAATAGATCAAAAACTCTTCATTCTATGCAAATACGCAAGATTCATGCGTTTGGAGCAGTTAAACAAGCCCCAAACGAATGCAAAGTCGCTTTACAACGAAATTGAACGATTGAGTTTTGCGCTCGCTGTACGCGTTCCAGCTCGTGTTATTAGATCAAAAACTCTTCATTCTATGCAAATACGCAAGATTCATGCGTTTGGAGCAGCCAAACAAGCCCCAAACGAATGCAAAGTCGCTTTATAACGAAATCGGCCGATTCAGTTTTGCGCTCGCTGCAGGCGTTCCAGCTCGAGTTGTTAGATCAAAAACTCTGCATTCTATGCAAATACGCAAGATTCATGCGTTTCGAGCAGCCAAACAAGCCCCAAACGAATGCAAAGTCGCTTTATAACGACAAAGACCGATTCAGTTTTGCGCTCGCTGCAGGCGTTCCAGCTCGAGTTATTAGATCAAAAACTCTTCATTCTATGCAAATATGCAAGATTCATGCGTTTGGAGCAGCCAAACAAGCCCCAAACGAATGCAAAGTCGCTTTATAACAAAATCGACCGATTCAGTTTTGCGCTCGCTGCAGGCATTCCAGCTCGTGTTATTAGATCAAAAACGCGTCATTCTATGCAAATACGCAAGATTCATGCGTTTGGAGCAGCCAAACAAGCCCCAAACGAATGCAAAGTCGCTTTACAACGAAATTGAACGATTGAGTTTTGCGCTCGCTGTACGCGTTCCAGCTCGTGTTATTAGATCAAAAACTCTTCATTCTATGCAAATACGCAAGATTCATGCGTTTGGAGCAGCCGAACAAGCCCCAAACGAATGCAAAGTCGCTTTATAACGACAAAGACCGATTTAGTTTTGCGCTCGCTGCAGGCGTTCCAGCTCGAGTTATTAGATCAAAAACTCTTCATTCTATGCAAATATGCAAGATTCATGCGTTTGGAGCAGCCAAACAAGCCCCAAACGAATGCAAAGTCGCTTTATAACAAAATCGACCGATTCAGTTTTGCGCTCGCTGCAGGCATTCCAGCTCGTGTTATTAGATCAAAAACTCGTCATTCTATGCAAATACGCAAGATTCATGCGTTTGGAGCAGCCAAACAAGCCCCAAACGAATGCAAAGTCGCTTTACAACGAAATTGAACGATTGAGTTTTGCGCTCGCTGTACGCGTTCCAGCTCGTGTTATTAGATCAAAAACTCTTCATTCTATGCAAATACGCAAGATTCATGCGTTTGGAGCAGCCGAACAAGCCCCAAACGAATGCAAAGTCGCTTTATAACGAAATCGACCGATTCAGTTTTGCGCTCGCTGCAGGCGTTCCAGCTCGTATTAATAGATCAAAAACTCTTCATTCTATGCAAATACGCAAGATTCATGCGTTTGGAGCAGCCAAACAAGCCCCAAACGAATGCAAAGTCGCTTTATAACGAAATCGAGCGATTCAGTTTTGCGCTCGCTGCAGGCTTTCCAGCTCGTATTAATAGATCTAAGACTCTTCATTCTGTGCAAATATGCAAGATTCATGCGTTTGGAGCAGCCAAACAAGCCCCAAACGAATGCAAAGTCGCTTTATAACGAAAAAGACCGATTGAGTTTTGCGCTCGCTGCAGGCATTCCAGCTCGTGTTATTAGATCAAAAACTTTTCATTCTATGCAAATACGCAAGATTCATGCGTTTCGAGCAGCAAAACAAGCCCCAAACGAATGCAAAGTCACTTTATAACGAAATCGACCGATTCTGTTTTGCGCTCGCTGCAGGCGTTCCAGCTCGTATTATTAGATCAAAAACTCTTCATTCTATGCAAATACGCAAGATTCATGCGTTTCGAGCAGCCAAACAAGCCCCAAACGAATGCAAAGTCACTTTATAACGAAATCGACCGATTCTGTTTTGCGCTCGCTGTACGCGTTCCAGCTTGTGTTATTAGATCAAAAACTCTTCATTCTATGCAAATACGCAAGATTCATGCGTTTGGAGCAGCCAAACAAGCCCCAAACGAATGCAAAGTCGCTTTAAAACGAAATTGAACGATTGTGTTTTGCGCTCGCTGTACGCGTTCCAGCTCGTGTCATTAGATCAAAAACTCTTCATTCTATGCAAATACGCAAGATTCATGCGTTTGGAGCAGCCAAACAAGCCCTAAACGAATGCAAAGTCGCTTTATAACGAAATCGACCGATTTAGTTTTGCGCTCGCTGCAGGCGTTCCAGCTCGAGTTATTAGATCAAAAACTCTTCATTCTATGCAAATAAGCAAGATTCATGCGTTTCGAGCAGCCAAACAAGCCCCAAACGAATGCAAAGTCGCTTTATAACGAAATCGGCCGATTCAGTTGTGCGCTCGCTGCAGACGTTCCAGCTCGTGTTATTAGATCAAAAACTCGTCATTCTATGCAAATACGCAAGATTCATGCGTTTGGGGCAGCCAAACAAGCCCCAAACGAATGCAAAGTCGCTTTATAACGAAAAAGACCGATTCAGTTTTGCGCTCGCTGCAGGCGTTCCAGCTCGTGTTATTAGATCAAAAACTCTTCATTCTGTGCAAATATGCAAGATTCGTGCGTTTGGAGCAGCCAAACAAGCCCCAAACGAATGCAAAGTCGCTTTAAAACGAAATTGAACGATTGAGTTTTGCGCTCGCTGTACGCGTTCCAGCTCGTGTCATTAGATCAAAAACTCTTCATTCTATGCAAATACGCAAGATTCATGCGTTTGGAGCAGATAAACAAGCCCTAAACGAATGCAAAGTCGCTTTATCACGAAATCGGCCGATTCAGTTTTGCGCTCGCTGCAGGCGTTCCAGCTCGAGTTATTAGATCTAAGACTCTTCATTCTATGCAAATATGCAAGATTCATGCGTTTGGAGCAGCCAAACAAGCCCCAAACGAATGCAAAGACGCTTTATAACAAAATCGACCGATTCAGTTTTGCGCTCGCTGCAGGCATTCCAGCTCGTGTTATTAGATCAAAAACTCGTCATTCTATGCAAATACGCAAGATTCATGCGTTTGGAGCAGCCAAACAAGCCCCAAACGAATGCAAAGTCGCTTTACAACGAAATTGAACGATTGAGTTTTGCGCTCGCTGTACGCGTTCCAGCTCGTGTTATTAGATCAAAAACTCTTCATTCTATGCAAATACGCAAGATTCATGCGTTTGGAGCAGCCGAACAAGCCCCAAACGAATGCAAAGTCGCTTTATAACGAAATCGACCGATTCAGTTTTGCGCTCGCTGCAGGCGTTCCAGCTCGTATTAATAGATCAAAAACTCTTCATTCTATGCAAATACGCAAGATTCAAGCGTTTGGAGCAGCCAAACAAGCCCCAAACGAATGCAAAGTCGCTTTACAACGAAAAAGACCGATTGAGTTTTGCGCTCGCTGCAGGCATTCCAGCTCGTGTTATTAGATCAAAAACTTTTCATTCTATGCAAATACGCAAGATTCATGCGTTTCGAGCAGCAAAACAAGCCCCAAACGAATGCAAAGTCGCTTTACAACGAAATTGAACGATTGAGTTTTGCGCTCGCTGTACGCGTTCCAGCTCGTGTTATTAGATCAAAAACTCGTCATTCTATGCAAATACGCAAGATTCATGCGTTTGGAGCAGCCAAACAAGCCCCAAACGAATGCAAAGTCGCTTTACAACGAAATTGAACGATTGAGTTTTGCGCTCGCTGTACGCGTTCCAGCTCGTGTTATTAGATCAAAAACTCTTCATTCTATGCAAATACGCAAGATTCATGCGTTTGGAGCAGCCGAACAAGCCCCAAACGAATGCAAACTCGCTTTATAACGAAATCGACCGATTCAGTTTTGCGCTCGCTGCAGGCGTTCCAGCTCGTATTAATAGATCAAAAACTCTTCATTCTATGCAAATACGCAAGATTCATGCGTTTCGAGCAGTCAAACAAGCCCCAAACGAATGCAAAGTCGCTTTATAACGACAAAGACCGATTTAGTTTTGCGCTCGCTGCAGGCGTTCCAGCTCGAGTTATTAGATCAAAAACTCTTCATTCTATGCAAATATGCAAGATTCATGCGTTTGGAGCAGCCAAACAAGCCCCAAACGAATGCAAAGTCGCTTTATAACAAAATCGACCGATTCAGTTTTGCGCTCGCTGCAGGCATTCCAGCTCGTGTTATCAGATCAAAAACTCGTCATTCTATGCAAATACGCAAGATCCATGCGTTTGGAGCAGCCAAACAAGCCCCAAACGAATGCAAAGTCGCTTTACAACGAAATTGAACGATTGAGTTTTGCGCTCGCTGTACGCGTTCCAGCTCGTGTTATTAGATCAGAAACTCTTCATTCTATGCAAATACGCAAGATTCATGCGTTTGGAGCAGCCGAACAAGCCCCAAACGAATGCAAAGTCGCTTTATAACGAAATCGACCGATTCAGTTTTGCGCTCGCTGCAGGCGTTCCAGCTCGTATTAATAGATCAAACACTGTTTATTCTATGCGAATACGCAAGATTCATGCGTTTAGAGCAGCCAAACAAGCCCCAAACGAATGCACAGACGCTTTTGAACGAAATTGAACGATTGAGTTTTGCGCTCGCCGTACGCGTTCCAGCTCGTGTCATTAGATCAAAAACTCTTCATTCTATGCAAATACGCAAGATTCATGCGTTTGGAGCAGCCAAACAAGCCCCAAACGAATGCAAAGTCGCTTTACAACGAAATTGAACGATTGAGTTTTGCGCTCGCTGTACGCGTTCCAGCTCGTGTTATTAGATCAAAAACTGTTCATTCTATGCAAATACGCAAGATTCATGCGTTTAGAGCAGCCAAACAAGCCCCAAACGAATGCAAAGTCACTTTATAACGAAATCGGCCGATTCAGTTTTGCGCTCGCTGCAGGCGTTCCAGCTCGAGTTATTAGATCAAAAACTCTTCATTCTATGCAAATACGCAAGATTCATGCGTTTCGAGCAGCCAAACAAGCCCCAAACGAATGCAAAGTCGCTTTATAACGAAATCGGCCGATTCAGTTTTCCGCTCGCTGCAGGCGTTCCAGCTCGTGTTATTAGATCAAAAACTCTTCATTCTATGCAAATACGCAAGATTCATGCGTTTCGAGCAGCCAAACAAGCCCCAAACGAATGCAAAGTCGCTTTATAACGACAAAGACCGATTTAGTTTTGCGCTCGCTGCAGGCGTTCCAGCTCGAGTTATTAGATCAAAAACTCTTCATTCTATGCAAATATGCAAGATTCATGCGTTTGGAGCAGCCAAACAAGCCCCAAACGAATGCAAAGTCGATTTATAACAAAATCGACCGATTCAGTTTTGCGCTCGCTGCAGGCATTCCAGCTCGTGTTATTAGATCAAAAACTCGTCATTCTATGCAAATACGCAAGATTCATGCGTTTGGAGCAGCCAAACAAGCCCCAAACGAATGCAAAGTCGCTTTACAACGAAATTGAACGTTTGAGTTTTGCGCTCGCTGTACGCGTTCCAGCTCGTGTTATTAGATCAAAAACTCTTCATTCTATGCAAATACGCAAGATTCATGCGTTTGGCGCAGCCAAACAAGCCCCAAACGAATGCAAAGTCGCTTCATAACGAAATCGGCCGATTCAGTTTTGCGCTCGCTGCAGGCGTTCCAGCTCGAGTTATTAGATCAAAAACTCTTCATTCTATGCAAATACGCAAGATTCATGCGTTTAGAGCAGCCAAACAAGCCCCAAACGAATGCACAGACGCTTTTGAACGAAATTGAACGATTGAGTTTTGCGCTCGCCGTACGCGTTCCAGCTCGTGTCATTAGATCAAAAACTCTTCATTCTATGCAAATACGCAAGATTCATGCGTTTGGAGCAGCCAAACAAGCCCCAAACGAATGCAAAGTCGCTTTACAACGAAATTGAACGATTGAGTTTTGCGCTCGCTGTACGCGTTCCAGCTCGTGTTATTAGATCAAAAACTCTTCATTCTATGCAAATACGCAAGATTCATCCGTTTGGAGCAGCCAAACAAGCCCCAAACGAATGCAAAGTCGCTTTATAACGAAATCGGCCGATTCAGTTTTGCGCTCGCTGCAGGCGTTCCAGCTCGAGTTGTTAGATCAAAAACTCTGCATTCTATGCAAATACGCAAGATTCATGCGTTTCGAGCAGCCAAACAAGCCCCAAACGAATGCAAAGTCGCTTTATAACGACAAAGACCGATTCAGTTTTGCGCTCGCTGCAGGCGTTCCAGCTCGAGTTATTAGATCAAAAACTCTTCATTCTATGCAAATATGCAAGATTCATGCGTTTGGAGCAGCCAAACAAGCCCCAAACGAATGCAAAGTCGCTTTATAACAAAATCGACCGATTCAGTTTTGCGCTCGCTGCAGGCATTCCAGCTCGTGTTATTAGATCAAAAACTCGTCATTCTATGCAAATACGCAAGATTCATGCGTTTGGAGCAGCCAAACAAGCCCCAAACGAATGCAAAGTCGCTTTACAACGAAATTGAACGATTGAGTTTTGCGCGCGCTGTACGCGTTCCAGCTCGTGTTATTAGATCAAAAACTCTTCATTCTATGCAAATACGCAAGATTCATGCGTTTGGAGCAGCCGAACAAGCCCCAAACGAATGCAAAGTCGCTTTATAACGAAATCGACCGATTCAGTTTTGCGCTCGCTGCAGGCGTTCCAGCTCGTATTAATAGATCAAAAACTCTTCATTCTATGCAAATACGCAAGATTCATGCGTTTCGAGCAGTCAAACAAGCCCCAAACGAATGCAAAGTCGCTTTATAACGACAAAGACCGATTTAGTTTTGCGCTCGCTGCAGGCGTTCCAGCTCGAGTTATTAGATCAAAAACTCTTCATTCTATGCAAATATGCAAGATTCATGCGTTTGGAGCAGCCAAACAAGCCCCAAACGAATGCAAAGTCGCTTTATAACAAAATCGACCGATTCAGTTTTGCGCTCGCTGCAGGCATTCCAGCTCGTGTTATTAGATCAAAAACTCGTCATTCTATGCAAATACGCAAGATTCATGCGTTTGGAGCAGCCAAACAAGCCCCAAACGAATGCAAAGTCGCTTTACAACGAAATTGAACGATTGAGTTTTGCGCTCGCTGTACGCGTTCCAGCTCGTGTTATTAGATCAAAAACTCTTCATTCTATGCAAATACGCAAGATTCATGCGTTTGGAGCAGCCGAACAAGCCCCAAACGAATGCAAAGTCGCTTTATAACGAAATCGACCGATTCAGTTTTGCGCTCGCTGCAGGCGTTCCAGCTCGTATTAATAGATCAAAAACTCTTCATTCTATGCAAATACGCAAGATTCATGCGTTTGGAGCAGCCAAACAAGCCCCAAACGAATGCAAAGTCGCTTTATAACGAAAAAGACCGATTGAGTTTTGCGCTCGCTGCAGGCATTCCAGCTCGTGTTATTAGATCAAAAACTTTTCATTCTATGCAAATACGCAAGATTCATGCGTTTCGAGCAGCAAAACAAGCCCCAAACGAATGCAAAGTCACTTTATAACGAAATCGACCGATTCTGTTTTGCGCTCGCTGCAGGCGTTCCAGCTCGTATTATTAGATCAAAAACTCTTCATTCTATGCAAATACGCAAGATTCATGCGTTTCGAGCAGCCAAACAAGCCCCAAACGAATGCAAAGTCACTTTATAACGAAATCGACCGATTCTGTTTTGCGCTCGCTGTACGCGTTCCAGCTCGTGTTATTAGATCAAAAACTCTTCATTCTATGCTAATACGCAAGATTCATGCGTTTGGAGTAGCCAAACAAGCCCCAAACGAATGCAAAGTCGCTTTATAACGAAAAAGACCGATTGAGTTTTGCGCTCGCTGCAGGCATTCCAGCTCGTGTTATTAGATCAAAAACTCTTCATTCTGTGCAAATATGCAAGATTCGTGCGTTTGGAGCAGCCAAACAAGCCCCAAACGAATGCAAAGTCGCTTTAAAACGAAATTGAACGATTGAGTTTTGCGCTCGCTGTACGCGTTCCAGCTCGTGTCATTAGATCAAAAACTCTTCATTCTATGCAAATACGCAAGATTCATGCGTTTGGAGCAGATAAACAAGCCCTAAACGAATGCAAAGTCGCTTTATAAAGAAATCGGCCGATTCAGTTTTGCGCTCGCTGCAGGCGTTCCAGCTCGAGTTATTAGATCTAAGACTCTTCATTCTATGCAAATATGCAAGATTCATGCGTTTGGAGCAGCCAAACAAGCCCCAAACGAATGCAAAGTCGCTTTATAACAAAATCGACCGATTCAGTTTTGCGCTCGCTGCAGGCATTCCAGCTCGTGTTATTAGATCAAAAACTCGTCATTCTATGCAAATACGCAAGATTCATGCGTTTCGAGCAGCAAAACAAGCCCCAAACGAATGCAAAGTCACTTTATAACGAAATCGACAGATTCTGTTTTGCGCTCGCTGGAGGCGTTCCAGCTCGTATTATTAGATCAAAAACTCTTCATTCTATGAGAATACGCAAGATTCATGCGTTTCGAGCAGCCAAACAAGCCCCAAACGAATGCAAAGTCACTTTATAACGAAATCGACCGATTCTGTTTTGCGCTCGCTGTACGCGTTCCAGCTCGTGTTATTAGATCAAAAACTCTTCATTTTATGCAAATACGCAAGTTTCATGCGTTTGGAGCAGCCAAACAAGCCCCAAACGAATGCAAAGTCGCTTTATAACGAAAAAGACCGATTGAGTTTTGCGCTCGCTGCAGGCTTTCCAGCTCGTATTAATAGATCTAAGACTCTTCATTCTGTGCAAATATGCAAGATTCATGCGTTTGGAGCAGCCAAACAAGCCCCAAACGAATGCAAAGTCGCTTTATAACGAAAAAGACCGATTGAGTTTTGCGCTCGCTGCAGGCATTCCAGCTCGTGTTATTAGATCAAAAACTTTTCATTCTATGCAAATACGCAAGATTCATGCGTTTCGAGCAGCAAAACAAGCCCCAAACGAATGCAAAGTCACTTTATAACGAAATCGACCGATTCTGTTTTGCGCTCGCTGCAGGCGTTCCAGCTCGTATTATTAGATCAAAAACTCTTCATTCTATGCAAATACGCAAGATTCATGCGTTTCGAGCAGCCAAACAAGCCCCAAACGAATGCAAAGTCACTTTATAACGAAATCGACCGATTCTGTTTTGCGCTCGCTGTACGCGTTCCAGCTCGTGTTATTAGATCAAAAACTCTTCATTCTATGCAAATACGCAAGATTCATGCGTTTGGAGCAGCCAAACAAGCCCCAAACGAATGCAAAGTCGCTTTATAACGAAAAAGACCGATTGAGTTTTGCGCTCGCTGCAGGCATTCCAGCTCGTGTTATTAGATCAAAAACTCGTCATTCTATGCAAATACGCAAGATTCATGCGTTTGGAGCAGCCAAACAAGCCCCAAACGAATGCAAAGTCGCTTTAAAACGAAATTGAACGATTGTGTTTTGCGCTCGCTGTACGCGTTCCAGCTCGTGTCATTAGATCAAAAACTCTTCATTCTATGCAAATACGCAAGATTCATGCGTTTGGAGCAGCCAAACAAGCCCTAAACGAATGCAAAGTCGCTTTATAACGAAATCGACCGATTTAGTTTTGCGCTCGCTGCAGGCGTTCCAGCTCGAGTTATTAGATCAAAAACTCTTCATTCTATGCAAATACGCAAGATTCATGCGTTTCGAGCAGCCAAACAAGCCCCAAACGAATGCAAAGTCGCTTTATAACGAAATCGGCCGATTCAGTTGTGCGCTCGCTGCAGACGTTCCAGCTCGTGTTATTAGATCAAAAACTCGTCATTCTATGCAAATACGCAAGATTCATGCGTTTGGCTCAGCCAAACAAGCCCCAAACGAATGCAAAGTCGCTTTATAACGAAAAAGACCGATTCAGTTTTTCGCTCGCTGCAGGCGTTCCAGCTCGTGTTATTAGATCAAAAACTCTTCATTCTGTGCAAATATGCAAGATTCGTGCGTTTGGAGCAGCCAAACAAGCCCCAAACGAATGCAAAGTCGCTTTAAAACGAAATTGAACGATTGAGTTTTGCGCTCGCTGTACGCGTTCCAGCTCGTGTCATTAGATCAAAAACTCTTCATTCTATGCAAATACGCAAGATTCATGCGTTTGGAGCAGATAAACAAGCCCTAAACGAATGCAAAGTCGCTTTATCACGAAATCGGCCGATTCAGTTTTGCGCTCGCTGCAGGCGTTCCAGCTCGAGTTATTAGATCTAAGACTCTTCATTCTATGCAAATATGCAAGATTCATGCGTTTGGAGCAGCCAAACAAGCCCCAAACGAATGCAAAGTCGCTTTATAACAAAATCGACCGATTCAGTTTTGCGCTCGCTGCAGGCATTCCAGCTCGTGTTATTAGATCAAAAACTCGTCATTCTATGCAAATACGCAAGATTCATGCGTTTGGAGCAGCCAAACAAGCCCCAAACGAATGCAAAGTCGCTTTATAACGAAATCGACCGATTCAGTTTTGCGCTCACTGCAGGCGTTCCAGCTCGTATTAATAGATCAAAAACTCTTCATTCTATGCAAATACGCAAGATTCAAGCGTTTGGAGCAGCCAAACAAGCCCCAAACGAATGCAAAGTCGCTTTACAACGAAAAAGACCGATTGAGTTTTGCGCTCGCTGCAGGCATTCCAGCTCGTGTTATTAGATCAAAAACTTTTCATTCTATGCAAATACGCAAGATTCATGCGTTTCGAGCAGCAAAACAAGCCCCAAACGAATGCAAAGTCGCTTTACAACGAAATTGAACGATTGAGTTTTGCGCTCGCTGTACGCGTTCCAGCTCGTGTTATTAGATCAAAAACTCGTCATTCTATGCAAATACGCAAGATTCATGCGTTTGGAGCAGCCAAACAAGCCCCAAACGAATGCAAAGTCGCTTTACAACGAAATTGAACGATTGAGTTTTGCGCTCGCTGTACGCGTTCCAGCTCGTGTTATTAGATCAAAAACTCTTCATTCTATGCAAATACGCAAGATTCATGCGTTTGGAGCAGCCGAACAAGCCCCAAACGAATGCAAACTCGCTTTATAACGAAATCGACCGATTCAGTTTTGCGCTCGCTGCAGGCGTTCCAGCTCGTATTAATAGATCAAAAACTCTTCATTCTATGCAAATACGCAAGATTCATGCGTTTCGAGCAGTCAAACAAGCCCCAAACGAATGCAAAGTCGCTTTATAACGACAAAGACCGATTTAGTTTTGCGCTCGCTGCAGGCGTTCCAGCTCGAGTTATTAGATCAAAAACTCTTCATTCTATGCAAATATGCAAGATTCATGCGTTTGGAGCAGCCAAACAAGCCCCAAACGAATGCAAAGTCGCTTTATAACAAAATCGACCGATTCAGTTTTGCGCTCGCTGCAGGCATTCCAGCTCGTGTTATCAGATCAAAAACTCGTCATTCTATGCAAATACGCAAGATCCATGCGTTTGGAGCAGCCAAACAAGCCCCAAACGAATGCAAAGTCACTTTACAACGAAATTGAACGATTGAGTTTTGCGCTCGCTGTACGCGTTCCAGCTCGTGTTATTAGATCAGAAACTCTTCATTCTATGCAAATACGCAAGATTCATGCGTTTGAAGCAGCCGAACAAGCCCCAAACGAATGCAAAGTCGCTTTATAACGAAATCGACCGATTCAGTTTTGCGCTCGCTGCAGGCGTTCCAGCTCGTATTAATAGATCAAAAACTCTTCATTCTATGCAAATACGCAAGATTCATGCGTTTGGAGCAGCCAAACAAGCCCCAAACGAATGCAAAGTCGCTTTATAACGAAATCGACCGATTCAGTTTTGCGCTCGCTGCAGGCTTTCCAGCTCGTATTAATAGTTCTAAGACTCTTCATTCTGTGCAAATATGCAAGATTCATGCGTTTGGAGCAGCCAAACAAGCCCCAAACGAATGCAAAGTCGCTTTATAACGAAAAAGACCGATTGAGTTTTGCGCTCGCTGCAGGCAGTCCAGCTCGTGTTATTAGATCAAAAACTTTTCATTCTATGCAAATACGCAAGATTCATGCGTTTCGAGCAGCAAAACAAGCCCCAAACGAATGCAAAGTCACTTTATAACGAAATCGACCGATTCTGTTTTGCGCTCGCTGCAGGCGTTCCAGCTCGTATTATTAGATCAAAAACTCTTCATTCTATGCAAATACGCAAGATTCATGCGTTTGGAGTAGCCAAACAAGCCCCAAACGAATGCAAAGTCGCTTTATAACGAAAAAGACCGATTGAGTTTTGCGCTCGCTGCAGGCATTCCAGCTCGTGTTATTAGATCAAAAACTCTTCATTCTGTGCAAATATGCAAGATTCGTGCGTTTGGAGCAGCCAAACAAGCCCCAAACGAATGCAAAGTCGCTTTAAAACGAAATTGAACGATTGAGTTTTGCGCTCGCTGTACGCGTTCCAGCTCGTGTTATTAGATCAAAAACTCTTCATTCTATGCTAATACGCAAGATTCATGCGTTTGGAGTAGCCAAACAAGCCCCAAACGAATGCAAAGTCGCTTTATAACGGAAAAGACCGATTGAGTTTTGCGCTCGCTGCAGGCATTCCAGCTCGTGTTATTAGATCAAAAACTCTTCATTCTGTGCAAATATGCAAGATTCGTGCGTTTGGAGCAGCCAAACAAGCCCCAAACGAATGCAAAGTCGCTTTAAAACGAAATTGAACGATTGAGTTTTGCGCTCGCTGTACGCGTTCCAGCTCGTGTCATTAGATCAAAAACTCTTCATTCTATGCAAATACGCAAGATTCATGCGTTTGGAGCAGATAAACAAGCCCTAAACGAATGCAAAGTCGCTTTATAAAGAAATCGGCCGATTCAGTTTTGCGCTCGCTGCAGGCGTTCCAGCTCGAGTTATTAGATCTAAGACTCTTCATTCTATGCAAATATGCAAGATTCATGCGTTTGGAGCAGCCAAACAAGCCCCAAACGAATGCAAAGTCGCTTTATAACAAAATCGACCGATTCAGTTTTGCGCTCGCTGCAGGCATTCCAGCTCGTGTTATTAGATCAAAAACTCGTCATTCTATGCAAATACGCAAGATTCATGCGTTTGGAGCAGAAAAACAAGCCCCAAACGAATGCAAAGTCGCTTTACAACGAAATTGAACGATTGAGTTTTGCGCTCGCTGTACGCGTTCCAGCTCGTGTTATTAGATCAAAAACTCTTCATTCTATGCAAATACGCAAGATTCATGCGTTTGGAGCAGCCGAACAAGCCCCAAACGAATGCAAAGTCGCTTTATAACGAAATCGACCGATTCAGTTTTGCGCTCGCTGCAGGCGTTCCAGCTCGTATTAATAGATCAAAAACTCTTCATTCTATGCAAATACGCAAGATTCAAGCGTTTGGAGCAGCCAAACAAGCCCCAAACGAATGCAAAGTCGCTTTATAACGAAATCGGCCGATTCAGTTTTGCGCTCGCTGCAGGCGTTCCAGCTCGAGTTATTAGATCAAAAACTCTTCATTCTATGCAAATACGCAAGATTCATGCGTTTCGAGCAGCCAAACAAGCCCCAAACGAATGCAAAGTCACTTTATAACGAAATCGACCGATACTGTTTTGCGCTCGCTGCAGGCGTTCCAGCTCGTATTAATAGATCAAAAACTCTTCATTCTATGCAAATACGCAAGATTCGAGCGTTTGGAGCAGCCAAACAAGCCCCAAACGAATGCAAAGTCGCTTTATAACGAAATCGACCGATTCAGTTTTGCGCTCGCTGCAGGCTTTCCAGCTCGTATTAATAGATCTAAGACTCTTTATTCTGTGCAAATATGCAAGATTCATGCGTTTGGAGCAGCCAAACAAGCCCCAAACGAATGCAAAGTCGCTTTATAACGAAAAAGACCGATTGAGTTTTGCGCTCGCTGCAGGCATTCCAGCTCGTGTTATTAGATCAAAAACTTTTCATTCTATGCAAATACGCAAGATTCATGCGTTTCGAGCAGCAAAACAAGCCCCAAACGAATGCAAAGTCACTTTATAACGAAATCGACAGATTCTGTTTTGCGCTCGCTGGAGGCGTTCCAGCTCGTATTATTAGATCAAAAACTCTTCATTCTATGCAAATACGCAAGATTCATGCGTTTCGAGCAGCCAAACAAGCCCCAAACGAATGCAAAGTCACTTTATAACGAAATCGACCGATTCTGTTTTGCGCTCGCTGTACGCGTTCCAGCTCGTGTTATTAGATCAAAAACTCTTCATTCTATGCAAATACGCAAGTTTCATGCGTTTGGAGCAGCCAAACAAGCCCCAAACGAATGCAAAGTCGCTTTATAACGAAAAAGACCGATTGAGTTTTGCGCTCGCTGCAGGCTTTCCAGCTCGTGTTATTAGATCAAAAACTTTTCATTCTATGCAAATACGCAAGATTCATGCGTTTCGAGCAGCAAAACAAGCCCCAAACGAATGCAAAGTCACTTTATAACGAAATCGACAGATTCTGTTTTGCGCTCGCTGGAGGCGTTCCAGCTCGTATTATTAGATCAAAAACTCTTCATTCTATGCAAATACGCAAGATTCATGCGTTTCGAGCAGCCAAACAAGCCCCAAACGAATGCAAAGTCACTTTATAACGAAATCGACAGATTCTGTTTTGCGCTCGCTGCAGGCGTTCCAGCTCGAGTTATTAGATCAAAAACTCTTCATTCTATGCAAATACGCAAGCGTCAGGCGTTTCGAGCAGCCAAACAAGCCCTAAACGAATGCAAAGTCGCTTTATAACGAAATCGACCGATTCAGTTTTGCGCTCGCTGCAGGCGTTCGAGCTCGAGTTATTAGATCAAACACTGTTTATTCTATGCGAATACGCAAGATTCATGCGTTTAGAGCAGCCAAACAAGCCCCAAACGAATGCACAGACGCTTTTGAACGAAATTGAACGATTGAGTTTTGCGCTCGCCGTACGCGTTCCAGCTCGTGTCATTAGATCAAAAACTCTTCATTCTGTGCAAATATGCAAGATTCATGCGTTTGGAGCAGCCAAACAAGCCCCAAACGAATGCAAAGTCGCTTTAAAACGAAATTGAACGATTGTGTTTTGCGCTCGCTGTACGCGTTCCAGCTCGTGTCATGAGATCAAAAACTCTTCATTCTATGCAAATACGCAAGATTCATGCGTTTGGAGCAGCCAAACAAGCCCTAAACGAAAGCAAAGTCGCTTTATAACGAAATCGACCGATTCAGTTTTGCGCTCGCTGCAGGCATTCCAGCTCGAGTTATTAGATCGAAAACTCTTCATTCTATGCAAATACGCAAGATTCATGCGTTTCGAGCAGCCAAACAAGCCCCAAACGAATGCAAAGTCGCTTTATAACGAAATCGGCCGATTCAGTTTTGCGCTCGCTGCAGACGTTCCAGCTCGTGTTATTAGATCAAAAACTCGTCATTCTATGCAAATACGCAAGATTCATGCGTTTGGGGCAGCCAAACAAGCCCCAAACGAATGCAAAGTCGCATTATAACGAAAAAGACCGATTCAGTTTTGCGCTCGCTGCAGGCGTTCCAGCTCGTGTTATTAGATCAAAAACTCTTCATTCTGTGCAAATATGCAAGATTCGTGCGTTTGGAGCAGCCAAACAAGCCCCAAACGAATGCAAAGTCGCTTTAAAACGAAATTGAACGATTGAGTTTTGCGCTCGCTGTACGCGTTCCAGCTCGTGTCGTTAGATCAAAAACTCTTCATTCTATGCAAATACGCAAGATTCATGCGTTTGGAGCAGATAAACAAGCCCTAAACGAATGCAAAGTCGCTTTATAACGAAATCGACCGATTCAGTTTTGCGCTCGCTGCAGGCGTTCCAGCTCGAGTTATTAGATCAAACACTCTTTATTCTATGCGAATACGCAAGATTCATGCGTTTAGAGCAGCCAAACAAGCCCCAAACGAATGCATAGACGCTTTTAAACGAAATTGAACGATTGAGTTTTGCGCTCGCTGTACGCGTTCCAGCTCGTGTCATTAGATCAAAAACTCTTCATTCTATGCAAATACGCAAGATTCATGCGTTTGGATCAGCCAAACAAGCCCTAAACGAATGCAAAGTCGCTTTATAACGAAATCGACCGATTCAGTTTTGCGCTCGCTGCAGGCGTTCCAGCTCGAGTTATTAGATCAAAAACTCTTCATTCTATGCAAATACGCAAGATTCATGCGTTTCGAGCAGCCAAACAAGCCGCAAACGAATGCAAAGTCGCTTTATAACGAAATCGGCCGATTCAGTTTTGCGCTCGCTGCAGGCGTTCCAGCTCGTGTTATTAGATCAAAAACTCTTCATTCTATGCAAATACGCAAGATTCATGCGTTTCGAGCAGCCAAACAAGCCCCAAATGAATGCAAAGTCACTTTCTAACGAAATTGAACGATTGAGTTTTGCGCTCGCTGTACGCGTTCCAGCTCGTGTTATTAGATCAAAAACTCTTCATTCTATGCAAATACGCAAGATTCATGCGTTTGGAGCAGCCGAACAAGCCCCAAACGAATGCAAAGTCGCTTTGTAACGAAATCGACCGATTCAGTTTTGCGCTCGCTGCCGGCGTTCCAGCTCGTATTAATAGATCAAAAACTCTTCATTCTATGCAAATACGCAAGATTCATGCGTTTCAAGCAGCTAAACAAGCCCCAAACGAATGGAAAGTCGCTTTATAACGAAATCGGCCGATTCAGGTTTGCGCTCGCTGCAGGCGTTCCAGCTCGTGTTATTAGATCAAAAACTTTTCATTCTATGCAAATACGCAAGATTCATGCGTTTCGAGCAGCCAAACAAGCCCCAAACGAATGCAAAGTCACTTTATAACGAAATCGACCGATTCTGTTTTGCGCTCGCTGCAGGCGTTCCAGCTCGTATTAATAGATCAAAAACTCTTCATTCTATGCAAATACGCAAGATTCGAGCGTTTGGAGCAGCCAAACAAGCCCCAAACGAATGGAAAGTCGCTTTATAACGAAATCGGCCGATTCAGTTTTGCGCTCGCTGCAGGCGTTCCAGCTCGTGTTATTAGATCAAAAACTTTTCATTCTATGCAAATACGCAAGATTCATGCGTTTCGAGCAGCCAAACAAGCCCCAAACGAATGCAAAGTCACTTTATAACGAAATCGACCGATTCTGTTTTGCGCTCGCTGCAGGCGTTCCAGCTCGTATTAATAGATCAAAAACTTTTCATTCTATGCAAATACGCAAGATTCGAGCGTTTGGAGCAGCCAAACAAGCCCCAAACGAATGCAAAGTCGCTTTATAACGAAATCGACCGATTCAGTTTTGCGCTCGCTGCAGGCTTTCCAGCTCGTATTAATAGATCTAAGACTTTATTCTGTGCAAATATGCAAGATTCATGCGTTTGGAGCAGCCAAACAAGCCCCAAACGAATGCCTAGTCGCTTTATAACGAAAAAGACCGATTGAGTTTTGCGCTCGCTGCAGGCATTCCAGCTCGTGTTATTAGATCAAAAACTCGTCATTCTATGCAAATACGCAAGATTCATGCGTTTGGAGCAGCCAAACAAGCCCCAAACGAATGCAAAGTCGCTTTATAACGAAAAAGACCGATTCAGTTTTGCGCTCGCTGCAGGCGTTCCAGCTCGAGTTATTAGATCAAAAACTCTTCATTCTATGCAAATACGCAAGATTCATGCGTTTCGAGCAGCCAAACAAGCCCTAAACGAATGCAAAGTCGCTTTATAACGAAATCGACCGATTCAGTTTTGCGCTCGCTGCAGGCGTTCCAGCTCGAGTTATTAGATCAAAAACTCTTCATTTTATGCAAATACGCAAGATTCATGCGTTTCGAGCAGCCAAACAAGCCCCAAACGAATGCAAAGTCGCTTTATAACGAAATCGACCGATTCAGTTTTGCGCTCGCTGCAGGCTTTCCAGCTCGTATTAATAGATCTAAGACTCTTCATTCTATGCAAATATGCAAGATTCATGCGTTTGGAGCAGCCAAACAAGCCCCAAACGAATGCAAAGTCGCTTTATAACGAAATCGGCCGATTCAGTTTTGCGCTGGCTGCAGGCGTTCCAGCTCGAGTTATTAGATCAAAAACTCTTCATTCTATGCAAATACGCAGGATTCATGCGTTCCGAGCAGCCAAACAAGCCCCAAACGAATGCAAAGTCGCTTTATAACGAAATCGGCCGATTCAGTTTTGCGCTCGCTGCAGGCGTTCCAGCTCGTGTTATTAGATCAAAAACTCTTCATTCTATGCAAATACGCAAGATTCATGCGTTTCGAGCAGCCAAACAAGCCCCAAACGAATGCAAAGTCGCTTTATAACGACAAAGACCGATTTAGTTTTGCGCTCGCTGCAGGCGTTCCAGCTCGAGTTATTAGATCAAAAACTCTTCATTCTATGCAAATATGCAAGATTCATGCGTTTGGAGCAGCCAAACAAGCCCCAAACGAATGCAAAGTCACTTTATAACGAAATCGACCGATTCTGTTTTGCGCTCGCTGCAGGCGTTCCAGCTCGTATTAATGGATCAAAAACTCTTCATTCTATGCAAATACGCAAGATTCGAGCGTTTGGAGCAGCCAAACAAGCCCCAAACGAATGGAAAGTCGCTTTATAACGAAATCGGCCGATTCAGTTTTGCGCTCGCTGCAGGCGTTCCAGCTCGTGTTATTAGATCAAAAACTTTTCATCCTATGCAAATACGCAAGATTCATGCGTTTCGAGCAGCCAAACAAGCCCCAAACGAATGCAAAGTCACTTTATAACGAAATCGACCGATTCTGTTTTGAGCTCGCTGCAGGCGTTCCAGCTCGTATTAATAGATCAAAAACTCTTCATTCTATGCAAATACGCAAGATTCGAGCGTTTGGAGCAGCCAAACAAGCCCTAAACGAATGCAAAGTCGCTTTATAACGAAATCGACCGATTCAGTTTTGCGCTCGCTGCAGGCGTTCCAGCTCGAGTTATTAGATCAAACACTGTTTATTCTATGCGAATACGCAAGATTCATGCGTTTAGAGCAGCCAAACGAGCCCCAAACGAATGCACAGACGCTTTTGAACGAAATTGAACGATTGAGTTTTGCGCTCGCCGTACGCGTTCCAGCTCGTGTCATTAGATCAAAAACTCTTCATTCTGTGCAAATATGCAAGATTCATGCGTTTGGAGCAGCCAAACAAGCCCCAAACGAATGCAAAGTCGCTTTACAACGAAATTGAACGATTGTGTTTTGCGCTCGCTGTACGCGTTCCAGCTCGTGTTATTGGATCAAAAACTCTTCATTCTATGCAAATACGCAAGATTCATGCGTTTGGAGCAGCCAAACAAGCCCTAAACGAATGCAAAGTCGCTTTATAACGAAATCGACCGATTCAGTTTTGCGCTCGCTAGAGGCGTTCCAGCTCGAGTTATTAGATCAAAAACTCTTCATTCTATGCAAATACGCAAGATTCATGCGTTTCGAGCAGCCAAACAAGCCCCAAACGAATGCAAAGTCGCTTTATAACGAAATCGGCTGATTCAGTTTTGCGCTCGCTGCAGACGTTCCAGCTCGTGTTATTAGATCAAAAACTCTTCATTCTATGCAAATACGCATGATTCATGCGTTTCGAGCAGTCAAACAAGCCCCAAACGAATGCAAAGTCGCTTTATAACGAAAAAGACCGATTTAGTTTTGCGCTCGCTGCAGGCGTTCCAGCTCGAGTTATTAGATCAAAAACTCTTCATTCTATGCAAATATGCAAGATTCATGCGTTTGGAGCAGCCAAACAAGCCCCAAACGAATGCAAAGTCGCTTTATAACAAAATCGACCGATTCAGTTTTGCGCTCGCTGCATTCGTTCCAGCTCGTGTTATTAGATCAAAAACTCTTCATTTTATGCAAATACGCAAGATTCATGCGTTTCGAGCAGCCAAACAAGCCCCAAACGAATGCAAAGTCGCTTTATAACGAAATCGGCCGATTCAGTTTTGCGCTCGCTGCAGGCGTTCCAGCTCGTGTTATTAGATCAAAAACTCTTCATTCTATGCAAATACGCAAGATTCATGTGTTTCGAGCAGCCAAACAAGCCCCAAACGAATGCAAAGTCACTTTCTAACGAAATTGAACGATTGAGTTTTGCGCTCGCTGTACGCGTTCCAGCTCGTGTTATTAGATCAAAAACTCTTCATTCTATGCAAATACGCAATATTCATGCGTTTCAAGCAGCTAAACAAGCCCCAAACGAATGGAAAGTCGCTTTATAACGAAATCGGCCGATTCAGTTTTGCGCTCGCTGCAGGCGTTCCAGCTCGTGTTATTAGATCAAAAACTTTTCATTCTATGCAAATACGCAAGATTCATGCGTTTCGAGCAGCCAAACAAGCCCCAAACGAATGCAAAGTCACTTTATAACGAAATCGACCGATTCTGTTTTGCGCTCGCTGCAGGCGTTCCAGCTCGTATTAATAGATCAAAAACTCTTCATTCTATGCAAATACGCAAGATTCGAGCGTTTGGAGCAGCCAAACAAGCCCCAAACGAATGCAAAGTCGCTTTATAACGACATCGACCGATTCAGTTTTGCGCTCGCTGCAGGCTTTCCAGCTCGTATTAATAGATCTAAGACTCTTCATTCTGTGCAAATATGCAAGATTCATGCGTTTGGAGCAGCCAAACAAGCCCCAAACGAATGCAAAGTCGCTTTATAACGAAAAAGACCGATTGAGTTTTGCGCTCGCTGCAGGCATTCCAGCTCGTGTTATTAGATCAAAAACTCGTCATTCTATGCAAATACGCAAGATTCATGCGTTTCGAGCAGCCAAACAAGCCCCAAACGAATGCAAAGTCGCTTTATAACGAAAAAGACCGATTCAGTTTTGCGCTCGCTGCAGGCGTTCCAGCTCGAGTTATTAGATCAAAAACTCTTCATTCTATGCAAATACGCAAGATTCATGCGTTTCGAGCAGCCAAACAAGCCCTAAACGAATGCAAAGTCGCTTTATAACGAAATCGACCGATTCAGTTTTGCGCTCGCTGCAGGCGTTCCAGCTCGAGTTATTAGATCAAAAACTCTTCATTCTATGCAAATACGCAAGATTCATGCGTTTGGAGCAGTCAAACAAGCCCCAAACGAATGCAAAGTCGCTTTATAACGAAAAAGACCGATTTAGTTTTGCGCTCGCTGCAGGCGTTCCAGCTCGTGTTATTAGATCAAAAACTCTTTATTTTATGCAAATACGCAAGATTCATGCGTTTGGAGCAGCCAAACAAGCCCCAAACGAATGCAAAGTCGCTTTATAACAAAATCGACCGATTCAGTTTTGCGCTCGCTGCATTCGTTCCAGCTCGTGTTATTAGATCAAAAACTCTTCATTTTATGCAAATACGCAAGATTCATGAGTTTCGAGCAGCCAAACAAGCCCCAAACGAATGCAAAGTCGCTTTATAACGAAATCGGCCGATTCAGTTTTGCGCTCGCTGCAGGCGTTCCAGCTCGTGTTATTAGATCAAAAACTCTTCATTCTATGCAAATACGCAAGATTCATGTGTTTCGAGCAGCCAAACAAGCCCCAAACGAATGCAAAGTCGCTTTATAACGAAATCGGCCGATTCAGTTTTGCGCTCGCTGCAGGCGTTCCAGCTCGTGTTATTAGATCAAAAACTCTTCATTCTATGCAAATACGCAAGATTCATGCGTTTCGAGCAGCCAAACAAGCCCCAAACGAATGCAAAGTCGCTTTATATCGAAATCGGCCGATTCAGTTTTGCGCTCGCTGCAGGCGTTCCAGCTCGTGTTATTAGATCAAAAACTCTTCATTCTATGCAAATACGCAAGATTCATGCGTTTCGAGCAGCCAAACAAGCCCCAAACGAATGCAAAGTCGCTTTATAACGAAATCGACCGATTCTGTTTTGCGCTCGCTGCAGGCTTTCCAGCTCGAGTTATTAGATCAAAAACTCTTCATTCTATGCAAATACGCAAGATTCATGCGTTTCGAGCAGCCAAACAAGCCCTAAACGAATGCAAAGTCGCTTTATAACGAAATCGACCGATTCAGTTTTGCGCTCGCTGCAGGCGTTCCAGCTCGAGTTATTAGATCAAAAACTCTTCATTCTATGCAAATACGCAAGATTCAAGCGTTTCGAGCAGCCAAACAAGCCCCAAACGAATGCAAAGTCGCTTTATAACGAAATCGGCCGATTCAGTTTTGCGCTCGCTGCAGACGTTCCAGCTTGTGTTATTAGATCAAAAACTCTTCGTTCTATGCAAATACGCAAGATTCATGCGTTTCGAGCAGTCAAACAAGCCCCAAACGAATGCAAAGTCGGTTTATAACGAAAAAGACCGATTTAGTTTTGCGCTCGCTGCAGGCGTTCCAGCTCGAGTTATTAGATCAAAAACTCTTCATTCTATGCAAATACGCAAGATTCATGCGTTTGGAGCAGCCAAACAAGCCCCAAACGAATGCAAAGTCGCTTTATAACAAAATCGACCGATTCAGTTTTGCGCTCGCTGCATTCGTTCCAGCTCGTGTTATTAGATCAAAAACTCTTCATTTTATGCAAATACGCAAGATTCATGCGTTTCGAGCAGCCAAACAAGCCCCAAACGAATGCAAAGTCGCTTTATAACGAAATCGGCCGATTCAGTTTTGCGCTCGCTGCAGGCGTTCCAGCTCGTGTTATTAGATCAAAAACTCTTCATTCTATGCGAATACGCAAGATTCATGTGTTTCGAGCAGCCAAACAAGCCCCAAACGAATGCAAAGTCACTTTCTAACGAAATTGAACGATTGAGTTTTGCGCTCGCTGTACGCGTTGCAGCTCGTGTTATTAGATCAAAAACTCTTCATTCTATGCAAATACGCTAGATTCATGCGTTTGGAGCAGCCGAACAAGCCCCAAACGAATGCAAAGTCGCTTTATAACGAAATCGACCGATTCAGTTTTGCGCTCGCTGCCGGCGTTCCAGCTCGTATTAATAGATCAAAATCTCTTTATTCTATGCAAATACGCAAGATTCATGCGTTTCAAGCAGCTAACCAAGCCCCAAACGAATGGAAAGTCGCTTTATAACGAAATCGGCCGATTCAGTTTTGCGCTCGCTGCAGGCGTTCCAGCTCGTGTTATTAGATCAAAAACTTTTCATTCTATGCAAATACGCAAGATTCATGCGTTTCGAGCAGCCAAACAAGCCCCAAACGAATGCAAAGTCACTTTATAACGAAATCGACCGATTCTGTTTTGCGCTCGCTGCAGGCGTTCCAGCTCGTATTAATAGATCAAAAACTCTTCATTCTATGCAAATACGCAAGATTCGAGCGTTTGGAGCAGCAAAACAAGCCCCAAACGAATGCAAAGTCGCTTTATAACGAAATCGGCCGATTCAGTTTTGCGCTCGCTCCAGGCGTTCCAGCTCGTGTTATTAGATCAAAAACTCTTCATTGTATGCAAATACGCAAGATTCATGTGTTTCGAGCAGCCAAACAAGCCCCAAACAAATGCAAAGTCACTTTCTAACGAAATTGAACGATTGAGTTTTGCGCTCGCTGTACGCGTTCCAGCTCGTGTTAATAGATCAAAAACTCTTCATTCTATGCAAATACGCAAGATTCATGCGTTTGGAGCAGCCGAACAAGCTCCAAACGAATGCAAAGTCGCTTTATAACGAAATCGACCGATTCCGTTTTGCGCTCGCTGCCGGCGTTCCAGCTCGTATTAATAGATCAAAAACTCTTCATTCTATGCAAATACGCAAGATTCATGCGTTTCAAGCAGCTAAACAAGCCCCAAACGAATGGAAAGTCGCTTTATAACGAAATCGGCCGATTCAGTTTTGCGCTCGCTGCAGGCGTTCCAGCTCGAGTTATTAGATCAAACACTGTTTATTCTATGCGAATACGCAAGATTCATGCGTTTAGAGCAGCCAAACAAGCCCCAAACGAATGCACAGACGCTTTTGAATCAAATTGAACGATTGAGTTTTGCGCTCGCCGTACGCGCTCCAGCTCGTGTCATTAGATCAAAAACTCTTCATTCTATGCAAATACGCAAGATTCATGCGTTTGGAGCAGCCAAACAAGCCCCAAACGAATGCAAAGTCGCTTTACAACGAAATTGAACGATTGAGTTTTGCGCTCGCTGTACGCGTTCCAGCTCGTGTTATTAGATCAAAAACTCTTCATTCTATGCAAATACGCAAGATTCATGCGTTTGGAGCAGCCAAACAAGCCCCAAACGAATGCAAAGTCGCTTTATAACGAAATCGGCCGATTCAGTTTTGCGCTCGCTGCAGGCGTTCCAGCTCGAGTTATTAGATCAAAAACTCTTCATTCTATGCAAATACGCAAGATTCATGCGTTTCGAGCAGCCAAACAAGCCCCAAACGAATGCAAAGTCGCTTTATAACGAAATCGGCCGATTCAGTTTTGCGCTCGCTGCAAGCGTTCCAGCTCGTGTTATTAGATCAAAAACTCTTCATTCTATGCAAATACGCAAGATTCATGCGTTTCGAGCAGCCAAACAAGCCCCAAACGAATGGAAAGTCGCTTTATAACGACAAAGACCGATTTAGTTTTGCGCTCGCTGCAGGCGTTCCAGCTCGAGTTATTAGATCAAAAACTCTTCATTCTATGCAAATATGCAAGATTCATGCGTTTGGAGCAGCCAAACAAGCCCCAAACGAATGCAAAGTCGCTTTATAACAAAATCGACCGATTCAGTTTTGCGCTCGCTGCAGGCATTCCAGCTCGTGTTATTAGATCAAACACTGTTTATTCTATGCGAATACGCAAGATTCATGCGTTTGGAGCAGCCAAACAAGCCCCAAACGAATGCAAAGTCGCTTTACAACGAAACTGAACGATTGAGTTTTGCGCTCGCTGTACGCGTTCCAGCTCGTGTTATTAGATCAAAAACTCTTCATTCTATGCAAATACGCAAGATTCATGCGTTTGGAGCAGCCAAACAAGCCCCAAACGAATGCAAAGTCGCTTTATAACGAAATCGGCCGATTCAGTTTTGCGCTCGCTGCAGGCGTTCCAGCTCGTGTTATTAGATCAAAAACTCTTCATTCTATGCAAATACGCAAGATTCATGCGTTTCGAGCAGCCAAACAAGCCCCAAACGAATGCAAAGTCGCTTTATAACGAAAAAGACCGATTTAGTTTTGCGCTCGCTGCAGGCGTTCCAGCTCGTATTAATAGATCTAAGACTCTTCATTCTGTGCAATCATTCAAGATTCGTGCGTTTGGAGCAGCCAAACAAGCCCCAAACGAATGCACAGACGCTTTTAAACGAAATTGGACGATTGAGTTTTGCGCTCGCCGTACGCGTTCCAGCTCGAGTTATTAGATCAAACACTCTTTATTTTATGCGAATACGCAAGATTCATGCGTTTAGAGCAGCCAAACAAGCCCCAAACGAATGCACAGACGCTTTTAAACGAAATTGAACGATTGAGTTTTGCGCTCGCTGTACGCGTTCCAGCTCGTGTCATTAGATCAAAAACTCTTCATTCTATGCAAATACGCAAGATTCATGCGTTTGGAGCAGCCGAACAAGCCCCAAACGAATGCAAAGTCGCTTTATAACGAAATCGACCGATTCAGTTTTGCGCTCGCTGCCGGCGTTCCAGCTCGTATTAATAGATCAAAAACTCTTCATTCTATGCAAATACGCAAGATTCATGCGTTTCAAGCAGCTAAACAAGCCCCAAACGAATGGAAAGTCGCTTTATAACGAAATCGGCCGATTCAGTTTTGCGCTCGCTGCAGGCGTTCCAGCTCGTGTTATTAGATCAAAAACTTTTCATTCTATGCAAATACGCAAGATTCATGCGTTTCGAGCAGCCAAACAAGCCCCAAACGAATGCAAAGTCACTTTACAACGAAATCGACCGATTCTGTTTTGCGCTCGCTGCAGGCGTTCCAGCTCGTATTAATAGATCAAAAACTCTTCATTCTATGCAAATACGCAAGATTCGAGCGTTTGGAGCAGCAAAACAAGCCCCAAACGAATGCAAAGTCGCTTTATAACGAAATCGGCCGATTCAGTTTTGCGCTCGCTGCAGGCGTTCCAGCTCGTGTTATTAGATCAAAAACTCTTCATTGTATGCAAATACGCAAGATTCATGTGTTTCGAGCAGCCAAACAAGCCCCAAACGAATGCAAAGTCACTTTCTAACGAAATTGAACGATTGAGTTTTGCGCTCGCTGTACGCGTTCCAGCTCGTGTTATTAGATCAAAAACTCTTCATTCTATGCAAATACGCAAGATTCATGCGTTTGGAGCAGCCGAACAAGCTCCAAACGAATGCAAAGTCGCTTTATAACGAAATCGACCGATTCCGTTTTGCGCTCGCTGCCGGCGTTCCAGCTCGTATTAATAGATCAAAAACTCTTCATTCTATGCAAATACGCAAGATTCATGCGTTTCAAGCAGCTAAACAAGCCCCAAACGAATGGAAAGTCGCTTTATAACGAAATCGGCCGATTAAGTTTTGCGCTCGCTGCAGGCGTTCCAGCTCGAGTTATTAGATCAAACACTGTTTATTCTATGCGAATACGCAAGATTCATGCGTTTAGAGCAGCCAAACAAGCCCCAAACGAATGCACAGACGCTTTTGAATCAAATTGAACGATTGAGTTTTGCGCTCGCCGTACGCGCTCCAGCTCGTGTCATTAGATCAAAAACTCTTCATTCTATGCAAATACGCAAGATTCATGCGTTTGGAGCAGCCAAACAAGCCCCAAACGAATGCAAAGTCGCTTTACAACGAAATTGAACGATTGAGTTTTGCGCTCGCTGTACGCGTTCCAGCTCGTGTTATTAGATCAAAAACTCTTCATTCTATGCAAATACGCAAGATTCATGCGTTTGGAGCAGCCAAACAAGCCCCAAACGAATGCAAAGTCGCTTTATAACGAAATCGGCCGATTCAGTTTTGCGCTCGCTGCAGGCGTTCCAGCTCGAGTTATTAGATCAAAAACTCTTCATTCTATGCAAATACGCAAGATTCATGCGTTTCGAGCAGCCAAACAAGCCCCAAACGAATGCAAAGTCGCTTTATAACGAAATCGGCCGATTCAGTTTTGCGCTCGCTGCAAGCGTTCCAGCTCGTGTTATTAGATCAAAAACTCTTCATTCTATGCAAATACGCAAGATTCATGCGTTTCGAGCAGCCAAACAAGCCCCAAACGAATGCAAAGTCGCTTTATAACGACAAAGACCGATTTAGTTTTGCGCTCGCTGCAGGCGTTCCAGCTCGAGTTATTAGATCAAAAACTCTTCATTCTATTCAAATATGCAAGATTCATGCGTTTGGAGCAGCCAAACAAGCCCCAAACGAATGCAAAGTCGCTTTATAACAAAATCGACCGATTCAGTTTTGCGCTCGCTGCAGGCATTCCAGCTCGTGTTATTAGATCAAACACTGTTTATTCTATGCGAATACGCAAGATTCATGCGTTTGGAGCAGCCAAACAAGCCCCAAACGAATGCAAAGTCGCTTTACAACGAAATTGAACGATTGAGTTTTGCGCTCGCTGTACGCGTTCCAGCTCGTGTTATTAGATCAAAAACTCTTCATTCTATGCAAATACGCAAGATTCATGCGTTTGGAGCAGCCAAACAAGCCCCAAACGAATGCAAAGTCGCTTTATAACGAAATCGGCCGATTCAGTTTTGCGCTCGCTGCAGGCGTTCCAGCTCGTGTTATTAGATCAAAAACTCTTCATTCTATGCAAATACGCAAGATTCATGCGTTTCGAGCAGCCAAACAAGCCCCAAACGAATGCAAAGTCGCTTTATAACGAAAAAGACCGATTTAGTTTTGCGCTCGCTGCAGGCGTTCCAGCTCGTATTAATAGATCTAAGACTCTTTATTCTGTGCAATCATGCAAGATTCGTGCGTTTGGAGCAGCCAAACAAGCCCCAAACGAATGCACAGACGCTTTTAAACGAAATTGGACGATTGAGTTGTGCGCTCGCCGTACGCGTTCCAGCTCGAGTTATTAGATCAAACACTCTTTATTCTATGCGAATACGCAAGATTCATGCGTTTAGAGCAGCCAAACAAGCCCCAAACGAATGCACAGACGCTTTTAAACGAAATTGAACGATTGAGTTTTGCGCTTGCTGTACGCGTTCCAGCTCGTGTCATTAGATCAAAAACTCTTCATTCTATGCAAATACGCAAGATTCATGCGTTTGGAGCAGCCGAACAAGCCCCAAACGAATGCAAAGTCGCTTTATAACGAAATCGACCGATTCAGTTTTGCGCTCGCTGCAGGCTTTCCAGCTCGTATTAATAGATCTAAGACTCTTCATTCTGTGCAAATATGCAAGATTCATGCGTTTGGAGCAGCCAAACAAGCCCCAAACGAATGCAAAGTCGCTTTATAACGAAAAAGACCGATTGAGTTTTGCGCTCGCTGCCGGCGTTCCAGCTCGTATTAATAGATCAAAAACTCTTCATTCTATGCAAATACGCAAGATTCATGCGTTTCAAGCAGCTAAACAAGCCCCAAACGAATGGAAAGTCGCTTTATAACGAAATCGGCCGATTCAGTTTTGCGCTCGCTGCAGGCGTTCCAGCTCGTGTTATTAGTTCAAAAACTTTTCATTCTATGCAAATACGCAAGATTCATGCGTTTCGAGCAGCCAAACAAGCCCCAAACGAATGCAAAGTCACTTTATAACGAAATCGACCGATTCTGTTTTGCGCTCGCTGCAGGCGTTCCAGCTCGTATTAATAGATCAAAAACTCTTCATTCTATGCAAATACGCAAGATTCGAGCGTTTGGAGCAGCCAAACAAGCCCCAAACGAATGCAAAGTCGCTTTATAACGAAATCGACCGATTCAGTTTTGCGCTCGCTGCAGGCTTTCCAGCTCGTATTAATAGATCTAAGACTCTTCATTCTGTGCAAATATGCAAGATTCATGCGTTTGGAGCAGCCAAACAAGCCCCAAACGAATGCCAAGTCGCTTTATAACGAAAAAGACCGATTGAGTTTTGCGCTCGCTGCAGGCATTCCAGCTCGTGTTATTAGATCAAAAACTCGTCATTCTATGCAAATACGCAAGATTCATGCGTTTGGAGCAGCCGAACAAGCCCCAAACGAATGCAAAGTCGCTTTATAACGAAATCGACCGATTCAGTTTTGCGCTCGCTGCCGGCGTTCCAGCTCGTATCAATAGATCAAAAACTCTTCATTCTATGCAAATACGCAAGATTCATGCGTTTCAAGCAGCTAAACAAGCCCCAAACGAATGGAAAGTCGCTTTATAACGAAATCGGCCGATTCAGTTTTGCGCTCGCTGCAGGCGTTCCAGCTCGTGTTATTAGATCAAAAACTTTTCATTCTATGCAAATACGCAAGATTCATGCGTTTCGAGCAGCCAAACAAGCCCCAAACGAATGCAAAGTCACTTTATAACGAAATCGACCGATTCTGTTTTGCCCTCGCTGCAGGCGTTCCAGCTCGTATTAATAGATCAAAAACTCTTCATTCTATGCAAATACGCAAGATTCGAGCGTTTGGAGCAGCCAAACAAGCCCCAAACGAATGCAAAGTCGCTTTATAACGAAATCGAACGATTCAGTTTTGCGCTCGCTGCAGGCTTTCCAGCTCGTATTAATAGATCTAAGACTCTTCGTTCTGTGCAAATATGCAAGATTCATGCGTTTGGAGCAGCCAAACAAGCCCCAAACGAATGCAAAGTCGCTTTATAACGAAAAAGACCGATTGAGTTTTGCGCTCGCTGCAGGCATTCCAGCTCGAGTTATTAGATCAAAAACTCTTCATTCTATGCAAATACGCAAGATTCATGCGTTTCGAGCAGCCAAACAAGCCCTAAACGAATGCAAAGTCGCTTTATAACGAAATCGACCGATTCAGTTTTGCGCTCGCTGCAGGCGTTCCAGCTCGAGTTATTAGATCAAACACTGTTTATTCTAAGCGAATACGCAAGATTCATGCGTTTAGAGCAGCCAAACAAGCCCCAAACGAATGCACAGACGCTTTTGAACGAAATTGAACGATTGAGTTTTGCGCTCGCCGTACGCGTTCCCGCTCGTGTCATTAGTTCAAAAACTCTTCATTCTATGCAAATACGCAAGATTCATGCGTTTGGAGCAGCCAAACAAGCCCCAAACGAATGCAAAGTCGCTTTACAACGAAATTGAACGATTGAGTTTTGCGCTCGCTGTACGCGTTCCAGCTCGTGTTATTAGATCAAAAACTCTTCATTCTATGCAAATACGCAAGATTCATGCGTTTCGAGCAGCCAAACAAGCCCCAAACGAATGCAAAGTCGCTTTATAACGAAATCGGCCGATTCAGTTTTGCGCTCGCTGCAGGCGTTCCAGCTCGTGCTATTAGATCAAAAACTCTTCATTCTATGCGAATACGCAAGATTCATGCGTTTCGAGCAGCCAAACAAGCCCCAAACGAATGCAAAGTCACTTTATAACGAAATCGACCGATTCTGTTTTGCGCTCGCTGCAGGCGTTCCAGCTCGTGTTATTAGATCAAAAACTCGTCATTCTATGCAAATACGCAAGATTCATGCGTTTGGGGCAGCCAAACAAGCCCCAAACGAATGCAAAGTCGCATTATAACGAAAAAGACCGATTCAGTTTTGCGCTCGCTGCAGGCGTTCCAGCTCGTGTTATTAGATCAAAAACTCTTCATTCTGTGCAAATATGCAAGATTCGTGCGTTTGGAGCAGCCAAACAAGCCCCAAACGAATGCAAAGTCGCTTTAAAACGAAATTGAACGATTGAGTTTTGCGCTCGCTGTACGCGTTCCAGCTCGTGTCATTAGATCAAAAACTATTCATTCTATGCAAATACGCAAGATTCATGCGTTTGGAGCAGATAAACAAGCCCTAAACGAATGCAAAGTCGCTTTATAACGAAATCGACCGATTCAGTTTTGCGCTCGCTGCAGGCGTTCCAGCTCGAGTTATTAGATCAAACACTCTTTATTCTATGCGAATACGCAAGATTCATGCGTTTAGAGCAGCCAAACAAGCCCCAAACGAATGCATAGACGCTTTTAAACGAAATTGAACGATTGAGTTTTGCGCTCGCTGTACGCGTTCCAGCTCGTGTCATTAGATCAAAAACTCTTCATTCTATGCAAATACGCAAGATTCATGCGTTTGGATCAGCCAAACAAGCCCTAAACGAATGCAAAGTCGCTTTATAACGAAATCGACCGATTCAGTTTTGCGCTCGCTGCAGGCGTTCCAGCTCGAGTTATTAGATCAAAAACTCTTCATTCTATGCAAATACGCAAGATTCATGCGTTTCGAGCAGCCAAACAAGCCCCAAACGAATGCAAAGTCGCTTTATAACGAAATCGGCCGATACAGTTTTGCGCTCGCTGCAAGCGTTCCAGCTCGTGTTATTAGATCAAAAACTCTTCATTTTATGCAAATACGCAAGATTCATGCGTTTCGAGCAGCCAAACAAGCCCCAAATGAATGCAAAGTCACTTTCTAACGAAATTGAACGATTGAGTTTTGCGCTCGCTGTACGCGTTCCAGCTCGTGTTATTAGATCAAAAACTCTTCATTCTATGCAAATACGCAAGATTCATGCGTTTGGAGCAGCCGAACAAGCCCCAAACGAATGCAAAGTCGCTTTATAACGAAATCGACCGATTCAGTTTTGCGCTCGCTGCCGGCGTTCCAGCTCGTATTAATAGATCAAAAACTCTTCATTCTATGCAAATACGCAAGATTCATGCGTTTCAAGCAGCTAAACAAGCCCCAAACGAATGGAAAGTCGCTTTATAACGAAATCGGCCGATTCAGGTTTGCGCTCGCTGCAGGCGTTCCAGCTCGTGTTATTAGATCAAAAACTTTTCATTCTATGCAAATACGCAAGATTCGAGCGTTTGGAGCAGCCAAACAAGCCCCAAACGAATGCAAAGTCGCTTTATAACGAAATCGACCGATTCAGTTTTGCGCTCGCTGCAGGCTTTCCAGCTCGTATTTATAGATCTAAGACTTTATTCTGTGCAAATATGCAAGATTCATGCGTTTGGAGCAGCCAAACAAGCCCCAAACGAATGCCTAGTCGCTTTATAACGAAAAAGACCGATTGAGTTTTGCGCTCGCTGCAGGCATTCCAGCTCGTGTTATTAGATCAAAAACTCGTCATTCTATGCAAATACGCAAGATTCATGCGTTTGGAGCAGCCAAACAAGCCCCAAACGAATGCAAAGTCGCTTTATAACGAAAAAGACCGATTCAGTTTTGCGCTCGCTGCAGGCGTTCCAGCTCGAGTTATTAGATCAAAAACTCTTCATTCTATGCAAATACGCAAGATTCATGCGTTTCGAGCAGCCAAACAAGCCCTAAACGAATGCAAAGTCGCTTTATAACGAAATCGACCGATTCAGTTTTGCGCTCGCTGCAGGCGTTCCAGCTCGAGTTATTAGATCAAACACTGTTTATTCTATGCGAATACGCAAGATTCATGCGTTTAGAGCAGCCAAACAAGCCCCAAACGAATGCACAGATGCTTTTGAACGAAATTGAACGATTGAGTTTTGCGCTCGCCGTACGCGTTCCAGCTCGTGTCATTAGATCAAAAACTCTTCATTCTGTGCAAATACGCAAGATTCATGCGTTTGGAGCAGCCGAACAAGCCCCAAACGAATGCAAAGTCGCTTTATAACGAAATCGACCGATTCAGTTTTGCGCTCGCTGCCGGCGTTCCAGCTCGTATTAATAGATCAAAAACTCTTCATTCTATGCAAATACGCAAGATTCATGCGTTTCAAGCAGCTAAACAAGCCCCAAACGAATGGAAAGTCGCTTTATAACGAAATCGGCCGATTCAGGTTTGCGCTCGCTGCAGGCGTTCCAGCTCGTGTTATTAGATCAAAAACTTTTCATTCTATGCAAATACGCAAGATTCGAGCGTTTGGAGCAGCCAAACAAGCCCCAAACGAATGCAAAGTCGCTTTATAACGAAATCGACCGATTCAGTTTTGCGCTCGCTGCAGGCTTTCCAGCTCGTATTTATAGATCTAAGACTTTATTCTGTGCAAATATGCAAGATTCATGCGTTTGGAGCAGCCAAACAAGCCCCAAACGAATGCCTAGTCGCTTTATAACGAAAAAGACCGATTGAGTTTTGCGCTCGCTGCAGGCATTCCAGCTCGTGTTATTAGATCAAAAACTCGTCATTCTATGCAAATACGCAAGATTCATGCGTTTGGAGCAGCCAAACAAGCCCCAAACGAATGCAAAGTCGCTTTATAACGAAAAAGACCGATTCAGTTTTGCGCTCGCTGCAGGCGTTCCAGCTCGAGTTATTAGATCAAAAACTCTTCATTCTATGCAAATACGCAAGATTCATGCGTTTCGAGCAGCCAAACAAGCCCCAAACGAATGCAAAGTCGCTTTATAACGAAATCGGCCGATACAGTTTTGCGCTCGCTGCAAGCGTTCCAGCTCGTGTTATTAGATCAAAAACTCTTCATTTTATGCAAATACGCAAGATTCATGCGTTTCGAGCAGCCAAACAAGCCCCAAATGAATGCAAAGTCACTTTCTAACGAAATTGAACGATTGAGTTTTGCGCTCGCTGTACGCGTTCCAGCTCGTGTTATTAGATCAAAAACTCTTCATTCTATGCAAATACGCAAGATTCATGCGTTTGGAGCAGCCGAACAAGCCCCAAACGAATGCAAAGTCGCTTTATAACGAAATCGACCGATTCAGTTTTGCGCTCGCTGCAGGCTTTCCAGCTCGTATTAATAGATCTAAGACTTTATTCTGTGCAAATATGCAAGATTCATGCGTTTGGAGCAGCCAAACAAGCCCCAAACGAATGCCTAGTCGCTTTATAACGAAAAAGACCGATTGAGTTTTGCGCTCGCTGCAGGCATTCCAGCTCGTGTTATTAGATCAAAAACTCGTCATTCTATGCAAATACGCAAGATTCATGCGTTTGGAGCAGCCAAACAAGCCCCAAACGAATGCAAAGTCGCTTTATAACGAAAAAGACCGATTCAGTTTTGCGCTTGCTGCAGGCGTTCCAGCTCGAGTTATTAGATCAAAAACTCTTCATTCTATGCAAATACGCAAGATTCATGCGTTTCGAGCAGCCAAACAAGCCCTAAACGAATGCAAAGTCGCTTTATAACGAAATCGACCGATTCAGTTTTGCGCTCGCTGCAGGCGTTCCAGCTCGAGTTATTAGATCAAACACTGTTTATTCTATGCGAATACGCAAGATTCATGCGTTTAGAGCAGCCAAACAAGCCCCAAACGAATGCACAGATGCTTTTGAACGAAATTGAACGATTGAGTTTTGCGCTCGCCGTACGCGTTCCAGCTCGTGTCATCAGATCAAAAACTCTTCATTCTGTGCAAATATGCAAGATTCATGCGTTTGGAGCAGCCAAACAAGCCCCAAACGAATGCAAAGTCGCTTTACAACGAAATTGAACGATTGTGTTTTGCGCTCGCTGTACGCGTTCCAGCTCGTGTTATTAGATCAAAAACTCTTCATTCTATGCAAATACGCAAGATTCATGCGTTTGGAGCAGCCAAACAAGCCCTAAACGAATGCAAAGTCGCTTTATAACGAAATCGACCGATTCAGTTTTGCGCTCGCTGCAGGCGTTCCAGCTCGAGTTATTAGATCAAAAACTCTTCATTCTATGCAAATACGCAAGATTCATGCGTTTGGAGCAGCCAAACAAGCCCCAAACGAATGCAAAGTCGCTTTACAACGAAATTGAACGATTGAGTTTTGCGCTCGCTGTACGCGTTCCAGCTCGTGTTATTAGATCAAAAACTCTTCATTCTATGCAAATACGCAAGATTCATGCGTTTGGAGCAGCCAAACAAGCCCCAAACGAATGCAAAGTCGCTTTATAACGAAATCGGCCGATTCAGTTTTGCGCTCGCTGCAGGCGTTCCAGCTCGAGTTATTAGATCAAAAACTCTTCATTCTATGCAAATACGCAAGATTCATGCGTTTCGAGCAGCCAAACAAGCCCCAAACGAATGCAAAGTCGCTTTATAACGAAATCGGCCGATTCAGTTTTGCGCTCGCTGCAGGCGTTCGAGCTCGTGTTATTAGATCAAAAACTCTTCATTCTATGCAAATACGCAAGATTCATGCGTTTCGAGCAGCCAAACAAGCCCCAAACGAATGGAAAGTCGCTTTATAACGACAAAGACCGATTTAGTTTTGCGCTCGCTGCAGGCGTTCCAGCTCGAGTTATTAGATCAAAAACTCTTCATTCTATGCAAATATGCAAGATTCATGCGTTTGGAGCAGCCAAACAAGCCCCAAACGAATGCAAAGTCACTTTATAACGAAATCGACCGATTCTGTTTTGCGCTCGCTGCAGGCGTTCCAGCTCGTATTAATAGATCAAAAACTCTTCATTCTATGCAAATACGCAAGATTCGAGCGTTTGGAGCAGCCAAACAAGCCCCAAACGAATGCAAAGTCGCTTTATAACGAAATCGACCGATTCAGTTTTGCGCTCGCTGCAGGCTTTCCAGCTCGTATTAATAGATCTAAGACTCTTCATTCTATGCAAATATGCAAGATTCATGCGTTTGGAGCAGCCAAACAAGCCCCAAACGAATGCAAAGTCGCTTTATAACAAAATCGACCGATTCAGTTTTGCGCTCGCTGCAGGCGTTCCAGCTCGAGTTATTAGATCAAAAACTCTTCATTCTATGCAAATACGCAAGATTCATGCGTTTCGAGCAGCCAAACAAGCCCTAAACGAATGCAAAGTCGCTTTATAACGAAATCGACCGATTCAGTTTTGCGCTCGCTGCAGGCGTTCCAGCTCGAGTTATTAGATCAAACACTGTTTATTCTATGCGAATACGCAAGATTCATGCGTTTGGAGCAGCCGAACAAGCCCCAAACGAATGCAAAGTCGCTTTACAACGAAATTGAACGATTGAGTTTTCCGCTCGCTGTACGCGTTCCAGCTCGTCTTATTAGATCAAAACTCTTCATTCTATGCAAATACGCAAGATTCATGCGTTTGGAGCAGCCAAACAAGCCCCAAACGAATGCAAAGTCGCTTTGTAACGAAATCGGCCGATTCAGTTTTGCGCTCGCTGCAGGCGTTCCAGCTCGAGTTATTAGATCAAAAACTCTTCATTCTATGCAAATACGCAAGATTCATGCGTTTCGAGCAGCCAAACAAGCCCCAAACGAATGCAAAGTCGCTTTATAACGAAATCGGCCGATTCAGTTTTGCGCTCGCTGCAGGCGTTCCAGCTCGTGTTATTAGATCAAAAACTCTTCATTCTATGCAAATACGCAAGATTCATGCGTTTCGAGCAGCCAAACAAGCCCCAAACGAATGCAAAGTCGCTTTATAACGACAAAGACCGATTTAGTTTGGCGCTCGCTGCAGGCGTTCCAGCTCGAGTTATTAGATCAAAAACTCTTCATTGTATGCAAATATGCAAGATTCATGCGTTTGGAGCAGCCAAACAAGCCCCAAACGAATGCAAAGTCGCTTTATAACGACAAAGACCGATTTAGTTTTGCGCTCGCTGCAGGCGTTCCAGCTCGAGTTATTAGATCAAAAACCCTTCATTCTATGCAAATATGCAAGATTCATGCGTTTGGAGCAGCCAAACAAGCCCCAAACGAATGCAAAGTCGCTTTATAACGACAAAGACCGATTTAGTTTTGCGCTCGCTGCAGGCGTTCCAGCTCGAGTTATTAGATCAAAAACTCTTCATTCTATGCAAATATGCAAGATTCATGCGTTTGGAGCAGCCAAACAAGCCCCAAACGAATGCAAAGTCGCTTTATAACAAAATCGACCGATTCAGTTTTGCGCTCGCTGCAGGCGTTCCAGCTCGAGTTATTAGATTAAAAACTCTTCATTCTATGCAAATACGCAAGATTCATGCGTTTCGAGCAGCCAAACAAGCCCTAAACGAATGCAAAGTCGCTTTATAACGATATCGACCGATTCAGTTTTGCGCTCGCTGCGCAGGCGTTCCAGCTCGAGTTATTAGATCAAACACTGTTTATTCTATGCGAATTCGCAAGATTCATGCGTTTAGAGCAGCCAAACAAGCCCCAAACGAATGCACAGACGCTTTTGAACGAAATTGAACGATCGAGTTTTGCGCTCGCCGTACGCGTTCCAGCTCGTGTCATTAGATCAAAAACTCTTCATTCTATGCAAATACGCAAGATTCATGCGTTTGGAGCAGCCAAACAAGCCCCAAACGAATGCAAAGTCGCTTTACAACGAAATTGAACGATTGAGTTTTGCGCTCGCTGTACGCGTTCCAGCTCGTGTTATTAGATCAAAAACTCTTCATTCTATGCAAATACGCAAGATTCATGCGTTTGGAGCAGCCAAACAAGCCCCAAACGAATGCAAAGTCGCTTTACAACGAAATCGGCCGATTCAGTTTTGCGCTCGCTGCAGGCGTTCCAGCTCGAGTTATTAGATCAAAAACTCTTCATTCTATGCAAATACGCAAGATTCATGCGTTTCGAGCAGCCAAACAAGCCCCAAACGAATGCAAAGTCGCTTTATAACGAAATCGGCCGATTCAGTTTTGCGCTCGCTGCAGGCGTTCCAGCTCGTGTTATTAGATCAAAAACTCTTCATTCTATGCAAATACGCAAGATTCATGCGTTTCGAGCAGCCAAACAAGCCCCAAACGAATGCAAAGTCGCTTTATAACGAAAAAGACCGATTTAGTTTTGCGCTCGCTGCAGGCGTTCCAGCTCGTATTAATAGATCTAAGACTCTTCATTCTGTGCAATCATGCAAGATTCGTGCGTTCGGAGCAGCCAAACAAGCCCCAAACGAATGCACAGACGCTTTTAAACGAAATTGGACGATTGAGTTTTGCGCTCGCCGTACGCGTTCCAGCTCGAGTTATTAGATCAAACACTCTTTATTCTATGCGAATACGCAAGATTCATGCGTTTAGAGCAGCCAAACAAGCCCCAAACGAATGCACAGACGCTTTTAAACGAAATTGAACGATTGAGTTTTGCGCTCGCTGTACGCGTTCCAGCTCGTGTCATTAGATCAAAAACTCTTCATTCTATGCAAATACGTAAGATTCATGCGTTTGGAGCAGCCGAACAAGCCCCAAACGAATGCAAAGTCGCTTTATAACGAAATCGACCGATTCAGTTTTGCGCTCGCTGCCGGCGTTCCAGCTCGTATTAATAGATCAAAAACTCTTCATTCTATGCAAACACGCAAGATTCATGCGTTTCGAGCAGCTAAACAAGCCCCAAACGAATGGAAAGTCGCTTTATAATGAAATCGGCCGATTCAGTTTTGCGCTCGCTGCAGGCGTTCCAGCTCGTGTTATTAGATCAAAAACTTTTCATTCTATGCAAATACGCAAGATTCATGCGTTTCGAGCAGCCAAACAAGCCCCAAACGAATGGAAAGTCACTTTATAACGAAATCGGCCGATTCAGTTTTGCGCTCGCTGCAGGCTTTCCAGCTCGTATTAATAGATCTAAGACTCTTCATTCTGTGCAAATATGCAAGATTCATGCGTTTGGAGCAGCCAAACAAGCCGCAAACGAATGCCAAGTCGCTTTATAACGAAAAAGACTGATTGAGTCTTGCGCTCGCTGCAGGCATTCCAGCTCGTGTTATTAGATCAAAAACTCGTGAGTCTATGCAAATACGCAAGATTCATGCGTTTGGAGCAGCCGAACAAGCCCCAAACGAATGCAAAGTCGCTTTATAACGAAATCGACCGATTCAGTTTTGCGCTCGCTGCCGGCGTTCCAGCTCGTATTAATAGATCAAAAACTCTTCATTCTATGCAAATACGCAAGATTCATGCGTTTCAAGCAGCTAAACAAGCCCCAAACGAATGGAAAGTCGCTTTATAACGAAATCGGCCGATTCAGTTTTGCGCTCGCTGCAGGCTTTCCAGCTCGTATTAATAGATCTAAGACTTTATTCTGTGCAAATATGCAAGATTCATGCGTTTGGAGCAGCCAAACAAGCCCCAAACGAATGCCTAGTCGCTTTATAACGAAAAAGACCGATTGAGTTTTGCGCTCGCTGCAGGCATTCCAGCTCGTGTTATTAGATCAAAAACTCGTCATTCTATGCAAATACGCAAGATTCATGCGTTTGGAGCAGCCAAACAAGCCCCAAACGAATGCAAAGTCGCTTTATAACGAAAAAGACCGATTCAGTTTTGCGCTCGCTGCAGGCGTTCCAGCTCGAGTTATTAGATCAAAAACTCTTCATTCTATGCAAATACGCAAGATTCATGCGTTTCGAGCAGCCAAACAAGCCCTAAACGAATGCAAAGTCGCTTTATAACGAAATCGACCGATTCAGTTTTGCGCTCGCTGCAGGCGTTCCAGCTCGAGTTATTAGATCAAACACTGTTTATTCTATGCGAATACGCAAGATTCATGCGTTTAGAGCAGCCAAACAAGCCCCAAACGAATGCACAGATGCTTTTGAACGAAATTGAACGATTGAGTTTTGCGCTCGCCGTACGCGTTCCAGCTCGTGTCATTAGATCAAAAACTCTTCATTCTGTGCAAATATGCAAGATTCATGCGTTTGGAGCAGCCAAACAAGCCCCAAACGAATGCAAAGTCGCTTTACAACGAAATTGAACGATTGTGTTTTGCGCTCGCTGTACGCGTTCCAGCTCGTGTTATTAGATCAAAAACTCTTCATTCTATGCAAATACGCAAGATTCATGCGTTTGGAGCAGCCAAACAAGCCCTAAACGAATGCAAAGTCGCTTTATAACGAAATCGACCGATTCAGTTTTGCGCTCGCTGCAGGCGTTCCAGCTCGAGTTATTAGATCAAAAACTCTTCATTCTATGCAAATACGCAAGATTCATGCGTTTGGAGCAGCCAAACAAGCCCCAAACGAATGCAAAGTCGCTTTACAACGAAATTGAACGATTGAGTTTTGCGCTCGCTGTACGCGTTCCAGCTCGTGTTATTAGATCAAAAACTCTTCATTCTATGCAAATACGCAAGATTCATGCGTTTGGAGCAGCCAAACAAGCCCCAAACGAATGCAAGGTCGCTTTATAACGAAATCGGCCGATTCAGTTTTGCGCTCGCTGCAGGCGTTCCAGCTCGAGTTATTAGATCAAAAACTCTTCATTCTATGCAAATACGCAAGATTCATGCGTTTCGAGCAGCCAAACAAGCCCCAAACGAATGCAAAGTCGCTTTATAACGAAATCGGCCGATTCAGTTTTGCGCTCGCGGCAGGCGTTCCAGCTCGTGTTATTAGATCAAAAACTCTTCATTCTATGCAAATACGCAAGATTCATGCGTTTCGAGCAGCCAAACAAGCCCCAAACGAATGGAAAGTCGCTTTATAACGACAAAGACCGATTTAGTTTTGCGCTCGCTGCAGGCGTTCCAGCTCGAGTTATTAGATCAAAAACTCTTCATTCTATGCAAATATGCAAGATTCATGCGTTTGGAGCAGCCAAACAAGCCCCAAACGAATGCAAAGTCACTTTATAACGAAATCGACCGATTCTGTTTTGCGCTCGCTGCAGGCGTTCCAGCTCGTATTAATAGATCAAAAACTCTTCATTCTATGCAAATACGCAAGATTCGAGCGTTTGGAGCAGCCAAACAAGCCCCAAACGAATGCAAAGTCGCTTTATAACGAAATCGACCGATTCAGTTTTGCGCTCGCTGCAGGCTTTCCAGCTCGTATTAATAGATCTAAGACTCTTCATTCTATGCAAATATGCAAGATTCATGCGTTTGGAGCAGCCAAACAAGCCCCAAACGAATGCAAAGTCGCTTTATAACAAAATCGACCGATTCAGTTTTTTGCTCGCTGCAGGCGTTCCAGCTCGAGTTATTAGATCAAAAACTCTTCATTCTATGCAAATACGCAAGATTCATGCGTTTCGAGCAGCCAAACAAGCCCTAAACGAATGCAAAGTCGCTTTATAACGAAATCGACCGATTCAGTTTTGCGCTCGCTGCAGGCGTTCCAGCTCGAGTTATTAGATCAAACACTGTTTATTCTATGCGAATACGCAAGATTCATGCGTTTGGAGCAGCCGAACAAGCCCCAAACGAATGCAAAGTCGCTTTACAACGAAATTGAACGATTGAGTTTTGCGCTCGCTGTACGCGTTCCAGCTCGTGTTATTAGATCAAAAACTCTTCATTCTATGCAAATACGCAAGATTCATGCGTTTGGAGCAGCCAAACAAGTCCCAAACGAATGCAAAGTCGCTTTGTAACGAAATCGGCCGATTCAGTTTTGCGCTCGCTGCAGGCGTTCCAGCTCGAGTTATTAGATCAAAAACTCTTCATTCTATGCAAATACGCAAGATTCATGCGTTTCGAGCAGCCAAACAAGCCCCAAACGAATGCAAAGTCGCTTTATAACGAAATCGGCCGATTCAGTTTTGCGCTCGCTGCAGGCGTTCCAGCTCGTGTTATTAGATCAAAAACTCTTCATTCTATGCAAATACGCAAGATTCATGCGTTTCGAGCAGCCAAACAAGCCCCAAACGAATGCAAAGTCGCTTTATAACGACAAAGACCGATTTAGTTTGGCGCTCGCTGCAGGCGTTCCAGCTCGAGTTATTAGATCAAAAACTCTTCATTGTATGCAAATATGCAAGATTCATGCGTTTGGAGCAGCCAAACAAGCCCCAAACGAATGCAAAGTCGCTTTATAACGACAAAGACCGATTTAGTTTTGCGCTCGCTGCAGGCGTTCCAGCTCGAGTTATTAGATCAAAAACTCTTCATTCTATGCAAATATGCAAGATTCATGCGTTTGGAGCAGCCAAACAAGCCCCAAACGAATGCAAAGTCGCTTTATAACGACAAAGACCGATTTAGTTTTGCGCTCGCTGCAGGCGTTCCAGCTCGAGTTATTAGATCAAAAACTCTTCATTCTATGCAAATATGCAAGATTCATGCGTTTGGAGCAGCCAAACAAGCCCCAAACGAATGCAAAGTCGCTTTATAACAAAATCGACCGATTCAGTTTTGCGCTCGCTGCAGGCGTTCCAGCTCGAGTTATTAGATCAAAAACTCTTCATTCTATGCAAACACGCAAGATTCATGCGTTTCGAGCAGCCAAACAAGCCCCAAACGAATGCAAAGTCGCTTTATAACGAAATCGGCCGATTCAGTTTTGCGCTCGCTGCAGGCGTTCCAGCTCGTGTTATTAGATCAAAAACTCTTCATTCTATGCAAATACGCAAGATTCATGCGTTTCGAGCAGCCAAACAAGCCCCAAACGAATGCAAAGTCGCTTTATAACGAAAAAGACCGATTTAGTTTTGCGCTCGCTGCAGGCGTTCCAGCTCGTATTAATAGATCTAAGACTCTTCATTCTGTGCAATCATGCAAGATTCGTGCGTTCGGAGCAGCCAAACAAGCCCCAAACGAATGCACAGACGCTTTTAAACGAAATTGGACGATTGAGTTTTGCGCTCGCCGTACGCGTTCCAGCTCGAGTTATTAGATCAAACACTCTTTATTCTATGCGAATACGCAAGATTCATGCGTTTAGAGCAGCCAAACAAGCCCCAAACGAATGCACAGACGCTTTTAAACGAAATTGAACGATTGAGTTTTGCGCTCGCTGTACGCGTTCCAGCTCGTGTCATTAGATCAAAAACTCTTCATTCTATGCAAATACGTAAGATTCATGCGTTTGGAGCAGCCGAACAAGCCCCAAACGAATGCAAAGTCGCTTTATAACGAAATCGACCGATTCAGTTTTGCGCTCGCTGCCGGCGTTCCAGCTCGTATTAATAGATCAAAAACTCTTCATTCTATGCAAACACGCAAGATTCATGCGTTTCAAGCAGCTAAACAAGCCCCAAACGAATGGAAAGTCGCTTTATAACGAAATCGGCCGATTCAGTTTTGCGCTCGCTGCAGGCGTTCCAGCTCGTGTTATTAGATCAAAAACTTTTCATTCTATGCAAATACGCAAGATTCATGCGTTTCGAGCAGCCAAACAAGCCCCAAACGAATGCAAAGTCACTTTATAACGAAATCGACCGATTCTGTTTTGCGCTCGCTGCAGGCGTTCCAGCTTTTATTAATGGATCAAAAACTCTTCATTCTATGCAAATACGCAAGATTCGAGCGTTTGGAGCAGCCAAACAAGCCCCAAACGAATGGAAAGTCACTTTATAACGAAATCGGCCGATTCAGTTTTGCGCTCGCTGCAGGCTTTCCAGCTCGTATTAATAGATCTAAGACTCTTCATTCTGTGCAAATATGCAAGATTCATGCGTTTGGAGCAGCCAAACAAGCCCCAAACGAATGCCAAGTCGCTTTATAACGAAAAAGACTGATTGAGTTTTGCGCTCGCTGCAGGCATTCCAGCTCGTGTTATGAGATCAAAAACTCGTCATTCTATGCAAATACGCAAGATTCATGCGTTTGGAGCAGCCGAACAAGCCCCAAACGAATGCAAAGTCGCTTTATAACGAAATCGACCGATTCAGTTTTGCGCTCGCTGCCGGCGTTCCAGCTCGTATTAATAGATCAAAAACTCTTCATTCTATGCAAATACGCAAGATTCATGCGTTTCAAGCAGCTAAACAAGCCCCAAACGAATGGAAAGTCGCTTTATAACGAAATCGGCCGATTCAGTTTTGCGCTCGCTGCAGGCGTTCCAGCTCGTGTTATTAGATCAAAAACTTTTCATTCTATGCAAATACGCAAGATTCATGCGTTTCGAGCAGCCAAACAAGCCCCAAACGAATGCAAAGTCACTTTATAACGAAATCGACCGATTCTGTTTTGCGCTCGCTGCAGGCGTTCCGGCTCGTATTAATAGATCAAAAACTCTTCATTCTATGCAAATACGCAAGATTCGAGCGTTTGGAGCAGCCAAACAAGCCCCAAACGAATGCAAAGTCGCTTTATAACGAAATCGACCGATTCAGTTTTGCGCTCGCTGCAGGCTTTCCAGCTCGTATTAATAGATCTAAGACTCTTCGTTCTGTGCAAATATGCAAGATTCATGCGTTTGGAGCAGCCAAACAAGCCCCAAACGAATGCAAAGTCGCTTTATAACGAAAAAGACCGATTGAGTTTTGCGCTCGCTGCAGGCATTCCAGCTCGTGTTATTAGATCAAAAACTCGTCATTCTATGCAAATACGCAAGATTCATGCGTTTGGAGCAGCCAAACAAGCCCCAAACGAATGCAAAGTCGGTTTATAACGAAAAAGACCGATTCAGTTTTGCGCTCGCTGCAGGCGTTCCAGCTCGAGTTATTAGATCAAAAACTCTTCATTCTATGCAAATACGCAAGATTCATGCGTTTCGAGCAGCCAAACAAGCCCTAAACGAATGCAAAGTCGCTTTATAACGAAATCGACCGATTCAGTTTTGCGCTCGCTGCAGGCGTTCCAGCTCGAGTTATTAGATCAAAAACTCTTCATTCTATGCAAATACGCAAGATTCATGCGTTTGGAGCAGTCAAACAAGCCCCAAACGAATGCAAAGTCGCTTTATAACGAAAAAGACCGATTTAGTTTTGCGCTCGCTGCAGGCGTTCCAGCTCGTGTTATTAGATCAAAAACTCTTCATTTTATGCAAATACGCAAGATTCATGCGTTTCGAGCAGCCAAACAAGCCCCAAACGAATGCAAAGTCGCTTTATAACGAAATCGGCCGATTCAGTTTTGCGCTCGCTGCAGGCGTTCCAGCTCGTGTTATTAGATCAAAAACTCTTCATTCTATGCAAATACGCAAGATTCATGTGTTTCGAGCAGCCAAACAAGCCCCAAACGAATGCAAAGTCACTTTCTAACGAAATTGAACGATTGAGTTTTGCGCTCGCTGTACGCGTTCCAGCTCGTGTTATTAGATCAAAAACTCTTCATTCTATGCAAATACGCAAGATTCATGCGTTTGGAGCAGCCGAACAAGCCCCGAACGAATGCAAAGTCGCTTTATAACGAAATCGACCGATTCAGTTTTGCGCTCGCTGCCGGCGTTCCAGCTCGTATTAATAGATCAAAAACTCTTCATTCTATGCAAATACGCAAGATTCATGCGTTTCAAGCAGCTAAACAAGCCCCAAACGAATGGAAAGTCGCTTTATAACGAAATCGGCTGATTCAGTTTTGCGCTCGCTGCAGGCGTTCCAGCTCGTGTTATTAGATCAAAAACTTTTCATTCTATGCAAATACGCAAGATTCATGCGTTTCGAGCAGACAAACAAGCCCCAAACGAATGCAAAGTCACTTTATAACGAAATCGACCGATTCTGTTTTGCGCTCGCTGCAGGCGTTCCAGCTCGTATTAATAGATCAAAAACTCTTCATTCTATGCAAATACGCAAGATTCGAGCGTTTGGAGCAGCCAAACAAGCCCCAAACGAATGCAAAGTCGCTTTATAACGAAATCGACCGATGCAGTTTTGCGCTCGCTGCAGGCTTTCCAGCTCGTATTAATAGATCTAAGACTCTTCATTCTGTGCAAATATGCAAGATTCATGCGTTTGGAGCAGCCAAACAAGCCCCAAACGAATGCAAAGTCGCTTTATAACGAAAAAGACCGATTCTGTTTTGCGCTCGCTGCAGGCATTCCAGCTCGTGTTATTAGATCAAAAACTCGTCATTCTATGCAAATACGCAAGATTCATGCGTTTGGAGCAGCCAAACAAGCCCCAAACGAATGCAAAGTCGCTTTATAACGAACAAGACCGATTCAGTTTTGCGCTCGCTGCTGGCGTTCCAGCTCGAGTTATTAGATCAAAAACTCTTCATTCTATGCAAATACGCAAGATCCATGCGTTTGGAGCAGCCGAACAAGCCCCAAACGAATGCAAAGTCGCTTTATAACGAAATCGACCGATTCAGTTTTGCGCTCGCTGCAGGCGTTCCAGCTCGAGTTATTACATCAAACACTGTTTATTCTATGCGAATACGCAAGATTCATGCGTTTAGAGCAGCCAAACAAGCCCCAAACGAATGCACAGACGCTTTTGAACGAAATTGAACGATTGAGTTTTGCGCTCGCCGTACGCGTTCCAGCTCGTGTCATTAGTTCAAAAACTCTTCATTCTATGCAAATACGCAAGATTCATGCGTTTCGAGCAGCCAAACAAGCCCCAAACGAATGCAAAGTCACTTTATAACGAAATCGACCGATTCTGTTTTGCGCTCGCTGCAGGCGTTCCAGCTTTTATTAATGGATCAAAAACTCTTCATTCTATGCAAATACGCAAGATTCGAGCGTTTGGAGCAGCCAAACAAGCCCCAAACGAATGGAAAGTCACTTTATAACGAAATCGGCCGATTCAGTTTTGCGCTCGCTGCAGGCTTTCCAGCTCGTATTAATAGATCTAAGACTCTTCATTCTGTGCAAATATGCAAGATTCATGCGTTTGGAGCAGCCAAACAAGCCCCAAACGAATGCCAAGTCGCTTTATAACGAAAAAGACTGATTGAGTTTTGCGCTCGCTGCAGGCATTCCAGCTCGTGTTATGAGATCAAAAACTCGTCATTCTATGCAAATACGCAAGATTCATGCGTTTGGAGCAGCCGAACAAGCCCCAAACGAATGCAAAGTCGCTTTATAACGAAATCGACCGATTCAGTTTTGCGCTCGCTGCCGGCGTTCCAGCTCGTATTAATAGATCAAAAACTCTTCATTCTATGCAAATACGCAAGATTCATGCGTTTCAAGCAGCTAAACAAGCCCCAAACGAATGGAAAGTCGCTTTATAACGAAATCGGCCGATTCAGTTTTGCGCTCGCTGCAGGCGTTCCAGCTCGTGTTATTAGATCAAAAACTTTTCATTCTATGCAAATACGCAAGATTCATGCGTTTCGAGCAGCCAAACAAGCCCCAAACGAATGCAAAGTCACTTTATAACGAAATCGACCGATTCTGTTTTGCGCTCGCTGCAGGCGTTCCGGCTCGTATTAATAGATCAAAAACTCTTCATTCTATGCAAATACGCAAGATTCGAGCGTTTGGAGCAGCCAAACAAGCCCCAAACGAATGCAAAGTCGCTTTATAACGAAATCGACCGATTCAGTTTTGCGCTCGCTGCAGGCTTTCCAGCTCTTATTAATAGATCTAAGACTCTTCGTTCTGTGCAAATATGCAAGATTCATGCGTTTGGAGCAGCCAAACAAGCCCCAAACGAATGCAAAGTCGCTTTATAACGAAAAAGACCGATTGAGTTTTGCGCTCGCTGCAGGCATTCCAGCTCGTGTTATTAGATCAAAAACTCGTCATTCTATGCAAATGCGCAAGATTCATGCGTTTGGAGCAGCCAAACAAGCCCCAAACGAATGCAAAGTCGGTTTATAACGAAAAAGACCGATTCAGTTTTGCGCTCGCTGCAGGCGTTCCAGCTCGAGTTATTAGATCAAAAACTCTTCATTCTATGCAAATACGCAAGATTCATGCGTTTCGAGCAGCCAAACAAGCCCTAAACGAATGCAAAGTCGCTTTATAACGAAATCGACCGATTCAGTTTTGCGCTCGCTGCAGGCGTTCCAGCTCGAGTTATTAGATCAAAAACTCTTCATTCTATGCAAATACGCAAGATTCATGCGTTTGGAGCAGTCAAACAAGCCCCAAACGAATGCAAAGTCGCTTTATAACGAAAAAGACCGATTTAGTTTTGCGCTCGCTGCAGGCGTTCGAGCTCGTGTTATTAGATCAAAAACTCTTCATTTTATGCAAATACGCAAGATTCATGCGTTTCGAGCAGCCAAACAAGCCCCAAACGAATGCAAAGTCGCTTTATAACGAAATCGGCCGATTCAGTTTTGCGCTCGCTGCAGGCGTTCCAGCTCGTGTTATTAGATCAAAAACTCTTCATTCTATGCAAATACGCAAGATTCATGTGTTTCGAGCAGCCAAACAAGCCCCAAACGAATGCAAAGTCACTTTCTAACGAAATTGAACGATTGAGTTTTGCGCTCGCCGTACGCGTTCCAGCTCGTGTTATTAGATCAAAAACTCTTCATTCTATGCAAATACGCAAGATTCATGCGTTTGGAGCAGCCGAACAAGCCCCGAACGAATGCAAAGTCGCTTTATAACGAAATCGACCGATTCAGTTTTGCGCTCGCTGCAGGCGTTCCAGCTCGAGTTATTAGATCAAAAACTCTTCATTCTATGCAAATACGCAAGATTCATGCGTTTGGAGCAGTCAAACAAGCCCCAAACGAATGCAAAGTCGCTTTATAACGAAAAAGACCGATTTAGTTTTGCGCTCGCTGCAGGCGTTCGAGCTCGTGTTATTAGATCAAAAACTCTTCATTTTATGCAAATACGCAAGATTCATGCGTTTCGAGCAGCCAAACAAGCCCCAAACGAATGCAAAGTCGCTTTATAACGAAATCGACCGATTCAGTTTTGCGCTCGCTGCCGGCGTTCCAGCTCGTATTAATAGATCAAAAACTCTTCATTCTATGCAAATACGCAAGATTCATGCGTTTCAAGCAGCTAAACAAGCCCCAAACGAATGGAAAGTCGCTTTATAACGAAATCGGCTGATTCAGTTTTGCGCTCGCTGCAGGCGTTCCAGCTCGTGTTATTAGATCAAAAACTTTTCATTCTATGCAAATACGCAAGATTCATGCGTTTCGAGCAGACAAACAAGCCCCAAACGAATGCAAAGTCACTTTATAACGAAATCGACCGATTCTGTTTTGCGCTCGCTGCAGGCGTTCCAGCTCGTATTAATAGATCAAAAACTCTTCATTCTATGCAAATACGCAAGATTCGAGCGTTTGGAGCAGCCAAACAAGCCCCAAACGAATGCAAAGTCGCTTTATAACGAAATCGACCGATGCAGTTTTGCGCTCGCTGCAGGCTTTCCAGCTCGTATTAATAGATCTAAGACTCTTCATTCTGTGCAAATATGCAAGATTCATGCGTTTGGAGCAGCCAAACAAGCCCCAAACGAATGCAAAGTCGCTTTATAACGAAAAAGACCGATTCTGTTTTGCGCTCGCTGCAGGCATTCCAGCTCGTGTTATTAGATCAAAAACTCGTCATTCTATGCAAATACGCAAGATTCATGCGTTTGGAGCAGCCAAACAAGCCCCAAACGAATGCAAAGTCGCTTTATAACGAACAAGACCGATTCAGTTTTGCGCTCGCTGCTGGCGTTCCAGCTCGAGTTATTAGATCAAAAACTCTTCATTCTATGCAAATACGCAAGATCCATGCGTTTGGAGCAGCCGAACAAGCCCCAAACGAATGCAAAGTCGCTTTATAACGAAATCGACCGATTCAGTTTTGCGCTCGCTGCAGGCGTTCCAGCTCGAGTTATTACATCAAACACTGTTTATTCTATGCGAATACGCAAGATTCATGCGTTTAGAGCAGCCAAACAAGCCCCAAACGAATGCACAGACGCTTTTGAACGAAATTGAACGATTGAGTTTTGCGCTCGCCGTACGCGTTCCAGCTCGTGTCATTAGTTCAAAAACTCTTCATTCTATGCAAATACGCAAGATTCATGCGTTTGGAGCAGCCAAACAAGCCCCAAACGAATGCAAAGTAGCTTTACAACGAAATTGAACGATTGAGTTTTGCACTCGCTGTACGCGTTCCAGCTCGTGTTATTAGATCAAAAACTCTTCATTCTATGCAAATACGCAAGATTCATGCGTTTGGAGCAGCCAAACAAGCCCCAAACGAATGCAAAGTCGCTTTATAACGAAATCGGCCGATTCAGTTTTGCGCTCGCTGCAGGCGTTCCAGCTCGAGTTATTAGATCAAAAACTCTTCATTCTATGCAAATACGCAAGATTCATGCGTTTCGAGCAGCCAAACAAGCCCCAAACGAATGCAAAGTCACTTTATAACGAAATCGACCGATTCTGTTTTGCGCTCGCTGCAGGCGTTCCAGCTCGTATTAATAGATCAAAAACTCTTCATTCTATGCAAATACGCAAGATTCGAGCGTTTGAAGCAGCCAAACAAGCCCCAAACGAATGCAAAGTCGCTTTATAACGAAATCGGCCGATTCAGTTTTGCGCTCGCTGCAGGCGTTCCAGCTCGAGTTATTAGATCAAAAACTCTTCATTCTATGCAAATACGCAAGATTCATGCGTTTCGAGCAGCCAAACAAGCCCCAAACGAATGCAAAGTCGCTTTATAACGAAATCGGCCGATTCAGTTTTGCGCTCGCTGCAGGCGTTCTAGCTCGTGTTATTAGATCAAAAACTCTTCATTCTATGCAAATACGCAAGATTCATGCGTTTCGAGCAGCCAAACAAGCCCCAAACGAATGGAAAGTCACTTTATAACGACAAAGACCGATTTAGTTTTGCGCTCGCTGCAGGCGTTCCAGCTCGAGTTATTAGATCAAAAACTCTTCATTCTATGCAAATATGCAAGATTCATGCGTTTGGAGCAGCCAAACAAGCCCCAAACGAATGCAAAGTCACTTTATAACGAAATCGACCGATTCTGTTTTGCGCTCGCTGCAGGCGTTCCAGCTCGTATTAATAGATCAAAAACTCTTCATTCTATGCAAATACGCAAGATTCGAGCGTTTGGAGCAGCCAAACAAGCCCCAAACGAATGCAAAGTCGCTTTATAACGAAATCGACCGATTCAGTTTTGCGCTCGCTGCAGGCTTTCCAGCTCGTATTAATAGATCTAAGACTCTTCATTCTATGCAAATATGCAAGATTCATGCGTTTGGAGCAGCCAAACAAGCCCCAAACGAATGCAAAGTCGCTTTATAACAAAATCGACCGATTCAGTTTTGCGCTCGCTGCAGGCGTTCCAGCTCGAGTTATTAGATCAAAAACTCTTCATTCTATGCAAATACGCAAGATTCATGCGTTTCGAGCAGCCAAACAAGCCCTAAACGAATGCAAAGTCGCTTTATAACGAAATCGACCGATTCAGTTTTGCGCTCGCTGCAGGCGTTCCAGCTCGAGTTATTAGATCAAACACTGTTTATTCTATGCGAATACGCAAGATTCATGCGTTTGGAGCAGCCGAACAAGCCCCAAACGAATGCAAAGTCGCTTTACAACGAAATTGAACGATTGAGTTTTGCGCTCGCGTTACGCGTTCCAGCTCGTGTTATTAGATCAAAAACTCTTCATTCTATGCAAATACGCAAGATTCATGCGTTTGGAGCAGCCAAACAAGCCCCAAACGAATGCAAAGTCGCTTTGTAACGAAATCGGCCGATTCAGTTTTGCGCTCGCTGCAGGCGTTCCAGCTCGAGTTATTAGATCAAAAACTCTTCATTCTATGCAAATACGCAAGATTCATGCGTTTCGAGCAGCCAAACAAGCCCCAAACGAATGCAAAGTCGCTTTATAACGAAATCGGCCGATTCAGTTTTGCGCTCGCTGCAGGCGTTCCAGCTCGTGTTATTAGATCAAAAACTCTTCATTCTATGCAAATACGCAAGATTCATGCGTTTCGAGCAGCCAAACAAGCCCCAAACGAATGCAAAGTCGCTTTATAACGACAAAGACCGATTTAGTTTGGCGCTCGCTGCAGGCGTTCCAGCTCGAGTTATTAGATCAAAAACTCTTCATTGTATGCAAATATGCAAGATTCATGCGTTTGGAGCAGCCAAACAAGCCCCAAACGAATGCAAAGTCGCTTTATAACGACAAAGACCGATTTAGTTTTGCGCTCGCTGCAGGCGTTCCAGCTCGAGTTATTAGATCAAAAACTCTTCATTCTATGCAAATATGCAAGATTCATGCGTTTGGAGCAGCCAAACAAGCCCCAAACGAATGCAAAGTCGCTTTATAACAAAATCGACCGATGCAGTTTTGCGCTCGCTGCAGGCGTTCCAGCTCGAGTTATTAGATCAAAAACTCTTCATTCTATGCAAATACGCAAGATTCGAGCGTTTGGAGCAGCCAAACAAGCCCCAAACGAATGGAAAGTCGCTTTATAACGAAATCGGCTGATTCAGTTTTGCGCTCGCTGCAGGCGTTCCAGCTCGTGTTATTAGATCAAAAACTTTTCATTCTATGCAAATACGCAAGATTCATGCGTTTCGAGCAGACAAACAAGCCCCAAACGAATGCAAAGTCACTTTATAACGAAATCGACCGATTCTGTTTTGCGCTCGCTGCAGGCGTTCCAGCTCGTATTAATAGATCAAAAACTCTTCATTCTATGCAAATACGCAAGATTCGAGCGTTTGGAGCAGCCAAACAAGCCCCAAACGAATGCAAAGTCGCTTTATAACGAAATCGACCGATGCAGTTTTGCGCTCGCTGCAGGCTTTCCAGCTCGTATTAATAGATCTAAGACTCTTCATTCTGTGCAAATATGCAAGATTCATGCGTTTGGAGCAGCCAAACAAGCCCCAAACGAATGCAAAGTCGCTTTATAACGAAAAAGACCGATTCTGTTTTGCGCTCGCTGCAGGCATTCCAGCTCGTGTTATTAGATCAAAAACTCGTCATTCTATGCAAATACGCAAGATTCATGCGATTGGAGCAGCCAAACAAGCCCCAAACGAATGCAAAGTCGCTTTATAACGAAAAAGACCGATTCAGTTTTGCGCTCGCTGCAGGCGTTCCAGCTCGAGTTATTAGATCAAAAACTCTTCATTCTATGCAAATACGCAAGATTCATGCGTTTGGAGCAGCCGAACAAGCCCCAAACGAATGCAAAGTCGCTTTATAACGAAATCGACCGATTCAGTTTTGCGCTCGCTGCAGGCGTTCAAGCTCGAGTTATTAGATCAAACACTGTTTATTCTATGCGAATACGCAAGATTCATGCGTTTAGAGCAGCCAAACAAGCCCCAAACGAATGCACAGACGCTTTTGAACGAAAATGAACGATTGAGTTTTGCGCTCGCCGTACGCGTTCCAGCTCGTGTCATTAGTTCAAAAACTCTTCATTTTATGCAAATACGCAAGATTCATGCGTTTGGAGCAGCCAAACAAGCCCCAAACGAATGCAAAGTCGCTTTACAACGAAATTGAACGATTGAGTTTTGCGCTCGCTGTACGCGTTCCAGCTCGTGTTATTAGATCAAAAACTCTTCATTCTATGCAAATACGCAAGATTCATGCGTTTGGAGCAGCCAAACAAGCCCCAAACGAATGCAAAGTCGCTTTATAACGAAATCGGCCGATTCAGTTTTGCGCTCGCTGCAGGCGTTCCAGCTCGAGTTATTAGATCAAAAACTCTTCATTCTATGCAAATACGCAAGATTCATGCGTTTCGAGCAGCCAAACAAGCCCCAAACGAATGCAAAGTCACTTTATAACGAAATCGACCGATTCTGTTTTGCGCTCGCTGCAGGCGTTCCAGCTCGTATTAATAGATCAAAAACTCTTCATTCTATGCAAATACGCAAGATTCGAGCGTTTGGAGCAGCCAAACAAGCCCCAAACGAATGCAAAGTCGCTTTATAACGAAATCGACCGATTCAGTTTTGCGCTCGCTGCAGGCTTTCCAGCTCGTATTAATAGATCTAAGACTCTTCATTCTGTGCAAATATGCAAGATTCATGCGTTTGGAGCAGCCAAACAAGCCCCAAACGAATGCAAAGTCGCTTTATGACGAAAAAGACCGATTGAGTTTTGCGCTCGCTGCAGGCATTCCAGCTCGTGTTATTAGATCAAAAACTCGTCATTCTATGCAAATACGCAAGATTCATGCGTTTGGAGCAGCCAAACAAGCCCCAAACGAATGCAAAGTCGCTTTATAACGAAAAAGACCGATTCAGTTTTGCGCTCGCTGCAGGCGTTCCAGCTCGAGTTATTAGATCAAAAACTCTTCATTCTATGCAAATACGCAAGCGTCAGGCGTTTCGAGCAGCCAAACAAGCCCTAAACGAATGCAAAGTCGCTTTATAACGAAATCGACCGATTCAGTTTTGCGCTCGCTGCAGGCGTTCCAGCTCGAGTTATTAGATCAAACACTGTTTATTCTATGCGAATACGCAAGATTCATGCGTTTAGAGCAGCCAAACAAGCCCCAAACGAATGCACAGACGCTTTTGAACGAAATTGAACGATTGAGTTTTGCGCTCGCCGTACGCGTTCCAGCTCGTGTCATTAGATCAAAAACTCTTCATTCTGTGCAAATATGCAAGATTCATGCGTTTGGAGCAGCCAAACAAGCCCCAAACGAATGCAAAGTCGCTTTAAAACGAAATTGAACGATTGTGTTTTGCGCTCGCTGTACGCGTTCCAGCTCGTGTCATTAGATCAAAAACTCTTCATTCTATGCAAATACGCAAGCGTCAGGCGTTTCGAGCAGCCAAACAAGCCCTAAACGAATGCAAAGTCGCTTTATAACGAAATCGACCGATTCAGTTTTGCGCTCGCTGCAGGCATTCCAGCTCGAGTTATTAGATCGAAAACTCTTCATTCTATGCAAATACGCAAGATTCATGCGTTTCGAGCAGCCAAACAAGCCCCAAACGAATGCAAAGTCGCTTTATAACGAAATCGGCCGATTCAGTTTTGCGCTCGCTGCAGACGTTCCAGCTCGTGTTATTAGATCAAAAGCTCGTCATTCTATGCAAATACGCAAGATTCATGCGTTTGGTGCAGCCAAACAAGCCCCAAACGAATGCAAAGTCGCATTATAACGAAAAAGACCGATTCAGTTTTGCGCTTGCTGCAGGCGTTCCAGCTCGTGTTATTAGATCAAAAACTCTTCATTCTGTGCAAATATGCAAGATTCGTGCGTTTGGAGCAGCCAAACAAGCCCCAAACGAATGCAAAGTCGCTTTAAAACGAAATTGAACGATTGAGTTTTGTGCTCGCTGTACGCGTTCCAGCTCGTGTCATTAGATCAAAAACTCTTCATTCTATGCAAATACGCAAGATTCATGCGTTTGGATCAGCCAAACAAGCCCTAAACGAATGCAAAGTCGCTTTATAACGAAATCGACCGATTCAGTTTTGCGCTCGCTGCAGGCGTTCCAGCTCGAGTTATTAGATCAAAAACTCTTCATTCTATGCAAATACGCAAGATTCATGCGTTTCGAGCAGCCAAACAAGCCCCAAACGAATGCAAAGTCGATTTATAACGAAATCGGCCGATTCAGTTTTGCGCTCGCTGCAGGCGTTCCAGCTCGTGTTATTAGATCAAAAACTCTTCATTCTATGCAAATACGCAAGATTCATGCGTTTCGAGCAGCCAAACAAGCCCCAAACGAATGCAAAGTCACTTTCTAACGAAATTGAACGATTGAGTTTTGCGCTCGCTGTACGCGTTCCAGCTCGTGTTATTGGATCAAAAACTCTTCATTCTATGCAAATACGCAAGATTCATGCGTTTGGAGCAGCCGAACAAGCCCCAAACGAATGCAAAGTCGCTTTATAACGAAATCGACCGATTCAGTTTTGCGCTCGCTGCCGGCGTTCCAGCTCGTATTAATAGATCAAAAACTCTCCATTCTATGCAAATACGCAAGATTCATGCGTTTCAAGCAGCTAAACAAGCCCCAAACGAATGGAAAGTCGCTTTATAACGAAATCGGCCGATTCAGGTTTGCGCTCGCTGCAGGCGTTCCAGCTCGTGCTATTAGATCAAAAACTTTTCATTCTATGCAAATACGCAAGATTCATGCGTTTCGAGCAGCCAAACAAGCCCCAAACGAATGCAAAGTCACTTTATAACGAAATCGACCGATTCTGTTTTGCGCTCGCTGCAGGCGTTCCAGCTCGTATTAATAGATCAAAAACTCTTCATTCTATGCAAATACGCAAGATTCGAGCGTTTGGAGCAGCCAAACAAGCCCCAAACGAATGGAAAGTCGCTTTATAACGAAATCGGCCGATTCAGTTTTGCGCTCGCTGCAGGCGTTCCAGCTCGTGTTATTAGATCAAAAACTTTTCATTCTATGCAAATACGCAAGATTCATGCGTTTCGAGCAGCCAAACAAGCCCCAAACGAATGCAAAGTCACTTTATAACGAAATCGACCGATTCTGTTTTGCGCTCGCTGCAGGCGTTCCAGCTCGTATTAATAGATCAAAAACTCTTCATTCTATGCAAATACGCAAGATTCGAGCGTTTCGAGCAGCCAAACAAGCCCCAAACGAATGCAAAGTCGCTTTATAACGAAAAAGACCGATTGAGTTTTGCGCTCGCTGCAGGCATTCCAGCTCGTGTTATTAGATCAAAAACTCGTCATTCTATGCAAATACGCAAGATTCATGCGTTTGGAGCAGCCAAACAAGCCCCAAACGAATGCAAAGTCGCTTTATAACGAAAAAGACCGATTCAGTTTTGCGCTCGCTGCAGGCGTTCCAGCTCGAGTTATTAGATCAAAAACTCTTCATTCTATGCAAATACGCAAGCGTCAGGCGTTTCGAGCAGCCAAACAAGCCCTAAACGAATGCAAAGTCGCTTTATAACGAAATCGACCGATTCAGTTTTGCGCTCGCTGCAGGCGTTCCAGCTCGAGTTATTAGATCAAACACTGTTTATTCTATGCGAATACGCAAGATTCATGCGTTTAGAGCAGCCAAACAAGCCCCAAACGAATGCACAGACGCTTTTGAACGAAATTGAACGATTGAGTTTTGCGCTCGCCGTACGCGTTCCAGCTCGTGTCATTAGATCAAAAACTCTTCATTCTGTGCAAATATGCAAGATTCATGCGTTTGGAGCAGCCAAACAAGCCCCAAACGAATGCAAAGTCGCTTTAAAACGAAATTGAACGATTGTGTTTTGCGCTCGCTGTACGCGTTCCAGCTCGTGTCATTAGATCAAAAACTCTTCATTCTATGCAAATACGCAAGATTCATGCGTTTGGAGCAGCCAAACAAGCCCTAAACGAATGCAAAGTCGCTTTATAACGAAATCGGCCGATTCAGTTTTGCGCTCGCTGCAGACGTTCCAGCTCGTGTTATTAGATCAAAAACTCGTCATTCTATGCAAATACGCAAGATTCATGCGTTTGGGGCAGCCAAACAAGCCCCAAACGAATGCAAAGTCGCATTATAACGAAAAAGACCGATTCAGTTTTGCGCTTGCTGCAGGCGTTCCAGCTCGTGTTATTAGATCAAAAACTCTTCATTCTATGCAAATACGCAAGATTCATGCGTTTGGATCAGCCAAACAAGCCCTAAACGAATGCAAAGTCGCTTTATAACGAAATCGACCGATTCAGTTTTGCGCTCGCTGCAGGCGTTCCAGCTCGAGTTATTAGATCAAAAACTCTTCATTCTATGCAAATACGCAAGATTCATGCGTTTCGAGCAGCCAAACAAGCCCCAAACGAATGCAAAGTCGCTTTATAACGAAATCGGCCGATTCAGTTTTGCGCTCGCTGCAGGCGTTCCAGCTCGTGTTATTAGATCAAAAACTCTTCATTCTATGCAAATACGCAAGATTCATGCGTTTCGAGCAGCCAAACAAGCCCCAAACGAATGCAAAGTCACTTTCTAACGAAATTGAACGATTGAGTTTTGCGCTCGCTGTACGCGTTCCAGCTCGTGTTATTAGATCAAAAACTCTTCATTCTATGCAAATACGCAAGATTCATGCGTTTGCAGCAGCCGAACAAGCCCCAAACGAATGCAAAGTCGCTTTATAACGCAATCGACCGATTCAGTTTTGCGCTCGCTGCCGGCGTTCCAGCTCGTATTAATAGATCAAAAACTCTTCATTCTATGCAAATACGCAAGATTCATGCGTTTCAAGCAGCTAAACAAGCCCCAAACGAATGGAAAGTCGCTTTATAACGAAATCGGCCGATTCAGGTTTGCGCTCGCTGCAGGCGTTCCAGCTCGTGTTATTAGATCAAAAACTTTTCCTTCTATGCAAATACGCAAGATTCATGCGTTTCGAGCAGCCAAACAAGCCCCAAACGAATGCAAAGTCACTTTATAACGAAATCGACCGATTCTGTTTTGCGCTCGCTGCAGGCGTTCCAGCTCGTATTAATAGATCAAAAACTCTTCATTCTATGCAAATACGCAAGATTCGAGCGTTTGGAGCAGCCAAACAAGCCCCAAACGAATGGAAAGTCGCTTTATAACGAAATCGGCCGATTCAGTTTTGCGCTCGCTGCAGGCGTTCCAGCTCGTGTTATTAGATCAAAAACTTTTCATTCTATGCAAATACGCAAGATTCATGCGTTTCGAGCAGCCAAACAAGCCCCAAACGAATGCAAAGTCACTTTATAACGAAATCGACCGATTCTGTTTTGCGCTCGCTGCTGGCGTTCCAGCTCGTATTAATAGATCAAAAACTCTTCATTCTATGCAAATACGCAAGATTCGAGCGTTTGGAGCAGCCAAACAAGCCCCAAACGAATGGAAAGTCGCTTTATAACGAAATCGGCCGATTCAGTTTTGCGCTCGCTGCAGGCGTTCCAGCTCGTGTTATTAGATCAAAAACTTTTCATTCTATGCAAATACGCAAGATTCATGCGTTTCGAGCAGCCAAACAAGCCCCAAACGAATGCAAAGTCACTTTATAACGAAATCGACCGATTCTGTTTTGCGCTCGCTGCAGGCGTTCCAGCTCGTATTAATAGATCAAAAACTCTTCATTCTATGCAAATATGCAAGATTCGAGCGTTTGGAGCAGCCAAACAAGCCCCAAACGAATGCAAAGTCGCTTTATGACGAAATCGACCGATTCAGTTTTGCGCTCGCTGCAGGCTTTCCAGCTCGTATTAATAGATCTAAGACTTCATTCTGTGCAAATATGCAAGATTCATGCGTTTGGAGCAGCCAAACAAGCCCCAAACGAATGCAAAGTCGCTTTATAACGAAAAAGACCGATTGAGTTTTGCGCTCGCTGCAGGCATTCCAGCTCGTGTTATTAGATCAAAAACTCGTCATTCTATGCAAATACGCAAGATTCATGCGTTTAGAGCAGCCAAACAAGCCCCAAACGAATGCATAGACGCTTTTAAACGAAATTGAACGATTGAGTTTTGCGCTCGCTGTACGCGTTCCAGCTCGTGTCATTAGATCAAAAACTCTTCATTCTATGCAAATACGCAAGATTCATGCGTTTCGAGCAGCCAAACAAGCCCCAAACGAATGCAAAGTCGCTTTATAACGAAATCGGCCGATTCAGTTTTGCGCTCGCTGCAGGCGTTCCAGCTCGTGTTATTAGATCAAAAACTCTTCATTCTATGCAAATACGCAAGATTCATGCGTTTCGAGCAGCCAAACAAGCCCCAAACGAATGCGAAGTCACTTTCTAACGAAATTGAACGATTGAGTTTTGCGCTCGCTGTACGCGTTCCAGCTCGTGTTATTAGATCAAAAACTCTTCATTCTATGCAAATACGCAAGATTCATGCGTTTGGAGCAGCCGAACAAGCCCCAAACGAATGCAAAGTCGCTTTATAACGAAATCGACCGATTCAGTTTTGCGCTCGCTGCCGGCGTTCCAGCTCGTATTAATAGATCAAAAACTCTTCATTCTATGCAAATACGCAAGATTCATGCGTTTCAAGCAGCTAAACAAGCCCCAAACGAATGGAAAGTCGCTTTATAACGAAATCGGCCGATTCAGGTTTGCGCTCGCTGCAGGCGTTCCAGCTCGTGTTATTAGATCAAAAACTTTTCATTCTATGCAAATACGCAAGATTCATGCGTTTCGAGCAGCCAAACAAGCCCCAAACGAATGCAAAGTCACTTTATAACGAAATCGACCGATTCTGTTTTGCGCTCGCTGCAGGCGTTCCAGCTCGTATTAATAGATCAAAAACTCTTCATTCTATGCAAATACGCAAGATTCATGCGTTTGGAGCAGCCAAACAAGCCCCAAACGAATGCAAAGTCGCTTTATAACGAAAAAGACCGATTCAGTTTTGCGCTCGCTGCAGGCGTTCCAGCTCGAGTTATTAGATCAAAAACTCTTCATTCTATGCAAATACGCAAGATTCATGCGTTTCGAGCAGCCAAACAAGCCCTAAACGAATGCAAAGTCGCTTTATAACGAAATCGACCGATTCAGTTTTGCGCTCGCTGCAGGCGTTCCAGCTCGTGTTATTAGATCAAAAACTCTTCATTCTATGCAAATACGCAAGATTCATGCGTTTCGAGCAGCCAAACAAGCCCCAAACGAATGGAAAGTCGCTTTATAACGACAAAGACCGATTTAGTTTTGCGCTCGCTGCAGGCGTTCCAGCTCGAGTTATTAGATCAAAAACTCTTCATTCTATGCAAATATGCAAGATTCATGCGTTTGGAGCAGCCAAACAAGCCCCAAACGAATGCAAAGTCACTTTATAACGAAATCGACCGATTCTGTTTTGCGCTCGCTGCAGGCGTTCCAGCTCGTATTAATAGATCAAAAACTCTTCATTCTATGCAAATACGCAAGATTCGAGCGTTTGGAGCAGCCAAACAAGCCCCAAACGAATGCAAAGTCGCTTTATAACGAAATCGACCGATTCAGTTTTGCGCTCGCTGCAGGCTTTCCAGCTCGTATTAATAGATCTAAGACTCTTCATTCTATGCAAATATGCAAGATTCATGCGTTTGGAGCAGCCAAACAAGCCCCAAACGAATGCAAAGTCGCTTTATAACAAAATCGACCGATTCAGTTTTGCGCTCGCTGCAGGCGTTCCAGCTCGAGTTATTAGATCAAAAACTCTTCATTGTATGCAAATACGCAAGATTCATGCGTTTCGAGCAGCCAAACAAGCCCTAAACGAATGCAAAGTCGCTTTATAACGAAATCGACCGATTCAGTTTTGCGCTCGCTGCAGGCGTTCCAGCTCGAGTTATTAGATCAAACACTGTTTATTCTATGCGAATTCGCAAGATTCATGCGTTTAGAGCAGCCAAACAAGCCCCAAACGAATGCACAGACGCTTTTGAACGAAATTGAACGATTGAGTTTTGCGCTCGCCGTACGCGTTCCAGCTCGTGTCATTAGATCAAAAACTCTTCATTCTATGCAAATACGCAAGATTCATGCGTTTGGAGCAGCCAAACAAGCCCCAAACGAATGCAAAGTCGCTTTACAACGAAATTGAACGATTGAGTTTTGCGCTCGCTGTACCCGTTCCAGCTCGTGTTATTAGATCAAAAACTCTTCATTCTATGCAAATACGCAAGATTCATGCGTTTGGAGCAGCCAAACAAGCCCCAAACGAATGCAAAGTCGCTTTATAACGAAATCGGCCGATTCAGTTTTGCGCTCGCTGCAGGCGTTCCAGCTCGAGTTATTAGATCAAAAACTCTTCATTCTATGCAAATATGCAAGATTCATGCGTTTCGAGCAGCCAAACAAGCCCCAAACGAATGCAAAGTCGCTTTATAACGAAATCGGCCGATTCAGTTTTGCGCTCGCTGCAGGCGTTCCAGCTCGTGTTATTAGATCAAAAACTCTTCATTCTATGCAAATACGCAAGATTCATGCGTTTCGAGCAGCCAAACAAGCCCCAAACGAATGCAAAGTCGCTTTATAACGACAAAGACCGATTTAGTTTTGCGCTCGCTGCAGGCGTTCCAGCTCGAGTTATTAGATCAAAAACTCTTCATTCTATGCAAATATGCAAGATTCATGCGTTTGGAGCAGCCAAACAAGCCCCAAACGAATGCAAAGTCGCTTTATACTAAAATCGACCGATTCAGTTTTGCGCTCGCTGCAGGCATTCCAGCTCGTGTTATTAGATCAAAAACTCGTCATTCTATGCAAATACGCAAGATTCATGCGTTTGGAGCAGCCAAACAAGCCCCAAACGAATGCAAAGTCGCTGTACAACGAAATTGAACGATTGAGTTTTGCGCTCGCTGTACGCGTTCCAGCTCGTGTTATTAGATCAAAAACTCTTCATTCTATGCGAATACGCAAGATTCATGCGTTTGGAGCAGCCGAACAAGCCCCAAACGAATGCAAAGTCGCTTTATAACGAAATCGACCGATTCAGTTTTGCGCTCGCTGCAGGCGTTCCAGCTCGTATTAATAGATCAAAAACCCTTCATTCTATGCAAATACGCAAGATTCATGCGTTTGGAGCAGCCAAACAAGCCCCAAACGAATGCAAAGTCGCTTTACAACGAAATTGAACGATTGAGTTTTGCGCTCGCTGTACGCGTTCCAGCTCGTGTTATTAGATCAAAAACTCTTCATTCTATGCAAATACGCAAGATTCATGCGTTTGGAGCAGCCAAACAAGCCCCAAACGAATGCAAAGTCGCTTTATAACGAAATCGGCCGATTCAGTTTTGCGCTCGCTGCAGGCGTTCCAGCTCGAATTATTAGATCAAAAACTCTTCATTCTATGCAAATACGCAAGATTCATGCGTTTCGAGCAGCCAAACAAGCCCCAAACGAATGCAAAGTCACTTTATAACGAAATCGACCGATTCTGTTTTGCGCTCGCTGCAGGCGTTCCAGCTCGTATTAATAGATCAAAAACTCTTCATTCCATGCAAATACGCAAGATTCGAGCGTTTCGAGCAGCCAAACAAGCCCCAAACGAATGCAAAGTCGCTTTGTAACGAAATCGGCCGATTCAGTTTTGCGCTCGCTGCAGGCGTTCCAGCTCGTGTTATTAGATCAAAAACTCTTCATTCTATGCAAATACGCAAGATTCAAGCGTTTCGAGCAGCCAAACAAGCCCCAAACGAATGCAAAGTCGCTTTATAACGACAAAGACCGATTTAGTTTTGCGCTCGCTGCAGGCGTTCCAGCTCGAGTTATTAGATCAAAAACTCTTCATTCTATGCAAATATGCAAGATTCATGCGTTTGGAGCAGCCAAACAAGCCCCAAACGAATGCAAAGTCGCTTTATAACGACAAAGACCGATTCTGTTTTGCGCTCGCTGCAGGCGTTCCAGCTCGTATTAATAGATCAAAAACTCTTCATTCTATGCAAATACGCAAGATTCGAGCGTTTGGAGCAGCCAAACAAGCCCCAAACGAATGCAAAGTCGCTTTATAACGAAATCGACCGATTCAGTTTTGCGCTCGCTGCAGGCTTTCCAGCTCGTATTAATAGATCTAAGACTCTTCATTCTGTGCAAATATGCAAGATTCATGCGTTTGGAGCAGCCAAACAAGCCCCAAACGAATGCAAAGTCGCTTTATAACGAAATCGACCGATTCAGTTTTGCGCTCGCTGCAGGCGTTCCAGCTCGAGTTATTAGATCAAACACTGTTTATTCTATGCGAATACGCAAGATTCATGCGTTTAGAGCAGCCAAACAAGCCCCAAACGAATGCACAGACGCTTTTGAACGAAATTGAACGATTGAGTTTTGCGCTCGCCGTACGCGTTCCAGCTCGTGTCATTAGATCAAAAACTCTTCATTCTGTGCAAATATGCAAGATTCATGCGTTTGGAGCAGCCAAACAAGCCCCAAACGAATGCAAAGTCGCTTTAAAACGAAATTGAACGATTGTGTTTTGCGCTCGCTGTACGCGTTCCAGCTCGTGTCATTAGATCAAAAACTCTTCATTCTATGCAAATACGCAAGATTCATGCGTTTGGAGCAGCCAAACAAGCCCTAAACGAATGCAAAGTCGCTTTATAACGAAATCGGCCGATTCAGTTTTGCGCTCGCTGCAGACGTTCCAGCTCGTGTTATTAGATCAAAAACTCGTCATTCTATGCAAATACGCAAGATTCATGCGTTTGGGGCAGCCAAACAAGCCCCAAACGAATGCAAAGTCGCATTATAACGAAAAAGACCGATTCAGTTTTGCGCTTGCTGCAGGCGTTCCAGCTCGTGTTATTAGATCAAAAACTCTTCATTCTGTGCAAATATGCAAGATTCGTGCGTTTGGAGCAGCCAAAAAAGCCCCAAACGAATGCAAAGTCGCTTTAAAACGAAATTGAACGATTGAGTTTTGCGCTCGCTGTACGCGTTCCAGCTCGTGTCATTAGATCAAAAACTCTTCATTCTATGCAAATACGCAAGATTCATGCGTTTGGAGCAGATAAACAAGCCCTAAACGAATGCAAAGTCGCTTTATAACGAAATCGACCGATTCAGTTTTGCGCTCGCTGCAGGCGTTCCAGCTCGAGTTATTAGATCAAACACTCTTTATTCTATGCGAATACGCAAGATTCATGCGTTTAGAGCAGCCAAACAAGCCCCAAACGAATGCATAGACGCTTTTAAACGAAATTGAACGATTGAGTTTTGCGCTCGCTGTACGCGTTCCAGCTCGTGTCATTAGATCAAAAACTCTTCATTCTATGCAAATACGCAAGATTCATGCGTTTGGATCAGCCAAACAAGCCCTAAACGAATGCAAAGTCGCTTTATAACGAAATCGACCGATTCAGTTTTGCGCTCGCTGCAGGCGTTCCAGCTCGAGTTATGAGATCAAAAACTCTTCATTCTATGCAAATACGCAAGATTCATGCGTTTCGAGCAGCCAAACAAGCCCCAAACGAATGCAAAGTCGCTTTATAACGAAATCGGCCGATTCAGTTTTGCGCTCGCTGCAGGCGTTCCAGCTCGTGTTATTAGATCAAAAACTCTTCATTCTATGCAAATACGCAAGATTCATGCGTTTCGAGCAGCCAAACAAGCCCCAAACGAATGCAAAGTCACTTTCTAACGAAATTGAACGATTGAGTTTTGCGCTCGCTGTACGCGTTCCAGCTCGTGTTATTAGATCAAAAACTCTTCATTCTATGCAAATACGCAAGATTCATGCGTTTGGAGCAGCCGAACAAGCCCCAAACGAATGCAAAGTCGCTTTATAACGCAATCGACCGATTCAGTTTTGCGCTCGCTGCCGGCGTTCCAGCTCGTATTAATAGATCAAAAACTCTTCATTCTATGCAAATACGCAAGATTCATGCGTTTCAAGCAGCTAAACAAGCCCCAAACGAAGGGAAAGTCGCTTTATAACGAAATCGGCCGATTCAGGTTTGCGCTCGCTGCAGGCGTTCCAGCTCGTGTTATTAGATCAAAAACTTTTCATTCTATGCAAATACGCAAGATTCATGCGTTTCGAGCAGCCAAACAAGCCCCAAACGAATGCAAAGTCACTTTATAACGAAATCGACCGATTCTGTTTTGCGCTCGCTGCAGGCGTTCCAGCTCGTATTAATAGATCAAAAACTCTTCATTCTATGCAAATACGCAAGATTCGAGCGTTTGGAGCAGCCAAACAAGCCCCAAACGAATGGAAAGTCGCTTTATAACGAAATCGGCCGATTCAGTTTTGCGCTCGCTGCAGGCGTTCCAGCTCGTGTTATTAGATCAAAAACTTTTCATTCTATGCAAATACGCAAGATTCATGCGTTTCGAGCAGCCAAACAAGCCCCAAACGAATGCAAAGTCACTTTATAACGAAATCGACCGATTCTGTTTTGCGCTCGCTGCTGGCGTTCCAGCTCGTATTAATAGATCAAAAACTCTTCATTCTATGCAAATACGCAAGATTCGAGCGTTTGGAGCAGCCAAACAAGCCCCAAACGAATGGAAAGTCGCTTTATAACGAAATCGGCCGATTCAGTTTTGCGCTCGCTGCAGGCGTTCCAGCTCGTGTTATTAGATCAAAAACTTTTCATTCTATGCAAATACGCAAGATTCATGCGTTTCGAGCAGCCAAACAAGCCCTAAACGAATGCAAAGTCGCTTTATAACGAAATCGACCGATTCAGTTTTGCGCTCGCTGCAGGCGTTCCAGCTCGAGTTATGAGATCAAAAACTCTTCATTCTATGCAAATACGCAAGATTCATGCGTTTCGAGCAGCCAAACAAGCCCCAAACGAATGCAAAGTCGCTTTATAACGAAATCGGCCGATTCAGTTTTGCGCTCGCTGCAGGCGTTCCAGCTCGTGTTATTAGATCAAAAACTCTTCATTCTATGCAAATACGCAAGATTCATGCGTTTCGAGCAGCCAAACAAGCCCCAAACGAATGCAAAGTCACTTTCTAACGAAATTGAACGATTGAGTTTTGCGCTCGCTGTACGCGTTCCAGCTCGTGTTATTAGATCAAAAACTCTTCATTCTATGCAAATACGCAAGATTCATGCGTTTGGAGCAGCCGAACAAGCCCCAAACGAATGCAAAGTCGCTTTATAACGCAATCGACCGATTCAGTTTTGCGCTCGCTGCCGGCGTTCCGGCTCGTATTAATAGATCAAAAACTCTTCATTCTATGCAAATACGCAAGATTCATGCGTTTCAAGCAGCTAAACAAGCCCCAAACGAATGGAAAGTCGCTTTATAACGAAATCGGCCGATTCAGGTTTGCGCTCGCTGCAGGCGTTCCAGCTCGTGTTATTAGATCAAAAACTTTTCATTCTATGCAAATACGCAAGATTCATGCGTTTCGAGCAGCCAAACAAGCCCCAAACGAATGCAAAGTCACTTTATAACGAAATCGACCGATTCTGTTTTGCGCTCGCTGCAGGCGTTCCAGCTCGTATTAATAGATCAAAAACTCTTCATTCTATGCAAATACGCAAGATTCGAGCGTTTGGAGCAGCCAAACAAGCCCCAAACGAATGGAAAGTCGCTTTATAACGAAATCGGCCGATTCAGTTTTGCGCTCGCTGCAGGCGTTCCAGCTCGTGTTATTAGATCAAAAACTTTTCATTCTATGCAAATACGCAAGATTCATGCGTTTCGAGCAGCCAAACAAGCCCCAAACGAATGCAAAGTCACTTTATAACGAAATCGACCGATTCTGTTTTGCGCTCGCTGCTGGCGTTCCAGCTCGTATTAATAGATCAAAAACTCTTCATTCTATGCAAATACGCAAGATTCGAGCGTTTGGAGCAGCCAAACAAGCCCCAAACGAATGGAAAGTCGCTTTATAACGAAATCGGCCGATTCAGTTTTGCGCTCGCTGCAGGCGTTCCAGCTCGTGTTATTAGATCAAAAACTTTTCATTCTATGCAAATACGCAAGATTCATGCGTTTCGAGCAGCCAAACAAGCCCCAAACGAATGCAAAGTCACTTTATAACGAAATCGACCGATTCTGTTTTGCGCTCGCTGCAGGCGTTCCAGCTCGTATTAATAGATCAAAAACTCTTCATTCTATGCAAATATGCAAGATTCGAGCGTTTGGAGCAGCCAAACAAGCCCCAAACGAATGCAAAGTCGCTTTATGACGAAATCGACCGATTCAGTTTTGCGCTCGCTGCAGGCTTTCCAGCTCGTATTAATAGATCTAAGACTTCATTCTGTGCAAATATGCAAGATTCATGCGTTTGGAGCAGCCAAACAAGCCCCAAACGAATGCAAAGTCGCTTTATAACGAAAAAGACCGATTGAGTTTTGCGCTCGCTGCAGGCATTCCAGCTCGTGTTATTAGATCAAAAACTCGTATTCTATGCAAATACGCAAGATTCATGCGTTTAGAGCAGCCAAACAAGCCCCAAACGAATGCATAGACGCTTTTAAACGAAATTGAACGATTGAGTTTTGCGCTCGCTGTACGCGTTCCAGCTCGTGTCATTAGATCAAAAACTCTTCATTCTATGCAAATACGCAAGATTCATGCGTTTCGAGCAGCCAAACAAGCCCCAAACGAATGCAAAGTCGCTTTATAACGAAATCGGCCGATTCAGTTTTGCGCTCGCTGCAGGCGTTCCAGCTCGTGTTATTAGATCAAAAACTCTTCATTCTATGCAAATACGCAAGATTCATGCGTTTCGAGCAGCCAAACAAGCCCCAAACGAATGCGAAGTCACTTTCTAAAGAAATTGAACGATTGAGTTTTGCGCTCGCTGTACGCGTTCCAGCTCGTGTTATTAGATCAAAAACTCTTCATTCTATGCAAATACGCAAGATTCATGCGTTTGGAGCAGCCGAACAAGCCCCAAACGAATGCAAAGTCGCTTTATAACGAAATCGACCGATTCAGTTTTACGCTCGCTGCCGGCGTTCCAGCTCGTATTAATAGATCAAAAACTCTTCATTCTATGCAAATACGCAAGATTCATGCGTTTCAAGCAGCTAAACAAGCCCCAAACGAATGGAAAGTCGCTTTATAACGAAATCGGCCGATTCAGGTTTGCGCTCGCTGCAGGCGTTCCAGCTCGTGTTATTAGATCAAAAACTTTTCATTCTATGCAAATACGCAAGATTCATGCGTTTCGAGCAGCCAAACAAGCCCCAAACGAATGCAAAGTCACTTTATAACGAAATCGACCGATTCTGTTTTGCGCTCGCTGCAGGCGTTCCAGCTCGTATTAATAGATCAAAAACTCTTCATTCTATGCAAATACGCAAGATTCATGCGTTTGGAGCAGCCAAACAAGCCCCAAACGAATGCAAAGTCGCTTTATAACGAAAAAGACCGATTCAGTTTTGCGCTCGCTGCAGGCGTTCCAGCTCGAGTTATTAGATCAAAAACTCTTCATTCTATGCAAATACGCAAGATTCATGCGTTTCGAGCAGCCAAACAAGCCCTAAACGAATGCAAAGTCGCTTTATAACGAAATCGACCGATTCAGTTTTGCGCTCGCTGCAGGCGTTCCAGCTCGTGTTATTAGATCAAAAACTCTTCATTCTATGCAAATACGCAAGATTCAAGCGTTTCGAGCAGCTAAACAAGCCCCAAACGAATGCAAAGTCGCTTTATAACGACAAAGACCGATTTAGTTTTGCGCTCGCTGCAGGCGTTCCAGTTCGAGTTATTAGATCAAAAACTCTTCATTCTATGCAAATATGCAAGATTCATGCGTTTGGAGCAGCCAAACAAGCCCCAAACGAATGCAAAGTCGCTTTATAACGACAAAGACCGATTCTGTTTTGCGCTCGCTGCAGGCGTTCCAGCTCGTATTAATAGATCAAAAACTCTTCATTCTATGCAAATACGCAAGATTCGAGCGTTTGGAGCAGCCAAACAAGCCCCAAACGAATGCAAAGTCGCTTTATAACGAAATCGACCGATTCAGTTTTGCGCTCGCTGCAGGCTTTCCAGCTCGTATTAATAGATCTAAGACTCTTCATTCTGTGCAAATATGCAAGATTCATGCGTTTGGAGCAGCCAAACAAGCCCCAAACGAATGCAAAGTCGCTTTATAACGAAAAAGACCGATTGAGTTTTGCGCTCGCTGCAGGCATTCCAGCTCGTGTTATTAGATCAAAAACTCGTCATTCTATGCAAATACGCAAGATTCATGCGTTTGGAGCAGCCAAACAAGCCCCAAACGAATGCAAAGTCGCTTTACAACGAAATTGAACGATTGAGTTTTGCGCTCGCTGTACGCGTTCCAGCTCGTGTTATTAGATCAAAAACTCTTCATTCTATGCAAATACGCAAGATTCATGCGTTTGGAGCAGCCAAACAAGCCCCAAACGAATGCAAAGTCGCTTTATAACGAAATCGGCCGATTCAGTTTTGCGCTCGCTGCAGGCGTTCCAGCTCGAGTTATTAGATCAAAAACTCTTCATTCTATGCAAATACGCAAGATTCATGCGTTTCGAGCAGCCAAACAAGCCCCAAACGAATGCAAAGTCACTTTATAACGAAATCGACCGATTCTGTTTTGCGCTCGCTGCAGGCGTTCCAGCTCGTATTAATAGATCAAAAACTCTTCATTCTATGCAAATACGCAAGATTCGAGCGTTTGGAGCAGCCAAACAAGCCCCAAACGAATGGAAAGTCGCTTTATAACGAAATCGGCTGATTCAGTTTTGCGCTCGCTGCAGGCGTTCCAGCTCGTGTTATTAGATCAAAAACTTTTCATTCTATGCAAATACGCAAGATTCATGCGTTTCGAGCAGACAAACAAGCCCCAAACGAATGCAAAGTCACTTTATAACGAAATCGACCGATTCTGTTTTGCGCTCGCTGCAGGCGTTCCAGCTCGTATTAATAGATAAAAAACTCTTCATTCTATGCAAATACGCAAGATTCGAGCGTTTGGAGCAGCCAAACAAGCCCCAAACGAATGCAAAGTCGCTTTATAACGAAATCGACCGATGCAGTTTTGCGCTCGCTGCAGGCTTTCCAGCTCGTATTAATAGATCTAAGACTCTTCATTCTGTGCAAATATGCAAGATTCATGCGTTTGGAGCAGCCAAACAAGCCCCAAACGAATGCAAAGTCGCTTTATAACGAAAAAGACCGATTCTGTTTTGCGCTCGCTGCAGGCATTCCAGCTCGTGTTATTAGATCAAAAACTCGTCATTCTATGCAAATACGCAAGATTCATGCGTTTGGAGCAGCCAAACAAGCCCCAAACGAATGCAAAGTCGCTTTATAACGAAAAAGACCGATTCAGTTTTGCGCTCGCTGCAGGCGTTCCAGCTCGAGTTATTAGATCAAAAACTCTTCATTCTATGCAAATACGCAAGATTCATGCGTTTGGAGCAGCCGAACAAGCCCCAAACGAATGCAAAGTCGCTTTATAACGAAATCGACCGATTCAGTTTTGCGCTCGCTGCAGGCGTTCCAGCTCGAGTTATTAGATCAAACACTGTTTATTCTATGCGAATACGCAAGATTCATGCGTTTAGAGCAGCCAAACAATCCCCAAACGAATGCACAGACGCTTTTGAACGAAAATGAACGATTGAGTTTTGCGCTCGCCGTACGCGTTCCAGCTCGTGTCATTAGTTCAAAAACTCTTCATTTTATGCAAATACGCAAGATTCATGCGTTTGGAGCAGCCAAACAAGCCCCAAACGAATGCAAAGTCGCTTTACAACGAAATTGAACGATTGAGTTTTGCGCTCGCTGTACGCGTTCCAGCTCGTGTTATTAGATCAAAAACTCTTCATTCTATGCAAATACGCAAGATTCATGCGTTTGGAGCAGCCAAACAAGCCCCAAACGAATGCAAAGTCGCTTTATAACGAAATCGGCCGATTCAGTTTTGCGCTCGCTGCAGGCGTTCCAGCTCGAGTTATTAGATCAAAAACTCTTCATTCTATGCAAATACGCAAGATTCATGCGTTTCGAGCAGCCAAACAAGCCCCAAACGAATGCAAAGTCACTTTATAACGAAATCGACCGATTCTGTTTTGCGCTCGCTGCAGGCGTTCCAGCTTGTATTAATAGATCAAAAACTCTTCATTCTATGCAAATACGCAAGATTCGAGCGTTTGGAGCAGCCAAACAAGCCCCAAACGAATGCAAAGTCGCTTTATAACGAAAAAGACCGATTGAGTTTTGCGCTCGCTGCAGGCATTCCAGCTCGTGTTATTAGATCAAAAACTCGTCATTCTATGCAAATACGCAAGATTCATGCGTTTGGAGCAGCCAAACAAGCCCCAAACGAATGCAAAGTCGCTTTATAACGAAAAAGACCGATTCAGTTTTGCGCTCGCTGCAGGCGTTCCAGCTCGAGTGATTAGATCAAAAACTCTTCATTCTATGCAAATACGCAAGCGTCAGGCGTTTCGAGCAGCCAAACAAGCCCTAAACGAATGCAAATTCGCTTTATAACGAAATCGACCGATTCAGTTTTGCGCTCGCTGCAGGCGTTCCAGCTCGAGTTATTAGATCAAACACTGTTTATTCTATGCGAATACGAAAGATTCATGCGTTTAGAGCAGCCAAACAAGCCCCAAACGAATGCACAGACGCTTTTGAACGAAATTGAACGATTGAGTTTTGCGCTCGCCGTACGCGTTCCAGCTCGTGTCATTAGATCAAAAACTCTTCATTCTGTGCAAATATGCAAGATTCATGCGTTTGGAGCAGCCAAACAAGCCCCAAACGAATGCAAAGTCGCTTTAAAACGAAATTGAACGATTGTGTTTTGCGCTCGCTGTACGCGTTCCAGCTCGTGTCATTAGATCAAAAACTCTTCATTCTATGCAAATACGCAAGATTCATGCGTTTGGAGCAGCCAAACAAGCCCTAAACGAATGCGAAGTCGCTTTATAACGAAATCGGCCGATTCAGTTTTGCGCTCGCTGCAGACGTTCCAGCTCGTGTTATTAGATCAAAAACTCGTCATTCTATGCAAATACGCAAGATTCATGCGTTTGGGGCAGCCAAACAAGCCCCAAACGAATGCAAAGTCGCATTATAACGAAAAAGACCGATTCAGTTTTGCGCTTGCTGCAGGCGTTCCAGCTCGTGTTATTAGATCAAAAACTCTTCATTCTGTGCAAATATGCAAGATTCGTGCGTTTGGAGCAGCCAAAAAAGCCCCAAACGAATGCAAAGTCGCTTTAAAACGAAATTGAACGATTGAGTTTTGCGCTCGCTGTACGCGTTCCAGCTCGTGTCATTAGATCAAAAACTCTTCATTCTATGCAAATACGCAAGATTCATGCGTTTCGAGCAGCCAAACAAGCCCCAAACGAATGCAAAGTCACTTTATAACGAAATCGACCGATTCTGTTTTGCGCTCGCTGCAGGCGTTCCAGCTCGTATTAATAGATCAAAAACTCTTCATTCTATGCAAATACGCAAGATTCATGCGTTTGGAGCAGCCAAACAAGCCCCAAACGAATGCAAAGTCGCTTTATAACGAAAAAGACCGATTCAGTTTTGCGCTCGCTGCAGGCGTTCCAGCTCGAGTTATTAGATCAAAAACTCTTCATTCTATGCAAATACGCAAGATTCATGCGTTTCGAGCAGCCAAACAAGCCCTAAACGAATGCAAAGTCGCTTTATAACGAAATCGACCGATTCAGTTTTGCGCTCGCTGCAGGCGTTCCAGCTCGTGTTATTAGATCAAAAACTCTTCATTCTATGCAAATACGCAAGATTCATGCGTTTCGAGCAGCCAAACAAGCCCCAAACGAATGGAAAGTCGCTTTATAACGACAAAGACCGATTTAGTTTTGCGCTCGCTGCAGGCGTTCCAGCTCGAGTTATTAGATCAAAAACTCTTCATTCTATGCAAATATGCAAGATTCATGCGTTTGGAGCAGCCAAACAAGCCCCAAACGAATGCAAAGTCACTTTATAACGAAATCGACCGATTCTGTTTTGCGCTCGCTGCAGGCGTTCCAGCTCGTATTAATAGATCAAAAACTCTTCATTCTATGCAAATACGCAAGATTCGAGCGTTTGGAGCAGCCAAACAAGCCCCAAACGAATGCAAAGTCGCTTTATAACGAAATCGACCGATTCAGTTTTGCGCTCGCTGCAGGCTTTCCAGCTCGTATTAATAGATCTAAGACTCTTCATTCTATGCAAATATGCAAGATTCATGCGTTTGGAGCAGCCAAACAAGCCCCAAACGAATGCAAAGTCGCTTTATAACAAAATCGACCGATTCAGTTTTGCGCTCGCTGCAGGCGTTCCAGCTCGAGTTATTAGATCAAAAACTCTTCATTCTATGCAAATACGCAAGATTCATGCGTTTCGAGCAGCCAAACAAGCCCCAAACGAATGCAAAGTCGCTTTATAACGAAATCGGCCGATTCAGTTTTGCGCTCGCTGCAGGCGTTCCAGCTCGTGTTATTAGATCAAAAACTCTTCATTCTATGCAAATACGCAAGATTCATGCGTTTCGAGCAGCCAAACAAGCCCCAAACGAATGCAAAGTCGCTTTATAACGACAAAGACCGATTTAGTTTTGCGCTCGCTGCAGGCGTTCCAGCTCGAGTTATTAGATCAAAAACTCTTCATTCTATGCAAATATGCAAGATTCATGCGTTTGGAGCAGCCAAACAAGCCCCAAACGAATGCAAAGTCGCTTTATACTAAAATCGACCGATTCAGTTTTGCGCTCGCTGCAGGCATTCCAGCTCGTGTTATTAGATCAAAAACTCGTCATTCTATGCAAATACGCAAGATTCATGCGTTTGGAGCAGCCAAACAAGCCACAAACGAATGCAAAGTCGCTGTACAACGAAATTGAACGATTGAGTTTTGCGCTCGCTGTACGCGTTCCAGCTCGTGTTATTAGATCAAAAACTCTTCATTCTATGCGAATACGCAAGATTCATGCGTTTGGAGCAGCCGAACAAGCCCCAAACGAATGCAAAGTCGCTTTATAACGAAATCGACCGATTCAGTTTTGCGCTCGCTGCAGGCGTTCCAGCTCGTATTAATAGATCAAAAACCCTTCATTCTATGCAAATACGCAAGATTCATGCGTTTGGAGCAGCCAAACAAGCCCCAAACGAATGCAAAGTCGCTTTACAACGAAGGTGAACGATTGAGTTTTGCGCTCGCTGTACGCGTTCCAGCTCGTGTTATTAGATCAAAAACTCTTCATTCTATGCAAATACGCAAGATTCATGCGTTTGGAGCAGCCAAACAAGCCCCAAACGAATGCAAAGTCGCTTTATAACGAAATCGGCCGATTCAGTTTTGCGCTCGCTGCAGGCGTTTCAGCTCGAGTTATTAGATCAAAAACTCTTCATTCTATGCAAATACGCAAGATTCATGCGTTTCGAGCAGCCAAACAAGCCCCAAACGAATGCAAAGTCACTTTATAACGAAATCGACCGATTCTGTTTTGCGCTCGCTGCAGGCGTTCCAGCTCGTATTAATAGATCAAAAACTCTTCATTCCATGCAAATACGCAAGATTCGAGCGTTTCGAGCAGCCAAACAAGCCCCAAACGAATGCAAAGTCGCTTTATAACGAAATCGGCCGATTCAGTTTTGCGCTCGCTGCAGGCGTTCCAGCTCGTGTTATTAGATCAAAAACTCTTCATTCTATGCAAATACGCAAGATTCAAGCGTTTCGAGCAGCCAAACAAGCCCCAAACGAATGCAAAGTCGCTTTATAACGACAAAGACCGATTTAGTTTTGCGCTCGCTGCAGGCGTTCCAGCTCGAGTTATTAGATCAAAAACTCTTCATTCTATGCAAATATGCAAGATTCATGCGTTTGGAGCAGCCAAACAAGCCCCAAACGAATGCAAAGTCGCTTTATAACGACAAAGACCGATTCTGTTTTGCGCTCGCTGCAGGCGTTCCAGCTCGTGTTATTAGATCAAAAACTCTTCATTCTATGCAAATACGCAAGATTCATGCGTTTGGAGCAGCCAAACAAGCCCCAAACGAATGCAAAGTCGCTTTATAACGAAATCGGCCGATTCAGTTTTGCGCTCGCTGCAGGCGTTTCAGCTCGAGTTATTAGATCAAAAACTCTTCATTCTATGCAAATACGCAAGATTCATGCGTTTCGAGCAGCCAAACAAGCCCCAAACGAATGCAAAGTCACTTTATAACGAAATCGACCGATTCTGTTTTGCGCTCGCTGCAGGCGTTCCAGCTCGTATTAATAGATCAAAAACTCTTCATTCCATGCAAATACGCAAGATTCGAGCGTTTCGAGCAGCCAAACAAGCCCCAAACGAATGCAAAGTCGCTTTATAACGAAATCGGCCGATTCAGTTTTGCGCTCGCTGCAGGCGTTCCAGCTCGTGTTATTAGATCAAAAACTCTTCATTCTATGCAAATACGCAAGATTCAAGCGTTTCGAGCAGCCAAACAAGCCCCAAACGAATGCAAAGTCGCTTTATAACGACAAAGACCGATTTAGTTTTGCGCTCGCTGCAGGCGTTCCAGCTCGAGTTATTAGATCAAAAACTCTTCATTCTATGCAAATATGCAAGATTCATGCGTTTGGAGCAGCCAAACAAGCCCCAAACGAATGCAAAGTCGCTTTATAACGACAAAGACCGATTCTGTTTTGCGCTCGCTGCAGGCGTTCCAGCTCGTATTAATAGATCAAAAACTCTTCATTCTATGCAAATACGCAAGATTCGAGCGTTTGGAGCAGCCAAACAAGCCCCAAACGAATGCAAAGTCGCTTTATAACGAAATCGACCGATTCAGTTTTGCGCTCGCTGCAGGCTTTCCAGCTCGTATTAATAGATCTAAGACTCTTCATTCTGTGCAAATATGCAAGATTCATGCGTTTGGAGCAGCCAAACAAGCCCCAAACGAATGCAAAGTCGCTTTATAACGAAAAAGACCGATTGAGTTTTGCGCTCGCTGCAGGCATTCCAGCTCGTGTTATTAGATCAAAAACTCGTCATTCTATGCAAATACGCAAGATTCATGCGTTTGGAGCAGCCAAACAAGCCCCAAACGAATGCAAAGTCGCTTTATAACGAAAAAGACCGATTCAGTTTTGCGCTCGCTGCAGGCGTTCCAGCTCGAGTTATTAGATCAAAAACTCTTCATTCTATGCAAATACGCAAGATTCAGGCGTTTCGAGCAGCCAAACAAGCCCTAAACGAATGCAAAGTCGCTTTATAACGAAATCGACCGATTCAGTTTTGCGCTCGCTGCAGGCGTTCCAGATCGAGTTATTAGATCAAACACTGTTTATTCTATGCGAATACGCAAGATTCATGCGTTTAGAGCAGCCAAACAAGCCCCAAACGAATGCACAGACGCTTTTGAACGATATTGAACGATTGAGTTTTGCGCTCGCCGTACGCGTTCCAGCTCGTGTCATTAGATCAAAAACTCTTCATTCTGTGCAAATATGCAAGATTCATGCGTTTGGAGCAGCCAAACAAGCCCCAAACGAATGCAAAGTCGCTTTAAAACGAAATTGAACGATTGTGTTTTGCGCTCGCTGTACGCGTTCCAGCTCGTGTCATTAGATCAAAAACTCTTCATTCTATGCAAATACGCAAGATTCATGCGTTTCGAGCAGCCAAACAAGCCCTAAACGAATGCAAAGTCGCTTTATAACGAAATCGACCGATTCAGTTTTGCGCTCGCTGCAGGCGTTCCAGCTCGAGTTATTAGATCAAACACTGTTTATTCTATGCGAATTCGCAAGATTCATGCGTTTAGAGCAGCCAAACAAGCCCCAAACGAATGCACAGACGCTTTTGAACGAAATTGAACGATTGAGTTTTGCGCTCGCCGTACGCGTTCCAGCTCGTGTCATTAGACCAAAAACTCTTCATTCTATGCAAATACGCAAGATTCATGCGTTTGGAGCAGCCAAACAAGCCCCAAACGAATGCAAAGTCGCTTTACAACGAAATTGAACGATTGAGTTTTGCGCTCGCTGTACGCGTTCCAGCTCGTGTTATTAGATCAAAAACTCTTCATTCTATGCAAATACGCAAGATTCATGCGTTTGGAGCAGCCAAACAAGCCCTAAACGAATGCAAAGTCGCTTTATAACGAAATCGGCCGATTCAGTTTTGCGCTCGCTGCAGGCGTTCCAGCTCGAGTTATTAGATCAAAAACTGTTCATTCTATGCAAATACGCAAGATTCATGCGTTTCGAGCAGCCAAACAAGCCCCAAACGAATGCAAAGTCGCTTTATAACGAAATCGGCCGATTCAGTTTTGCGCTCGCTGCAGGCGTTCCAGCTCGTGTTATTAGATCAAAAACTCTTCATTCTATGCAAATACGCAAGATTCATGCGTTTCGAGCAGCCAAACAAGCCCCAAACGGATGCAAAGTCGCTTTATAACGACAAAGACCGATTTAGTTTTGCGCTCGCTGCAGGCGTTCCAGCTCGAGTTATTAGATCAAAAACTCTTCATTCTATGCAAATATGCAAGATTCATGCGTTTGGAGCAGCCAAACAAGCCCCAAACGAATGCAAAGTCGCTTTATACTAAAATCGACCGATTCAGTTTTGCGCTCGCTGCAGGCATTCCAGCTCGTGTTATTAGATCAAAAACTCGTCATTCTATGCAAATACGCAAGATTCATGCGTTTGGAGCAGCCAAACAAGCCCCAAACGAATGCAAAGTCGCTGTACAACGAAATTGAACGATTGAGTTTTGCGCTCGCTGTACGCGTTCCAGCTCGTGTTATTAGATCAAAAACTCTTCATTCTATGCGAATACGCAAGATTCATGCGTTTGGAGCAGCCGAACAAGCCTCAAACGAATGCAAAGTCGCTTTATAACGAAATCGACCGATTCAGTTTTGCGCTCGCTGAAGGCGTTCCAGCTCGTATTAATAGATCAAAAACTATTCATTCTATGCAAATACGCAAGATTCATGCGTTTGGAGCAGCCAAACAAGCCCCAAACGAATGCAAAGTCGCTTTACAACGAAATTGAACGATTGAGTTTTGCGCTCGCTGTACGCGTTCCAGCTCGTGTTATTAGATCAAAAACTCTTCATTCTATGCAAATACGCAAGATTCATGCGTTTGGAGCAGCCAAACAAGCCCCAAACGAATGCAAAGTCGCTTTATAACGAAATCGGCCGATTCAGTTTTGCGCTCGCTGCAGGCGTTCCAGCTCGAGTTATTAGATCAAAAACTCTTCATTCTATGCAAATACGCAAGATTCATGCGTTTCGAGCAGCCAAACAAGCCCCAAACGAATGCAAAGTCACTTTATAACGAAATCGACCGATTCTGTTTTGCGCTCGCTGCAGGCGTTCCAGCTCGTATTAATAGATCAAAAACTTTTCATTCCATGCAAATACGCAAGATTCGAGCGTTTCGAGCAGCCAAACAAGCCCCAAACGAATCTAAAGTCGCTTTATAACGAAATCGGCCGATTCAGTTTTGCGCTCGCTGCAGGCGTTCCAGCTCGTGTTATTAGATCAAAAACTCTTCATTCTATGCAAATACGCAAGATTCATGCGTTTCGAGCAGCCAAACAAGCCCCAAACGAATGCAAAGTCGCTTTATAACGACAAAGACCGATTTAGTTTTGCGCTCGCTGCAGGCGTTCCAGCTCGAGTTATTAGATCAAAAACTCTTCATTCTATGCAAATATGCAAGATTCATGCGTTTGGAGCAGCCAAACAAGCCCCAAACGAATGCAAAGTCGCTTTATAACGACAAAGACCGATTCTGTTTTGCGCTCGCTGCAGGCGTTCCAGCTCGTATTAATAGATCAAAAACTCTTCATTCTATGCAAATACGCAAGATTCGAGCGTTTGGAGCAGCCAAACAAGCCCCGAACGAATGCAAAGTCGCTTTATAACGAAATCGACCGATTCAGTTTTACGCTCGCTGCAGGCTTTCCAGCTCGTATTAATAGATCTAAGACTCTTCATTCTGTGCAAATATGCAAGATTCATGCGTTTGGAGCAGCCAAACAAGCCCCAAACGAATGCAAAGTCGCTTTATAACGAAAAAGACCGATTGAGTTTTGCGCTCGCTGCAGGCATTCCAGCTCGTGTTATTAGATCAAAAACTCGTCATTCTATGCAAATACGCAAGATTCATGCGTTTGGAGCAGCCAAACAAGCCCCAAACGAATGCAAAGTCGCTTTATAACGAAAAAGACCGATTCAGTTTTGCGCTCGCTGCAGGCGTTCCAGCTCGAGTTAGTAGATCAAAAACTCTTCATTCTATGCAAATACGCAAGATTCAGGCGTTTCGAGCAGCCAAACAAGCCCTAAACGAATGCAAAGTCGCTTTATAACGAAATCGACCGATTCAGTTTTGCGCTCGCTGCAGGCGTTCCAGCTCGAGTTATTAGATCAAACACTGTTCATTCTATGCGAATACGCAAGATTCATGCGTTTAGAGCAGCCAAACGAGCCCCAAACGAATGCACAGACGCTTTTGAACGAAATTGAACGATTGAGTTTTGCGCTCGCCGTACGCGTTCCAGCTCGTGTCATTAGATCAAAAACTCTTCATTCTATGCAAATACGCAAGATTCATGCGTTTGGAGCAGCCAAACAAGCCCTAAACGAATGCAAAGTCGCTTTATAACGAAATCGACCGATTCAGTTTTGCGCTCGCTGCAGGCGTTTCAGCTCGAGTTATTAGATCGAAAACTCTTCATTCTATGCAAATACGCAAGATTCATGCGTTTCGAGCAGCTAAACAAGCCCCAAACGAATGCAAAGTCGCTTTATAACGAAATCGGCCGATTCAGTTTTGCGCTCGCTGCAGACGTTCCAGCTCGTGTTATTAGATCAAAAACTCGTCATTCTATGCAAATACGCAAGATTCATGCGTTTGGGGCAGCCAAACAAGCCCCAAACGAATGCAAAGTCGCTTTATAACGAAAAAGACCGATTCAGTTTTGCGCTCGCTGTACGCGTTCCAGCTCGTGTCATTAGATCAAAAACTCTTCATTCTATGCAAATACGCAAGATTCATGCGTTTGGAGCAGATAAACAAGCCCTAAACGAATGCAAAGTCGCTTTATAACGAAATCGACCGATTCAGTTTTGCGCTCGCTGCAGGCGTTCCAGCTCGAGTTATTAGATCAAACACTCTTTATTCTATGCGAATACGCAAGATTCATGCGTTTAGAGCAGCCAAACAAGCCCCAAACGAATGCATAGACGCTTTTAAACGAAATTGAACGATTGAGTTTTGCGCTCGCTGTACGCGTTCCAGCTCGTGTCATTAGATCAAAAACTCTTCATTCTATGCAAATACGCAAGATTCATGCGTTTGGAGCAGCCAAACAAGCCCTAAACGAATGCAAAGTCGCTTTATAACGAAATCGACTTATTTAGTTTTGCGCCCGCTGCAGGCGTTCCAGCTCGAGTTATTAGATCAAAAACTCTTCATTCTATGCAAATACGCAAGATTCATGCGTTTCGAGCAGCCAAACAAGCCCCAAACGAATGCAAAGTCGCTTTATAACGAAATCGGCCGATTCAGTTTTGCGCTCGCTGCAGGCGTTCCAGCTCGTGTTATTAGATCAAAAACTCTTCATTCTATGCAAATACGCAAGATTCATGCGTTTCGAGCAGCCAAACAAGCCCCAAACGAATGCAAAGTCACTTTCTAACGAAATTGAACGATTGAGTTTTGCGCTCGCTGTACGCGTTCCAGCTCGTGTTATTAGATCAAAAACTCTTCATTCTATGCAAATACGCAAGATTCATGCGTTTGGAGCAGCCGAACAAGCCCCAAACGAATGCAAAGTCGCTTTATAACGAAATCGGCCGATTCAGTTTTGCGCTCGCTGCAGGCGTTCCAGCTCGTGTTATTAGATCAAAAACTTTTCATTCTGTGCAAATACGCAAGATTTATGCGTTTCGAGCAGCCAAACAAGCCCCAAACGAATGCAAAGTCACTTTATAACGAAATCGACCGATTCTGTTTTGCGCTCGCTGCAGGCGTTCCAGCTCGTATTAATAGATCAAAAACTCTTCATTCTATGCAAATACGCAAGATTCGAGCGTTTGGAGCAACCAAACAAGCCCCAAACGAATGGAAAGTCGCTTTATAACGAAATCGGCCGATTCAGTTTTGCGCTCGCTGCAGGCGTTCCAGCTCGTGTTATTAGATCAAAAACTTTTCATTCTATGCAAATACGCAAGATTCATGCGTTTCGAGCAGCCAAACAAGCCCCAAACGAATGCAAAGTCACTTTATAACGAAATCGACCGATTCTGTTTTGCGCTCGCTGCAGGCGTTCCAGCTCGTATTAATAGATCAAAAACTCTTCATTCTATGCAAATACGCAAGATTCGAGCGTTTGGAGCAGCCAAACAAGCCCCAAACGAATGCAAAGTCGCTTTATAACGAAATCGACCGATTCAGTTTTGCGCTCGCTGCAGGCTTTCCAGCTCGTATTAATAGATCTAAGACTTCATTCTGTGCAAATATGCAAGATTCATGCGTTTGGAGCAGCCAAACAAGCCCCAAACGAATGCAAAGTCGCTTTATAACGAAAAAGACCGATTGAGTTTTGCGCTCGCTGCAGGCATTCCAGCTCGTGTTATTAGATCAAAAACTCGTCATTCTATGCAAATACGCAAGATTCATGCGTTTGGAGCAGCCAAACAAGCCCCAAACGAATGCAAAGTCGCTTTATAACGAAAAAGACCGATTCAGTTTTGCGCTCGCTGCAGGCGTTCCAGCTCGAGTTATTAGATCAAAAACTCTTCATTCTATGCAAATACGCAAGATTCCTGCGTTTAGAGCAGCCAAACAAGCCCCAAACGAATGCACAGACGCTTTTGAACGAAATTGAACGATTGAGTTTTGCGCTCGCCGTACGCGTTCCAGCTCGTGTCATTAGATCAAAAACTCTTCATTCTGTGCAAATATGCAAGATTCATGCGTTTGGAGCAGCCAAACAAGCCCCAAACGAATGCAAAGTCGCTTTACAACGAAATTGAACGATTGTGTTTTGCGCTCGCTGTACGCGTTCCAGCTCGTGTTATTAGATCAAAAACTCTTCATTCTATGCAAATACGCAAGATTCATGCGTTTGGAGCAGCCAAACAAGCCCCAAACGAATGGAAAGTCGCTTTATAACGAAATCGGCCGATTCAGTTTTGCGCTCGCTGCAGGCGTTCCAGCTCGTGTTATTAGATCAAAAACTTTTCATTCTATGCAAATACGCAAGGTTCATGCGTTTCGAGCAGCCAAACAAGCCCCAAACGAATGCAAAGTCACTTTACAACGAAATCGACCGATTCTGTTTTGCGCTCGCTGCAGGCGTTCCAGCTCGTATTAATAGATCAAAAACTCTTCATTCTATGCAAATACGCAAGATTCGAGCGTTTGGAGCAGCCAAACAAGCCCCAAACGAATGCAAAGTCGCTTTATAACGAAATCGACCGATTCAGTTTTGCGCTCGCTGCAGGCTTTCCAGCTCGTATTAATAGATCTAAGACTCTTCATTCTATGCAAATATGCAAGATTCATGCGTTTGGAGCAGCCAAACAAGCCCCAAACGAATGCAAAGTCGCTTTATAACAAAATCGACCGATTCAGTTTTGCGCTCGCTGCAGGCGTTGCAGCTCGAGTTATTAGATCAAAAACTCTTCATTCTATGCAAATACGCAAGATTCATGCGTTTGGAGCAGCCAAACAAGCCCCAAACGAATGCAAAGTCGCTTTATAACGAAATCGACCGATTCAGTTTTGCGCTCGCTGCAGGCTTTCCAGCTCGTATTAATAGATCTAAGACTCTTCATTCTATGCAAATATGCAAGATTCATGCGTTTCGAGCAGCCAAACAAGCCCCAAACGAATGCAAAGTCACTTTATAACGAAATCGACCGATTCTGTTTTGCGCTCGCTGCAGGCGTTCCAGCTCGTATAAATAGATCAAAAACTCTTCATTCCATGCAAATACGCAAGATTCGAGCGTTTCGAGCAGCCAAACAAGCCCCAAACGAATCTAAAGTCGCTTTATAACGAAATCGGCCGATTCAGTTTTGCGCTCGCTGCAGGCGTTCCAGCTCGTGTTATTAGATCAAAAACTCTTCATTCTATGCAAATACGCAAGATTTATGCGTTTCGAGCAGCCAAACAAGCCCCAAACGAATGCAAAGTCGCTTTATAACGACAAAGACCGATTTAGTTTTGCGCTCGCTGCAGGCGTTCCAGCTCGAGTTATTAGATCAAAAACTCTTCATTCTATGCAAATATGCAAGATTCATGCGTTTGGAGCAGCCAAACAAGCCCCAAACGAATGCAAAGTCGCTTTATAACGACAAAGACCGATTCTGTTTTGCGCTCGCTGCAGGCGTTCCAGCTCGTATTAATAGATCAAAAACTCTTCATCCTATGCAAATACGCAAGATTCGAGCGTTTGGAGCAGCCAAACAAGCCCCAAACGAATGCAAAGTCGCTTTATAACGAAATCGACCGATTCAGTTTTGCGCTCGCTGCAGGCTTTCCAGCTCGTATTAATAGATCTAAGACTCTTCATTCTGTGCAAATATGCAAGATTCATGCGTTTGGAGCAGCCAAACAAGCCCCAAACGAATGCAAAGTCGCTTTATAACGAAAAAGACCGATTGAGTTTTGCGCTCGCTGCAGGCATTCGAGCTCGTGTTATTAGATCAAAAACTCGTCATTCTATGCAAATACGCAAGATTCATGCGTTTGGAGCAGCCAAACAAGCCCCAAACGAATGCAAAGTCGCTTTATAACGAAAAAGACCGATTCAGTTTTGCGCTCGCTGCAGGCGTTCCAGCTCGAGTTAGTAGATCAAAAACTCTTCATTCTATGCAAATACGCAAGATTCAGGCGTTTCGAGCAGCCAAACAAGCCCTAAACGAATGCAAAGTCGCTTTATAACGAAATCGACCGATTCAGTTTTGCGCTCGCTGCAGGCGTTCCAGCTCGAGTTATTAGATCAAACACTGTTTATTCTATGCGAATACGCAAGATTCATGCGTTTAGAGCAGCCAAACAAGCCCCAAACGAATGCACAGACGCTTTTGAACGAAATTGAACGATTGAGTTTTGCGCTCGCCGTACGCGTTCCAGCTCGTGTCATTAGATCAAAAACTCTTCATTCTATGCAAATACGCAAGATTCATGCGTTTGGAGCAGCCAAACAAGCCCTAAACGAATGCAAAGTCGCTTTATAACGAAATCGACCGATTCAGTTTTGCGCTCGCTGCAGGCGTTTCAGCTCGAGTTATTAGATCGAAAACTCTTCATTCTATGCAAATACGCAAGATTCATGCGTTTCGAGCAGCTAAACAAGCCCCAAACGAATGCAAAGTCGCTTTATAACGAAATCGGCCGATTCAGTTTTGCGCTCGCTGCAGACGTTCCAGCTCGTGTTATTAGATCAAAAACTCGTCATTCTATGCAATTACGCAAGATTCATGCGTTTGGGGCAGCCAAACAAGCCCCAAACGAATGCAAAGTCACTTTATAACGAAAAAGACCGATTCAGTTTTGCGCTCGCTGCAGGCGTTCCAGCTCGTGTTATTAGATCAAAAACTCTTCATTCTGTGCAAATATGCAAGATTCGTGCGTTTGGAGCAGCCAAACAAGCCCCAAACGAATGCAAAGTCGCTTTAAAACGAAATTGAACGATTGAGTTTTGCGCTCGCTGTACGCGTTCCAGCTCGTGTCATTAGATCAAAAACTCTTCATTCTATGCAAATACGCAAGATTCATGCGTTTGGAGCAGCCAAACAAGCCCTAAACGAATGCAAAGTCGCTTTATAACGAAATCGACCGATTCAGTTTTGCGCCCGCTGCAGGCGTTCCAGCTCGAGTTATTAGATCAAAAACTCTTCATTCTATGCAAATACGCAAGATTCATGCGTTTCGAGCAGCCAAACAAGCCCCAAACGAATGCAAAGTCGCTTTATAACGAAATCGGCCGATTCAGTTTTGCGCTCGCTGCAGGCGTTCCAGCTCATGTTATTAGATCAAAAACTCTTCATTCTATGCAAATACGCAAGATTCATGCGTTTCGAGCAGCCAAACAAGCCCCAAACGAATGCAGAGTCACTGTCTAACGAAATTGAACGATTGAGCTTTGCGCTCGCTGTACGCGTTCCAGCTCGTGTTATTAGATCAAAAACTCTTCATTCTATGCAAATACGCAAGATTCATGCGTTTGGAGCGGCCGAACAAGCCCCAAACGAATGCAAAGTCGCTTTATAACGAAATCGGCCGATTCAGTTTTGCGCTCGCTGCAGGCGTTCCAGCTCGTGTTATTAGATCAAAAACTTTTCATTCTATGCAAATACGCAAGATTTATGCGTTTCGAGCAGCCAAACAAGCCCCAAACGAATGCAAAGTCACTTTATAACGAAATCGACCGATTCTGTTTTGCGCTCGCTGCAGGCGTTCCAGCTCGTATTAATAGATCAAAAACTCTTCATTCTATGCAAATACGCAAGATTCGAGCGTTTAGAGCAACCAAACAAGCCCCAAACGAATGGAAAGTCGCTTTATAACGAAATCGGCCGATTCAGTTTTGCGCTCGCTGCAGGCGTTCCAGCTCGTGTTATTAGATCAAAAACTTTTCATTCTATGCAAATACGCAAGATTCATGCGTTTCGAGCAGCCAAACAAGCCCCAAACGAATGCAAAGTCACTTTATAACGAAATCGACCGATTCTGTTTTGCGCTCGCTGCAGGCGTTCCAGCTCGTATTAATAGATCAAAAACTCTTCATTCTATGCAAATACGCAAGATTCGAGCGTTTGGAGCAGCCAAACAAGCCCCAAACGAATGCAAAGTCGCTTTATAACGAAATCGACCGATTCAGTTTTGCGCTCGCTGCAGGCTTTCCAGCTCGTATTAATAGATCTAAGACTTCATTCTGTGCAAATATGCAAGATTCATGCGTTTGGAGCAGCCAAACAAGCCCCAAACGAATGCAAAGTCGCTTTATAACGAAAAAGACCGATTGAGTTTTGCGCTCGCTGCAGGCATTCCAGCTCGTGTTATTAGATCAAAAACTCGTCATTCTATGCAAATACGCAAGATTCATGCGTTTGGAGCAGCCAAACAAGCCCCAAACGAATGCAAAGTCGCTTTATAACGAAAAAGACCGATTCAGTTTTGCGCTCGCTGCAGGCGTTCCAGCTCGAGTTATTAGATCAAAAACTCTTCATTCTATGCAAATACGCAAGATTCATGCGTTTCGAGCAGCCAAACAAGCCCTAAACGAATGCAAAGTCGCTTTATAACGAAATCGACCGATTCAGTTTTGCGCTCGCTGCAGGCGTTCCAGCTCGAGTTATTAGATCAAACACTGTTTATTCTATGCGAATACGCAAGATTCCTGCGTTTAGAGCAGCCAAACAAGCCCCAAACGAATGCACAGACGCTTTTGAACGAAATTGAACGATTGAGTTTTGCGCTCGCCGTACGCGTTCCAGCTCGTGTCATTAGATCAAAAACTCTTCATTCTGTGCAAATATGCAAGATTCATGCGTTTGGAGCAGCCAAAAAGCCCCAAACGAATGCAAAGTCGCTTTACAACGAAATTGAACGATTGTGTTTTGCGCTCGCTGTACGCGTTCCAGCTCGTGTTATTAGATCAAAAACTCTTCATTCTATGCAAATACGCAAGATTCATGCGTTTGGAGCAGCCAAACAAGCCCTAAACGAATGCAAAGTCGCTTTATAACGAAATCGACCGATTCAGTTTTGCGCTCGCTGCAGGCGTTCCAGCTCGAGTTATTAGATCAAAAACTCTTCATTCTATGCAAATACGCAAGATTCATGTGTTTCGAGCAGCCAAACAAGCCCCAAACGAATGCACAGACGCTTTTAAACGAAATTGAACGATTGAGTTTTGCGCTCGCTGTACGCGTTCCAGCTCGTGTCATTAGATCAAAAACTCTTCATTCTATGCAAATACGCAAGATTCATGCGTTTGGAGCAGCCAAACAAGCCCTAAAAGCAAAGTCGCTTTATAACGAAATCGACCGATTCAGTTTTGCGCTCGCTGCATTCGTTCCAGCTCGTGTTATGAGATCAAAAACTCTTCATTTTATGCAAATACGCAAGATTCATGCGTTTCGAGCAGCCAAACAAGCCCCAAACGAATGCAAAGTCGCTTTATAACGAAATCGGCCGATTCAGTTTTGCGCTCGCTGCAGGCGTTCCAGCTCGTGTTATTAGATCAAAAACTTTTCATTCTATGCAAATACACAAGATTCATGCGTTTCGAGCAGCCAAACAAGCCCCAAACGAATGCAAAGTCGCTTTATAACGAAATCGGCCGATTCAGTTTTGGGCTCGCTGCAGGCGTTCCAGCTCGTGTTATTAGATCAAAAACTTTTCATTCTATGCAAATACGCAAGATTCATGCGTTTCGAGCAGCCAAACAAGCCCCAAACGAATGCAAAGTCACTTGCTAACGAAATTGAACGATTGAGTTTTGCGCTCGCTGTACGCGTTCCAGCTCGTGTTATTAGATCAAAAACTCTTCATTCTATGCAAATACGCAAGATTCATGCGTTTGGAGCAGCCGAACAAGCCCCAAACGAATGCAAAGTCGCTTTATAACGAAATCGACCGATTCAGTTTTGCGCTCGCTGCAGGCGTTCCAGCTCGAGTTATTAGATCAAAAACTCTTCATTCTATGCAAATACGCAAGATTCAGGCGTTTCGAGCAGCCAAACAAGCCCTAAACGAATGCAAAGTCGCTTTATAACGAAATCGACCGATTCAGTTTTGCGCTCGCTGCAGGCGTTCCAGCTCGAGTTATTAGATCAAACACTGTTTATTCTATGCGAATACGCAAGATTCATGCGTTTAGAGCAGCCAAACAAGCCCCAAACGAATGCACAGACGCTTTTGAACGAAATTAAACGATTGAGTTTTGCGCTTGCCGTACGCGTTCCAGCTCGTGTCATTAGATCAAAAACTCTTCATTCTGTGCAAATATGCAAGATTCATGCGTTTGGAGCAGCCAAACAAGCCTTAAACGAATGCAAAGTCGCTTTAAAACGAAATTGAACGATTGTGTTTCGCGCTCGCTGTACGCGTTCCAGCTCGTGTCATTAGATCAAAAACTCTTCATTCTATGCAAATACGCAAGATTCATGCGTTTGGAGCAGCCAAACAAGCCCTAAACGAATGCAAAGTCGCTTTATAACGAAATCGACCGATTCAGTTTTGCGCTCGCTGCAGGCGTTCCAGTTCGAGTTATTAGATCAAAAACTCTTCATTCTATGCAAACACGCAAGATTCATGCGTTTCGAGCAGCCAAACAAGCCCCAAACGAATGCAAAGTCGCTTTATAACGAAATCGGCCGATTCAGTTTTGCGCTCGCTGCAGACGTTCCAGCTCGTGTTATTAGATCAAAAACTCGTCAACCTATGCAAATACGCAAGATTCATGCGTTTCGAGCAGCCAAACAAGCCCGAAACGAATGCAAAGTCGCTTTATAACGAAATCGGCCGATTCAGTTTTGCGCTCGCTGCAGGCGTTCCAGCTCGTGTTATTAGATCAAAAACTCTTCATTCTATGCAAATACGCAAGATTCATGCGTTTCGAGCAGCCAAACAAGCCCCAAACGAATGCAAAGTCGCTTTATAACGACAAAGACCGATTTAGTTTTGCGCTCGCTGCAGGCGTTCCAGCTCGAGTTATTAGATCAAAAACTCTTCATTCTATGCAAATATGCAAGATTCATGCGTTTGGAGCAGCCAAACAAGCCCCAAACGAATGCAAAGTCGCTTTATAACAAAATCGACCGATTCAGTTTTGCGCTAGCTGCAGGCGTTCCAGCTCGAGTTATTAGATCAAAAACTCTTCATTCTATGCAAATACGCAAGATTCATGCGTTTCGAGCAGCCAAACAAGCCCTAAACGAATGCAAAGTCGCTTTATAACGAAATCGACCGATTCAGTTTTGCGCTCGCTGCAGGCGTTCCAGCTCGAGTTATTAGATCAAACACTGTTTATTCTATGCGAATACGCAAGATTCATGCGTTTAGAGCAGCCAAACAAGCCCCAAACGAATGCACAGACGCTTTTGAACGAAATTGAACGATTGAGTTTTGCGCTCGCCGAACGCGTTCCAGCTCGTGTCATTAGATCAAAAACTCTTCATTCTATGCAAATACGCAAGATTCATGCGTTTGGAGCAGCCAAACAAGCCCCAAACGAATGCAAAGTCGCTTTACAACGAAATTGAACAATTGAGTTTTGCGCTCGCTGTACGCGTTCCAGCTCGTGTTATTAGATCAAAAACTCTTCATTCTATGCAAATACGCAAGATTCATGCGTTTGGAGCAGCCAAACAAGCCCAAAACGAATGCAAAGTCGCTTTATGACGAAATCGGCCGATTCAGTTTTGCGCTCGCTGCAGGCGTTCCAGCTCGAGTTATTAGATCAAAAACTCTTCATTCTATGCAAATACGCAAGATTCATGCGTTTCGAGCAGCCAAACAAGCCCCAAACGAATGCAAAGTCGCTTTATAACGAAATCGGCCGATTCAGTTTTGCGCTCGCTGCAGGCGTTCCAGCTCGTGTTATTAGATCAAAAACTCTTCATTCTATGCAAATACGCAAGATTCATGCGTTTCGAGCAGCCAAACAAGCCCCAAACGAATGCAAAGTCGCTTTATAACGACAAAGACCGATTTAGTTTTGCGCTCGCTGCAGGCGTTCCAGCTCGAGTTATTAGATCAAAAACTCTTCATTCTATGCAAATACGCAAGATTCATGCGTTTCGAGCAGCCAAACAAGCCCCAAACGAATGCAAAGTCGCTTTATAACGAAATCGGCCGATTCAGTTTTGCGCTCGCTGCAGGCGTTCCAGCTCGTGTTATTAGATCAAAAACTCTTCATTCTATGCAAATACGCAAGATTCATGCGTTTCGAGCAGCCAAACAAGCCCCAAACGAATGCAAAGTCGCTTTATAACGACAAAGACCGATTTAGTTTTGCGCTCGCTGCAGGCGTTCCAGCTCGAGTTATTAGATCAAAAACTCTTCATTCTATGCAAATATGCAAGATCCATGCGTTTGGAGCAGCCGAACAAGCCCCAAACGAATGCAAAGTCGCTTTATAACGAAATCGACCGATTCAGTTTTGCGCTCGCTGCAGGCGTTCCAGCTCGTATTAATAGATCAAAAACTCTTCATTCTATGCAAATACGCAAGATTCATGCGTTTGGAGCAGCCAAACAAGCCCCAAACGAATGCAAAGTCGCTTTACAACGAAATTGAACGATTGAGTTTTGCGCTCGCTGTACGCGTTCCAGCTCGTGTTATTAGATCAAAAACTCTTCATTCTATGCAAATACGCAAGATTCATGCGTTTGGAGCAGTTAAACAAGCCCCAAACGAATGCAAAGTCGCTTTACAACGAAATTGAACGATTGAGTTTTGCGCTCGCTGTACGCGTTCCAGCTCGTGTTATTAGATCAAAAACTCTTCATTCTATGCAAATACGCAAGATTCATGCGTTTGGAGCAGCCAAACAAGCCCCAAACGAATGCAAAGTCGCTTTATAACGAAATCGGCCGATTCAGTTTTGTGCTCGCTGCAGGCGTTCCAGCTCGAGTTATTAGATCAAAAACTCTTCATTCTATGCAAATACGCAAGATTCATGCGTTTCGAGCAGCCAAACAAGCCCCAAACGAATGCAAAGTCGCTTTATAACGAAATTGGCCGATTCAGTTTTGCGCTCGCTGCAGGCGTTCCAGCTCGTGTTATTAGATCAAAAACTCTTCATTCTATGCAAATACGCAAGATTCATGCGTTTCGAGCAGCCAAACAAGCCCCAAACGAATGCAAAGTCGCTTTATAACGACAAAGACCGATTTAGTTTTGCGCTCGCTGCAGGCGTTCCAGCTCGAGTTATTAGATCAAAAACTCTTCATTCTATGCAAATATGCAAGATTCATGCGTTTGGAGCACCCAAACAAGCCCCAAACGAATGCAAAGTCGCTTTATAACAAAATCGACCGATTCAGTTTTGCGCTCGCTGCAGGCGTTCCAGCTCGGCTTATTAGATCAAAAACTCTTCATTCTATGCAAATACGCAAGACTCATGCGTTTCGAGCAGCCAAACAGGCCCTAAACGAATGTAAAGTCGCTTTATAACGAAATCGACCGATTCAGTTTTGCGCTCGCTGCAGGCGTTCCAGCTCGTATTAATAGATCAAAAACTCTTCATTCTATGCAAATACGCAAGATTCATGCGTTTGGAGCAGCCAAACAAGCCCCAAACGAATGCAAAGTCGCTTTACAACGAAATTGAACGATTGAGTTTTGCGCTCGCTGTACGCGTTCCAGCTCGTGTTATTAGATCAAAAACTCTTCATTCTATGCAAATACGCAAGATTCATGCGTTTGGAGCAGCCAAACAAGCCCCAAACGAATGCAAAGTCGCTTTATAACGAAATCGGCCGATTCAGTTTTGCGCTCGCTGCAGGCGTTCCAGCTCGAGTTATTAGATCAAAAACTCTTCATTCTATGCAAATACGCAAGATTCATGCGTTTCGAGCAGCCAAACAAGCCCCAAACGAATGCAAAGTCACTTTATAACGAAATCGGCCGATTCAGTTTTGCACTCGCTGCAGGCGTTCCAGCTCGTGTTATTAGATCAAAAACTCTTCATTCTATGCAAATACGCAAGATTCATGCGTTTCGAGCAGCCAAACAAGCCCCAAACGAATGGAAAGTCGCTTTATAACGACAAAGACCGATTTAGTTTTGCGCTCGCTGCAGGCGTTCCAGCTCGAGTTATTAGATCAAAAACTCTTCATTCTATGCAAATATGCAAGATTCATGCGTTTGGAGCAGCCAAACAAGCCCCAAACGAATGCAAAGTCACTTTATAACGAAATCGACCGATTCTGTTTTGCGCTCGCTGCAGGCGTTCCAGCTCGTATTAATAGATCAAAAACTCTTCATTCTATGCAAATACGCAAGATTCGAGCGTTTGGAGCAGCCAAACAAGCCCCAAACGAATGGAAAGTCGCTTTATAACGAAATCGGCCGATTCAGTTTTGCGCTCGCTGCAGGCGTTCCAGCTCGTGTTATTAGATCAAAAACTTTTCATTCTATGCAAATACGCAAGGTTCATGCGTTTCGAGCAGCCAAACAAGCCCCAAACGAATGCAAAGTCACTTTATAACGAAATCGACCGATTCTGTTTTGCGCTCGCTGCAGGCGTTCCAGCTCGTATTAATAGATCAAAAACTCTTCATTCTATGCAAATACGCAAGATTCGAGCGTTTGGAGCAGCCAAACAAGCCCCAAACGAATGCAAAGTCGCTTTATAACGAAATCGACCGATTCAGTTTTGCGCTCGCTGCAGGCTTTCCAGCTCGTATTAATAGATCTAAGACTCTTCATTCTATGCAAATATGCAAGATTCATGCGTTTGGAGCAGCCAAACAAGCCCCAAACGAATGCAAAGTCGCTTTATAACAAAATCGACCGATTCAGTTTTGCGCTCGCTGCAGGCGTTGCAGCTCGAGTTATTAGATCAAAAACTCTTCATTCTATGCAAATACGCAAGATTCATGCGTTTGGAGCAGCCAAACAAGCCCCAAACGAATGCAAAGTCGCTTTATAACGAAATCGGCCGATTCAGTTTTGCGCTCGCTGCAGGCGTTCCAGCTCGAGTTATTAGATCAAAAACTCTTCATTCTATGCAAATACGCAAGATTCATGCGTTTCGAGCAGCCAAACAAGCCCCAAACGAATGCAAAGTCGCTTTATAACGAAATCGGCCGATTCAGTTTTGCGCTCGCTGCAGGCGTTTCAGCTCGTGTTATTAGATCGAAAACTCTTCATTCTATGCAAATACGCAAGATTCATGCGTTTCGAGCAGCCAAACAAGCCCCAAACGAATGCAAAGTTGCTTTATAACGACAACGACCGATTTAGTTTTGCGCTCGCTGCAGGCGTTCCAGCTCGTATTAATAGATCAAAAACTCTTCATTCTATGCAAATACGCAAGATTCGAGCGTTTGGAGCAGCCAAACAAGCCCCAAACGAATGGAAAGTCGCTTTATAACGAAATCGGCCGATTCAGTTTTGCGCTCGCTGCAGGCGTTCCAGCTCGTGTTATTAGATCAAAAACTTTTCATTCTATGCAAATACGCAAGGTTCATGCGTTTCGAGCAGCCAAACAAGCCCCAAACGAATGCAAAGTCACTTTATAACGAAATCGACCGATTCTGTTTTGCGCTCGCTGCAGGCGTTCCAGCTCGTATTAATAGATCAAAAACTCTTCATTCTATGCAAATACGCAAGATTCGAGCGTTTGGAGCAGCCAAACAAGCCCCAAACGAATGCAAAGTCGCTTTATAACGAAATCGACCGATTCAGTTTTGCGCTCGCTGCAGGCTTTCCAGCTCGTATTAATAGATCTAAGACTCTTCATTCTATGCAAATATGCAAGATTCATGCGTTTGGAGCAGCCAAACAAGCCCCAAACGAATGCAAAGTCGCTTTATAACAAAATCGACCGATTCAGTTTTGCGCTCGCTGCAGGCGTTGCAGCTCGAGTTATTAGATCAAAAACTCTTCATTCTATGCAAATACGCAAGATTCATGCGTTTGGAGCAGCCAAACAAGCCCCAAACGAATGCAAAGTCGCTTTATAACGAAATCGGCCGATTCAGTTTTGCGCTCGCTGCAGGCGTTCCAGCTCGAGTTATTAGATCAAAAACTCTTCATTCTATGCAAATACGCAAGATTCATGCGTTTCGAGCAGCCAAACAAGCCCCAAACGAATGCAAAGTCGCTTTATAACGAAATCGGCCGATTCAGTTTTGCGCTCGCTGCAGGCGTTTCAGCTCGTGTTATTAGATCGAAAACTCTTCATTCTATGCAAATACGCAAGATTCATGCGTTTCGAGCAGCCAAACAAGCCCCAAACGAATGCAAAGTTGCTTTATAACGACAACGACCGATTTAGTTTTGCGCTCGCTGCAGGCGTTCCAGCTCGAGTTATTAGATCAAAAACTCTTCATTCTATGCAAATATGCAAGATTCAGGCGTTTGGAGCAGCCAAACAAGCCCCAAACGAATGCAAAGTCGCTTTATAACGAAATCGGCCGATTTAGTTTTGCGCTCGCTGCAGGCGTTCCAGCTCGAGTTATTAGATCAAAAACTCTTCATTCTATGCAAATACGCAAGATTCTTGCGTTTCGAGCAGCTAAACAAGCCCCAAACGAATGCAAAGTCGCTTTATAACGAAATCGACCGATTCAGTTTTGCGCTCGCTGCAGGCGTTCCAGCTCGAGTTATTAGATCAAAAACTCTTCATTCTATGCAAATACGCAAGATTCATGCGTTTCGAGCAGCTAAACAAGCCCCAAACGAATGCAAAGTCGCTTTATAACGAAATCGGCCGATTCAGTTTTGCGCTCGCTGCAGACGTTCCAGCTCGTGTTATTAGATCAAAAACTCTTCGTTCTATGCAAATACGCAAGCGTCATGCGTTTCGAGCAGTCAAACAAGCCCCAAACGAATGCAAAGTCGCTTTATAACGAAAACGACCGATTTAGTTTTGCGCTCGCTGCAGACGTTCCGACTCGTGTTATTAGATGAAAAACTCTTCATTTTATGCAAATACGCAAGATTCATGCGTTTCGAGCAGTCAAACAAGCCCCAAACGAATGCAAAGTCGCTTTATAACGAAAACGACCGATTTAGTTTTGCGCTCGCTGCAGGCGTTCCAGCTCGTGTTATTAGATCAAAAACTTTTCATTCTATGCAAATACTCAAGATTCATGCGTTTCGAGCAGCCAAACAAGCCCCAAACGAATGCAAAGTCACTTTATAACGAAATTGAACGATTGAGTTTTGCGCTCGCTGTACGCGTTCCAGCTCGTGTTATTAGATCAAAAACTCTTCATTCTATGCAAATACGCAAGATTCATGCGTTTGGAGCAGATAAACAAGCCCTAAACGAATGCAAAGTCGCTTTATAACGAAATCGACCGATTCAGTTTTGCGCTCGCTGCAGGCGTTCCAGCTCGAGTTATTAGATCAAACACTCTTTATTCTATGCGAATACGCAAGATTCATGCGTTTAGAGCAGTCAAACAAGCCCCAAACGAATGCACAGACGCTTTTAAACGAAATTGAACGATTAAGTTTTGCGCTCGCCGTACGCGTTCCAGCTCGAGTTATTAGATCAAACACTCTTTATTCTATGCGAATACGCGAGATTCATGCGTTTAGAGCAGCCAAACAAGCCCCAAACGAATGCACAGACGCTTTTAAACGAAATTGAACGATTGAGTTTTGCGCTCGCTGTACGCGTTTCAGCTCGTGTCATTAGATCAAAAACTCTTCATTCTATGCAAATACGCAAGATTCATGCGTTTGGAGCAGATAAACAAGCCCTAAACGAATGCAAAGTCGCTTTATAACGAAATCGACCGATTCAGTTTTGCGCTCGCTGCAGGCTTTCCAGCTCGAGTTATTAGATCAAACACTCTTTATTCTATGCGAATACGCAAGATTCATGCGTTTAGAGCAGTCAAACAAGCCCCAAACGAATGCACAGACGCTTTTAAACGAAATTGAACGATTAAGTTTTGCGCTCGCCGTACGCGTTCCAGCTCGAGTTATTAGATCAAACACTCTTTATTCTATGCGAATACGCAAGATTCATGCGTTTAGAGCAGCCAAACAAGCCCCAAACGAATGCACAGACGCTTTTAAACGAAATTGAACGATTGAGTTTTGCGCTCGCTGTACGCGTTCCAGCTCGTGTCATTAGATCAAAAACTCTTCATTCTATGCAAATACGCAAGATTCATGCGTTTGGAGCAGCCAAACAAGCCCTAAAAGCAAAGTCGCTTTATAACGAAATCGACCGATTCAGTTTTGCGCTCGCTGCATTCGTTCCAGCTCGTGTTATGAGATCAAAAACTCTTCATTTTATGCAAATACGCAAGATTCATGCGTTTCGAGCAGCCAAACAAGCCCCAAACGAATGCAAAGTCGCTTTATAACGAAATCGGCCGATTCAGTTTTGCGCTCGCTGCAGGCGTTCCAGCTCGTGTTATTAGATCAAAAACTTTTCATTCTATGCAAATACGCAAGATTCATGCGTTTCGAGCAGCCAAACAAGCCCCAAACGAATGCAAAGTCGCTTTATAACGAAATCGGCCGATTCAGTTTTGGGCTCGCTGCAGGCGTTCCAGCTCGTGTTATTAGATCAAAAACTTTTCATTCTATGCAAATACGCAAGATTCATGCGTTTCGAGCAGCCAAACAAGCCCCAAACGAATGCAAAGTCACTTTCTAACGAAATTGAACGATTGAGTTTTGCGCTCGCTGTACGCGTTCCAGCTCGTGTTATTAGATCAAAAACTCTTCATTCTATGCAAATACGCAAGATTCATGCGTTTGGAGCAGCCGAACAAGCCCCAAACGAATGCAAAGTCGCTTTATAACGAAATCGACCGATTCAGTTTTGCGCTCGCTGCAGGCGTTCCAGCTCGAGTTATTAGATCAAAAACTCTTCATTCTATGCAAATACGCAAGATTCAGGCGTTTCGAGCAGCCAAACAAGCCCTAAACGAATGCAAAGTCGCTTTATAACGAAATCGACCGATTCAGTTTTGCGCTCGCTGCAGGCGTTCCAGCTCGAGTTATTAGATCAAACACTGTTTATTCTATGCGAATACGCAAGATTCATGCGTTTAGAGCAGCCAAACAAGCCCCAAACGAATGCACAGACGCTTTTGAACGAAATTAAACGATTGAGTTTTGCGCTTGCCGTACGCGTTCCAGCTCGTGTCATTAGATCAAAAACTCTTCATTCTGTGCAAATATGCAAGATTCATGCGTTTGGAGCAGCCAAACAAGCCTTAAACGAATGCAAAGTCGCTTTAAAACGAAATTGAACGATTGTGTTTCGCGCTCGCTGTACGCGTTCCAGCTCGTGTCATTAGATCAAAAACTCTTCATTCTATGCAAATACGCAAGATTCATGCGTTTGGAGCAGCCAAACAAGCCCTAAACGAATGCAAAGTCGCTTTATAACGAAATCGACCGATTCAGTTTTGCGCTCGCTGCAGGCGTTCCAGTTCGAGTTATTAGATCAAAAACTCTTTATTCTATGCAAACACGCAAGATTCATGCGTTTCGAGCAGCCAAACAAGCCCCAAACGAATGCAAAGTCGCTTTATAACGAAATCGGCCGATTCAGTTTTGCGCTCGCTGCAGACGTTCCAGCTCGTGTTATTAGATCAAAAACTCGTCAACCTATGCAAATACGCAAGATTCATGCGTTTCGAGCAGCCAAACAAGCCCGAAACGAATGCAAAGTCGCTTTATAACGAAATCGGCCGATTCAGTTTTGCGCTCGCTGCAGGCGTTCCAGCTCGTGTTATTAGATCAAAAACTCTTCATTCTATGCAAATACGCAAGATTCATGCGTTTCGAGCAGCCAAACAAGCCCCAAACGAATGCAAAGTCGCTTTATAACGACAAAGACCGATTTAGTTTTGCGCTCGCTGCAGGCGTTCCAGCTCGAGTTATTAGATCAAAAACTCTTCATTCTATGCAAATATGCAAGATTCATGCGTTTGGAGCAGCCAAACAAGCCCCAAACGAATGCAAAGTCGCTTTATAACAAAATCGACCGATTCAGTTTTGCGCTCGCTGCAGGCGTTCCAGCTCGAGTTATTAGATCAAAAACTCTTCATTCTATGCAAATACGCAAGATTCATGCGTTTCGAGCAGCCAAACAAGCCCTAAACGAATGCAAAGTCGCTTTATAACGAAATCGACCGATTCAGTTTTGCGCTCGCTGCAGGCGTTCCAGCTCGAGTTATTAGATCAAACACTGTTTATTCTATGCGAATACGCAAGATTCATGCGTTTAGAGCAGCCAAACAAGCCCCAAACGAATGCACAGACGCTTTTGAACGAAATTGAACGATTGAGTTTTGCGCTCGCCGAACGCGTTCCAGCTCGTGTCATTAGATCAAAAACTCTTCATTCTATGCAAATACGCAAGATTCATGCGTTTGGAGCAGCCAAACAAGCCCCAAACGAATGCAAAGTCGCTTTACAACGAAATTGAACAATTGAGTTTTGCGCTCGCTGTACGCGTTCCAGCTCGTGTTATTAGATCAAAAACTCTTCATTCTATGCAAATACGCAAGATTCATGCGTTTGGAGCAGCCAAACAAGCCCAAAACGAATGCAAAGTCGCTTTATGACGAAATCGGCCGATTCAGTTTTGCGCTCGCTGCAGGCGTTCCAGCTCGAGTTATTAGATCAAAAACTCTTCATTCTATGCAAATACGCAAGATTCATGCGTTTCGAGCAGCCAAACAAGCCCCAAACGAATGCAAAGTCGCTTTATAACGAAATCGGCCGATTCAGTTTTGCGCTCGCTGCAGGCGTTCCAGCTCGTGTTATTAGATCAAAAACTCTTCATTCTATGCAAATACGCAAGATTCATGCGTTTCGAGCAGCCAAACAAGCCCCAAACGAATGCAAAGTCGCTTTATAACGACAAAGACCGATTTAGTTTTGCGCTCGCTGCAGGCGTTCCAGCTCGAGTTATTAGATCAAAAACTCTTCATTCTATGCAAATATGCAAGATCCATGCGTTTGGAGCAGCCAAACAAGCCCCAAACGAATGCAAAGTCGCTTTATAACAAAATCGACCGATTCAGTTTTGCGCTCGCTGCAGGCATTCCAGCTCGTGTTATTAGATCAAAAACTCGTCATTCTATGCAAATACGCAAGATTCATGCGTTTGGAGCAGCCAAACAAGCCCCAAACGAATGCAAAGTCGCTTTACAACGAAATTGAACGATTGAGTTTTGCGCTCGCTGTACGCGTTCCAGCTCGTGTTATTAGATCAAAAACTCTTCATTCTATGCAAATACGCAAGATTCATGCGTTTGGAGCAGCCGAACAAGCCCCAAACGAATGCAAAGTCGCTTTATAACGAAATCGACCGATTCAGTTTTGCGCTCGCTGCAGGCGTTCCAGCTCGTATTAATAGATCAAAAACTCTTCATTCTATGCAAATACGCAAGATTCATGCGTTTGGAGCAGCCAAACAAGCCCCAAACGAATGCAAAGTCGCTTTACAACGAAATTGAACGATTGAGTTTTGCGCTCGCTGTACGCGTTCCAGCTCGTGTTATTAGATCAAAAACTCTTCATTCTATGCAAATACGCAAGATTCATGCGTTTGGAGCAGCCAAACAAGCCCCAAACGAATGCAAAGTCGCTTTATAACGAAATCGGCCGATTCAGTTTTGCGCTCGCTGCAGGCGTTCCAGCTCGAGTTATTAGATCAAAAACTCTTCATTCTATGCAAATACGCAAGATTCATGCGTTTCGAGCAGCCAAACAAGCCCCAAACGAATGCAAAGTCGCTTTATAACGAAATCGGCCGATTCAGTTTTGCGCTCGCTGCAGGCGTTCCAGCTCGTGTTATTAGATCAAAAACTCTTCATTCTATGCAAATACGCAAGATTCATGCGTTTCGAGCAGCCAAACAAGCCCCAAACGAATGCAAAGTCGCTTTATAACGACAAAGACCGATTTAGTTTTGCGCTCGCTGCAGGCGTTCCAGCTCGAGTTATTAGATCAAAAACTCTTCATTCTATGCAAATATGCAAGATTCATGCGTTTGGAGCACCCAAACAAGCCCCAAACGAATGCAAAGTCGCTTTATAACAAAATCGACCGATTCAGTTTTGCGCTCGCTGCAGGCGTTTCAGCTCGGCTTATTAGATCAAAAACTCTTCATTCTATGCAAATACGCAAGATTCATGCGTTTCGAGCAGCCAAACAGGCCCTAAACGAATGTAAAGTCGCTTTATAACGAAATCGACCGATTCAGTTTTGCGCTCGCTGCAGGCGTTCCAGCTCGAGTTATTAGATCAAAAACTCTTCATTCTATGCAAATACGCAAGATTCATGCGTTTCGAGCAGCCAAACAAGCCCTAAACGAATGCAAAGTCGCTTTATAACGAAATCGACCGATTCAGTTTTGCGCTCGCTGCAGGCGTTCCAGCTCGAGTTATTAGATCAAACACTGTTTATTCTATGCGAATACGCAAGATTCATGCGTTTAGAGCAGCCAAACAAGCCCCAAACGAATGCACAGACGCTTTTGAACGAAATTGAACGATTGAGTTTTGCGCTCGCCCAACGCGTTCCAGCTCGTGTCATTAGATCAAAAACTCTTCATTCTATGCAAATACGCAAGATTCATGCGTTTGGAGCAGCCAAACAAGCCCCAAACGAATGCAAAGTCGCTTTACAACGAAATTGAACGATTGAGTTTTGCGCTCGCTGTACGCGTTCCAGCTCGTGTTATTAGATCAAAAACTCTTCATTCTATGCAAATACGCAAGATTCATGCGTTTGGAGCAGCCAAACAAGCCGAAAACGAATGCAAAGTCGCTTTATAACGAAATCGGCCGATTCCGTTTTGCGCTCGCTGCAGGCGTTCCAGCTCGTGTTATTAGATCAAAAACTCTTCATTCTATGCAAATACGCAAGATTCATGCGTTTGGAGCAGCCAAACAAGCCGAAAACGAATGCAAAGTCGCTTTATAACGAAATCGGCCGATTCAGTTTTGCGCTCGCTGCAGGCGTTCCAGCTCGTGTTATTAGATCAAAAACTCTTCATTCTATGCAAATACGCAAGATTCATGCTTTTCGAGCAGCCAAACAAGCCCCAAACGAATGCAAAGTCGCTTTATAACGACAAAGACCGATTTAGTTTTGCGCTCGCTGCAGGCGTTCCAGCTCGAGTTATTAGATCAAAAACTCTTCATTCTATGCAAATATGCAAGATTCATGCGTTTGGAGCAGCCAAACAAGCCCCAAACGAATGCAAAGTCGCTTTATAACAAAATCGACCGATTCAGTTTTGCGCTCGCTGCAGGCATTCCGGCTCGTGTTATTAGATCAAAAACTCGTCATTCTATGCAAATACGCAAGATTCATGCGTTTGGAGCAGCCAAACAAGCCCCAAACGAATGCAAAGTCGCTTTACAACGAAATTGAACGATTCAGTTTTGCGCTCGCTGTACGCGTTCCAGCTCGTGTTATTATATCAAAAACTCTTCATTCTATGCAAATACGCAAGATTCATGCGTTTGGAGCAGCCGAACAAGCCCCAAACGAATGCAAAGTCGCTTTATAACGAAATCGACCGATTCGGTTTTGCGCTCGCTGCAGGCGTTCCAGCTCGTATTAATAGATCAAAAACTCTTCATTCTATGCAAATACGCAAGATTCATGCGTTTGGAGCAGCCAAACAAGACCCAAACGAATGCAAAGTCGCTTTACAACGAAATTGAACGAGTGAGTTTTGCGCTCGCTGTACGCGTTCCAGCTCGTGTTATTAGATCAAAAACTCTTCATTCTATGCAAATACGCAAGATTCATGCGTTTCGAGCAGCCAAACAAGTCCAAAACGAATGCAAAGTCGCTTTATAACGAAATCAGCCGATTCAGTTTTGCGCTCCCTGCAGGGATTCCAGCTCGAGTTATTAGATCAAACACTCTTCATTCTATGCAAATACGCAAGATTCATGCGTTTGGAGCAGCCAAACAAGCCCCAAACGAATGCAAAGTCGCTTTATAACAAAATCGACCGATTCAGTTTTGCGCTCGCTGCAGGCGTTCCAGCTCGAGTTATTAGATCAAAAACTCTTCATTCTATGCAAATACGCAAGATTCATGCGTTTCGAGCAGCCAAACAAGCCCTAAACGAATGCAAAGTCGCTTTATAACGAAATCGTCCGATTCAGTTTTGCGCTCGCTGCAGGCGTTCCAGCTCGAGTTATTAGATCAAACACTGTTTATTCTATGCGAATACGCAAGATTCATGCGTTTGGAGCAGCCAAACAAGCCCCAAACGAATGCAAAGTCGCTTTATAACAAAATCGACCGATTCAGTTTTGCGCTCGCTGCAGGCGTTCCAGCTCGAGTTATTAGATCAAAAACTCTTCATTCTATGCAAATACGCAAGATTCATGCGTTTCGAGCAGCCAAACAAGCCCTAAACGAATGCAAAGTCGCTTTATAACGAAATCGTCCGATTCAGTTTTGCGCTCGCTGCAGGCGTTCCAGCTCGAGTTATTAGATCAAACACTGTTTATTCTATGCGAATACGCAAGATTCATGCGTTTGGAGCAGATAAACAAGCCCTAAACGAATGCAAAGTCGCTTTATAACGAAAAAGACCGATTCAGTTTTGCGCTCGCTGCAGGCATTCCAGCTCGTGTTATTAGATCAAAAACTCGTCATTCTATGCAAATACGACAGATTCATGCGTTTGGAGCAGCCAAACAAGCCCCAAACGAATGCAAAGTCGCTTTATAACGAAAAAGACCGATTGAGTTTTGCGCTCGCTGCAGGCATTCCAGCTCGTGTTATTAGATCAAAAACTCGTCATTCTATGCAAATACGCAAGATTCATGCGTTTGGAGCAGCCAAACAAGCCCCAAACGAATGCAAAGTCGCTTTATAACGAAAAAGACCGATTCAGTTTTGCGCTCGCTGCAGGCGTTCCAGCTCGAGTTATTAGATCAAAAACTCTTCATTCTATGCAAATACGCAAGATTCATGCGTTTAGAGCAGCCAAACAAGCCCTAAACGAATGCAAAGTCGCTTTATAACGAAATCGACCGATTCAGTTTTGCGCTCGCTGCAGGCGTTCCAGCTCGAGTTATTAGATCAAACACTGTTTATTCTATGCGAATACGCAAGATTCATGCGTTTAGAGCAGCCAAACAAGCCCTAAACGAATGCAAAGACACTTTATAACGAAATTGAACGATTGAGTTTTGCGCTCGCTGTACGCGTTCCAGCTCGTGTTATTAGATCAAAAACTCTTCATTCTATGCAAATACGCAAGATTCATGCGTTTGGAGCAGCCGAACAAGCCCCAATCGAATGCAAAGTCGCTTTATAACGAAATCGACCGATTCAGTTTTGCGCTCGCTGCAGGCGTTCCAGCTCGTATTAATAGATCAAAAACTCTTCATTCTATGCAAATACGCAAGATTCATGCGTTTGGAGCAGCCAAACAAGCCCCAAACGAATGCAAAGTCGCTTTACAACGAAATTGAACGATTGAGTTTTGCGCTCGCTGTCCGCGTTCCAGCTCGTGTTATTAGATCAAAAACTCTTCATTCTATGCAAATACGCAAGATTCATGCGTTTGGAGCAGCCAAACAAGCCCCAAACGAATGCAAAGTCGCTTTATAACGAAATCGGCCGATTCAGTTTTGCGCTCGCTGCAGGCGTTCCAGCTCGTGTTATTAGATCAAAAACTCTTCATTCTATGCAAATACGCAAGATTCATGCGTTTCGAGGAGCCAAACAAGCCCCAAACGAATGCAAAGTCGCTTTATAACGAAAAAGACCGATTTAGTTTTGCGCTCGCTGCAGGCGTTCCAGCTCGTATTAATAGATCTAAGACTCTTCATTCTGTGCAATCATGCAAGATTCGTGCGTTTGGAGCAGCCAAACAAGCCCCAAACGAATGCACAGACGCTTTTAAACGAAATTGGACGATTGAGTTTTGCGCTCGCCGTACGCGTTCCAGCTCGAGTTATTAGATCAAACACTCTTTATTCTATGCGAATACGCAAGATTCATGCGTTTAGAGCAGCCAAACAAGCCCCAAACGAATGCACAGACGCTTTTAAACGAAATTGAACGATTGAGTTTTGCGCTCGCTGTACGCGTTCCAGCTCGTGTCATTAGATCAAAAACTCTTCATTCTATGCAAATACGCAAGATTCATGCGTTTGGAGCAGCCAAACAAGCCCTAAACGAATGCAAAGTCGCTTCATAACGAAATCGACCGATTCAGTTTTGCGCTCGCTGCACGCATTCCAGCTCGTGTTATTAGATCAAAAACTCGTCATTCTATGCAAATACGACAGATTCATGCGTTTGGAGCAGCCAAACAAGCCCCAAACGAATGCAAAGTCGCTTTATAACGAAAAAGACCGATTTAGTTTTTCGCTCGCTGCAGGCGTTCCAGCTCGAGTTATTAGATCAAAAACTCTTCATTCTATGCAAATATGCAAGATTCATGCGTTTGGAGCAGCCAAACAAGCCCCAAACGAATGCAAAGTCGCTTTATAACAAAATCGACCGATTCCGTTTTGCGCTCGCTGCATTCGTTCCAGCTCGTGTTATTAGAATAAAAACTCTTCATTTTATGCAAATACGCAAGATTCATGCGTTTCGAGCAGCCAAACAAGCCCCAAACGAATGCAAAGTCGCTTTATAACGAAATCGGCCGATTCAGTTTTGCGCTCGCAGCAGGCGTTCCAGCTCGTGTTATTAGATCAAAAACTTTTCATTCTATGCAAATACGCAAGATTCATGCGTTTCGAGCAGCCAAACGAGCCCCAAACGAATGCAAAGTCACTTTATAACGAAATCGACCGATTCTGTTTTGCGCTCGCTGCAGGCGTTCCAGCTCGTGTTATTAGATCAAAAACTTTTCATTCTATGCAAATACGCAAGATTCATGCGTTTGGAGCAGCCGAACAAGCCCCAAACGAATGCAAAGTCGCTTTATAACGAAATCGACCGATTCAGTTTTGCGCTCGCTGACGGCGTTCCAGCTCGTATTAATACATCAAAAACTCTTCATTCTATGCAAATACGCAAGATTCATGCGTCTCAAGCAGCTAAACAAGCCCCAAACGAATGGAAAGTCGCTTTATAACGAAATCGGCCGATTCAGTTTTGCGCTCGCTGCAGGCGTTCCAGCTCGTGTTATTAGATCAAAAACTTTTCATTCCATGCAAATACGCAAGATTCATGCGTTTCGAGCAGCCAAACCAGCCCCAAACGAATGCAAAGTCACCTTATAACGAAATCGACCGATTCTGTTTTGCGCTCGCTGCAGGCGTTCCAGCTCGTATTAATAGATCAAAAACGCTTCATTCTATGCAAATACGCAAGATTCGAGCGTTTGGAGCAGCCAAACAAGCCCCAAACGAATGCAAAGTCGCTTCATAACGAAATCGACCGATTCAGTTTTGCGCTCGCTGCAGGCTTTCCAGCTCGTATTAATAGATCTAAGACTCTTTATTCTATGCGAATACGCAAGATTCATGCGTTTAGAGCAGCCAAACAAGCCCCAAACAAATGCACAGACGCTTTTAAACGAAATTGAACGATTGAGTTTTGCGCTCGCCGTACGCGTTCCAGCTCGTGTCATTAGATCAAAAACTCTTCATTCTGTGCAAATATGCAAGATTCATGCGTTTGGAGCAGCCAAACAAGCCCCAAACGAATGCAAAGTCGCTTTATAACGAAAAAGACCGATTGAGTTTTGCGCTCGCTGCATTCGTTCCAGCTCGTGTTATTAGATCAAAAACTCGTCATTCTATGCAAATACGCAAGATTCATGCGTTTGGAGCAGCCAAACAAGCCCCAAACGAATGCAAAGTCGCTTTATAACGAAATCAGCCGTTTCAGTTTTGCGCTCGCTGCGGGCGTTCCAGCTCGTGTTATTAGATCAAAAACTCTTCATTCTATGCAAATACGCAAGATTCATGCGTTTCGAGCAGCCAAACAAGCCCCAAACGAATGCAAAGTCGCTTTATAACGAAAAAGACCGATTTAGTTTTGCGCTCGCTGCAGGCGTTCCAGCTCGAGTTATTCGATCAAAAACTCTTCATTCTATGCAAATATGCAAGATTCATGCGTTTGGAGCAGCCAAACAAGCCCCAAACGAATGCAAAGTCGCTTTATAACAAAATCGACCGATTCAGTTTTGCGCTCGCTGCATTCGTTCCAGCTCGTGTTGTTAGATCAAAAACTCTTCATTTTATGCAAATACGCAAGATTCATGCGTTTCGAGCAGCCAAACAAGCCCCAAACGAATGCAAAGTCGCTTTATAACGAAATCGATAGAAATCGACCGATTTAGTTTTGCGCTCGCTGCATTCGTTCCAGCTCGTGTTGTTAGATCAAAAACTCTTCTTTCTATGCAAATACGCAAGATTCATGCGTTTGGAGCAACCAAACAAGCCCCAAACGAATGCAAAGTCGCTTTATAACGAAAAAGACCGATTCAGTTTTGCGCTCGCTGCATTCGTTCCAGCTCGTGTTGTTAGATCAAAAACTCTTCATTCTATGCAAATCCGCAAGATTCATGCGTTTCGAGCAGCCAAACAAGCCCCAAACGAATGCAAAGTCGCTTTATAACGAAATCGATAGAAATCGACCGATTCAGTTTTGCGCTCGCTGCATTCGTTCCAGCTCGTTTTATTAGATCAAAAACTCTTTATTCTATGCGAATACGCAAGATTCATGCGTTTAGAGCAGCCAAACAAGCCCCAAACGAATGCACAGACGCTTTTAAACGAAATTGAACGATTGAGTTTTGCGCTCGCCGTACGCGTTCCAGCTCGTGTCATTAGATCAAAAACTCTTTATTCTATGCAAATACGCAAGATTCATGCGTTTGGAGCAGCCAAACAAGCCCCAAACGAATGCAAAGTCGCTTTATAACGAAAAAGACCGATTCAGTTTTGCGCTCGCTGCATTCGTTCCAGCTCGTGTTATTAGATCAAAAACTCTTCATTCTATGCAAATACGCAAGATTCATGCGTTTCGAGCAGCCAAACAAGCCCCAAACGAATGCAAAGTCGCTTTATAACGAAAAAGACCGATTTAGTTTTGCGCTCGCTGCAGGCGTTCCAGCTCGAGTTATTAGATCAAAAACTCTTCATTCTATGCGAATACGCAAGATTCATGCGTTTAGAGCAGCCAAACAAGCCCCAAACGAATGCACAATCGCTTTTAAACGAAATTGACCGATTGAGTTTTGCGCTCGCCGTACGCGTTCCAGCTCGTGTAAGTACATCAAAAACTCTTCATTCTATGCAAATACGCAAGATTCATGCATTTAGAGCAGCCAAACAAGCCCCAAACGAATGCACAGACGCTTTTAAACGAAATTGAACGATTGAGTTTTGCGCTCGCCGTACGCGTTCCAGCTCGTGTCATTAGATCAAAAACTCTTCATTCTATGCAAATACGCAAGATTCATGCGTTTGGAGCAGCCAAACAAGCCCCAAACGAATGCAAAGTCGCTTTACAACGAAATTGAACAATTGAGTTTTGCGCTCGCTGTACGCGTTCCAGCTCGTGTTATTAGATCAAAAACTCTTCATTCTATGCAAATACGCAAGATTCGAGCGTTTGGAGCAGCCAAACAAGCCCCAAACGAATGCAAAGTCGCTTCATAACGAAATCGGCCGATTCAGTTTTGCGCTCGCTGCAGGCGTTCCAGCTTGTGTTATTAGATCAAAAACTCTTCATTCTATGCAAGTACGCAAGATTCATGCGTTTCGAGCAGCCAAACAAGCCCCAAACGAATGCAAAGTCGCTTTACAACGAAAAAGACCGATTTAGTTTTGCGCTCGCTGCAGGCGTTCCAGCTCGAGTTATTAGATCAAAAACTCGTCATTCTATGCAAATACGCAAGATTCATGCGTTTGGAGCAGCTAAACAAGCCCCAAGCGAATGCAAAGTCGCTTTCTAACGAAAAAGACCGATTCAGTTTCGCGCTCGCTGCATTCGTTCCAGCTCGTGTTATTAGATCAAAAACTCTTCATTCTATGCAAATACGCAAGATTCATGCGTTTGGAGCAGCCAAACAAGCCCCAAACGAATGCAAAGTCGCTTTGCAACGAAATTAAACGATTGAGTTTTGCGCTTGCTGTACGCGTTCCAGCTCGTGTTATTAGATCAAAAACTCTTCATTCTATGCAAATACGCAAGATTCATGCGTTTGGAGCAGCCAAACAAGCCCCAAACGAATGCACAATCGCTTTTAAACGAAATTGAACAATTGAGTTTTGCGCTCGCTGCAGGCGTTCCAGCTCGTTTTATTAGATCAAAAACTCTTTATTCTATGCGAATACGCAAGATTCATGCGTCTAGAGCAGCCAAACAAGCCCCAAACGAATGCACAGACGCTTTTAAACGAAATTGAACGATTGAGTTTAGCGCTCGCCGTACGCGTTCCAGCTCGTGTCATTAGATCAAAAACTCTTTATTCTATGCAAATACGCAAGATTCATGCGTTTGGAGCAGCCAAACAAGCCCCAAACGAATGCAAAGTCGCTTTATAACGAAAAAGACCGATTCAGTTTTGCGCTCGCTGCATTCGTTCCAGCTCGTGTTATTAGATCAAAACCTCTTCATTCTATGCAAATACGCAAGATTCATGCGTTTCGAGCAGCCAAACAAGCCCCAAACGAATGCAAAGTCGCTTTATAACGAAAAAGACCGATTTAGTTTTGCGCTCGCTGCAGGCGTTCCAGCTCGAGTTATTAGATCAAAAACTCTTCATTCTATGCGAATACGCAAGATTCATGCGTTTAGAGCAGCCAAACAAGCCCCAAACGAATGCACAATCGCTTTTAAACGAAATTGACCGATTGAGTTTTGCGCTCGCCGTACGCGTTCCAGCTCGTGTAAGTACATCAAAAACTCTTCATTCTATGCAAATACGCAAGATTCATGCATTTAGAGCAGCCAAACAAGCCCCAAACGAATGCACTGACGCTTTTAAACGAAATTGAACGATTGAGTTTTGCGCTCGCCGTACGCGTTCCAGCTCGTGTCATTAGATCAAAAACTCTTCATTCTATGCAAATACGCAAGATTCATGCGTTTGGAGCAGCCAAACAAGCCCCAAACGAATGCAAAGTCGCTTTACAACGAAATTGAACAATTGAGTTTTGCGCTCGCTGTACGCGTTCCAGCTCGTGTTATTAGATCAAAAACTCTTCATTCTATGCAAATACGCAAGATTCGAGCGTTTGGAGCAGCCAAACAAGCCCCAAACGAATGCAAAGTCGCTTCATAACGAAATCGGCCGATTCAGTTTTGCGCTCGCTGCAGGTGTTCCAGCTCGTGTTATTAGATCAAAAACTCTTCATTCTATGCAAATGCGCAAGATTCATGCCTTTCGAGCAGCCAAACAAGCCCCAAACGAATGCAAAGTCGCTTTACAACGAAAAAGACCGATTTAGTTTTGCGCTCGCTGCAGGCGTTCCAGCTCGAGTTATTAGATCAAAAACTCGTCATTCTATGCAAATACGCAAGATTCATGCGTTTGGAGCAGCCAAACAAGCCCCAAGCGAATGCAAAGTCGCTTTCTAACGAAAAAGACCGATTCTGTTTCGCGCTCGCTGCATTCGTTCCAGCTCGTGTTATTAGATCAAAAACTCTTCATTCTATGCAAATACGCAAGATTCATGCGTTTGGAGCAGCCAAACAAGCCCCAAACGAATGCAAAGTCGCTTTGCAACGAAATTAAACGATTGAGTTTTGCGCTTGCTGTACGCGTTCCAGCTCGTGTTATTAGATCAAAAACTCTTCATTCTATGCAAATACGCAAGATTCATGCGTTTCAAGCAGGTAAACAAGCCCCAAACGAATGCAAAGTCACTTTATAACGAAATCGACCGATTCAGTTTTGCGCTCGCTGCAGGCTTTCCAGCTCGTATTAATAGATCTAAGACTCTTCATTCTGTGCAAATATGCAAGATTCATGCGTTTGGAGCAGCCAAACAAGCCCCAAACGAATGCAAAGTCGCTTTATAACGAAAAAGACCGATTGAGTTTTGCGCTCGCTGCAGGCATTTCAGCTCGTATTAATAGATCAAAAACTCTTCATTCTATGCAAATACGCAAGCTTCATGCGTTTCAAGCAGCTAAACAAGCCCCAGACGAATGCGAAGTCGCTTTATAACGAAATCGGCCTATTCAGTTTTGCGCTCGCTGCAGGCGTTCCAGCTCGTATCAATAGATCAAAAACTCTTCATTCTATGCAAATACGCAAAATTCGAGCGTTTGGAGCAGCCAAACAAGCCCCAAACGAATGCAAAGTCGCTTTATAACGAAATCGACCAATTCAGTTTTGCGCTCGCTGCAGGCGTTCCAGCTCGAGTTATTAGATCAAACACTCTTTATTCTATGCGAATACGCAAGATTCATGCGTTTAGAGCAGCCAAACAAGCCCCAAACGAATGCACAGACGCTTTTAAACGAAATTGAACGATTGAGTTTTGCGCTCGCCGTACGCGTTCCAGCTCGTGTCATTAGATCAAAAACTCTTCATTCTGTGCAAATATGCAAGATTCATGCGTTTGGAGCAGCCGAACAAGCCCCAAATGAATGCAAAGTCACTTTAAAACGAAATTGAACGATTGTGTTTTGCGCTCGCTGTACGCGTTCCAGCTCGTGTCATTAGATCAAAAACTCTTCATTCTATGCAAATACGCAAGATTCATGCGTTCGGAGCAGCCAAACTAGCCCTAAACGAATGCAAAGTCGATTTATAACGAAATCGGCCGATTCAGTTTTGCGCTCGCTGCAGGCGTTCCAGCTCGTGTTAGTAGATCAAAAACTCTTCATTCTATGCAAATACGCAAGATTCATGCGTTTCGAGCAGCCAAACAAGCCCCAAACGAATGCAAAGTCGCTTTATAACGAAAAAGACCGATTTAGTTTTGCACTCGCTGCAGGCGTTCCAGCTCGAGTTATTAGATCAAAAACTCTTCATTCTATGCAAATATGCAAGATTCATGCGTTTGGAGCAGCCGAACAAGCCCCAAACGAATGCAAAGTCGCTTTATAACAAAATCGACCGATTCAGTTTTGCGCTCACTGCAGGCGTTCCAGCTCGTATCAATAGATCAAAAACTCCTCATTCTATGCAAATACGCAAAATTCAAGCGTTTGGAGCAGCCAAACAAGCCCCAAACGAATGCAAAGTCGCTTTATAACGAAATCGACCGATTCAGTTTTGCGCTCGCTGCAGGCTTTCCGGCTCGTATTAATAGATCTAAAACTCTTCATTCTATGCAAATATGCAAGATTCATGCGTTTTGAGCAGCCAAACAAGCCCCAAACGAATGCAAAGTCGCTTTAAAACGAAATTGAACGATTGAGTTTTGCGCTCGCTGTACACGTTCCAGCTCGTGTCATTAGATCAAAAACTCTTCATTCTATGCAAATACGCAAGATTCATGCGTTTGGAGCAGTTAAACGAGCCCTAAACGAATGCAAAGTCGCTTTCTAACGAAATCGACCGATTCAGTTTTGCGCTCGCTGCAGGCGTTCCAGCTCGAGTTATTAGATCAAACACTTTTTATTCTATGCGAATACGCAAGATTCATGCGTTTAGAGCAGCCAAACAAGCCCCAAACGAATGCAAAGTCGCTTTATAACGAGAAAGTCCGATTCAGTTTTGCGCTCGCTGCATTCGTTCCAGCTCGTGTTATTAGATCAGAAACTCTTCATTCTATGCAAATACGCAAGATTCATGCGTTTGGAGCAGCCAAACAAGCCCCAAACGAATGCAAAGTCGCTTTATAACGAAATCGGCCGATTCAGTTTTGCGCTCGCTGCAGGCGTTCCAGCTCGTGTTATTAGATCAAAAACTTTTCATTCTATGCAAATACGCAAGATTCATGCGTTTCGAGCAGCCAAACAAGCCCCAAACGAATGCAAAGTCACTTTATAACGAAATTAAACGATTGAGTTTTACGCTCGCTGTACGCGGTCCAGCTCGTGTTGTTAGATCAAAAACTCTTCATTCTATGCAAATACGCAAGATTCATGCGTTTGGAGCAGCCGAACAAGCCCCAAACGAATGCAAAGTCGCTTTATAACGAAATCGACCGATTCAGTTTTGCGCTCGCTGCAGGCGTTCCAGCTCGTATTAATAGATCAAAAACTCTTCATTCTGTGCAAATACGCAAGATTCATGCGTTTCAAGCAGCTAAACAAGCCCCAAACGAATGCGAAGTCGCTTTATAACGAAATGGGCCGATTCAGTTTTGCGCTCGCTGCATTCGTTCCAGCTCGTGTTATTAGATCAAAAACTCGTCATTCTATGCAAATCCGCAAGATTCATGCGTTTGGAGCAGCCAAACAAGCCCCAAACGAATGCAAAGTCGCTTTATAACGAAAAAGACCGATTCAGTTTTGCGCTCGCTGCATTCGTTCCAGCTCGTGTTATTAGATCAAAAACTCTTCATTCTATGCAAATACGCAAGATTCATGCGTTTGGAGCAGCCAAACAAGCCCCAAACGAATGCAAAGTCGCTTTATAACGAAATCGGCCGATTCAGTTTTGCGCTCGCTGCAGGCGTTCCAGCTCGTGTTATTAGATCAAAAACTTTTCATTCTATGCGAATACGCAAGATTCATGCGTTTAGAGCAGCCAAACAAGCCCCAAACGAATGCACAGACGCTTTTGAACGAAATTGAACGATTGAGTTTTGCGCTCGCCGTACGCGTTCCAGCTCGTGTCATTAGATCAAAAACTCTTCATTCTGTGCAAATATGCAAGATTCATGCGTTTGGAGCAGCCAAACAAGCCCCAAACGAATGCAAAGTCGCTTTAAAACGAAATTGAACGATTGTGTTTTGCGCTCGCTGTACGCGTTCCAGCTCGTGTCATTAGATCAAAAACTCTTCATTCTATGCAAATACGCAAGATTCATGCGTTTGGAGCAGCCAAACAAGCCCTAAACGAATGCAAAGTCGCTTTATAACGAAATCGACCGATTCAGTTTTGCGCTCGCTGCAGGCGTTCCAGCTCGAGTTATTAGATCAAAAACTCTTTATTCTATGCAAATACGCAAGATTCATGCGTTTGGAGCAGCCGAACAAGCCCCAAACGAATGCAAAGTCGCTTTAAAACGAAATTGAACGATTGAGTTTTGCGCTCGCTGTACGCGTTCCAGCTCGTGTTATTAGATCAAAAACTCTTCATTCTATGCAAATACGCAAGATTCATGCGTTTGGAGCAGCCGAACAAGCCCCAAACGAATGCAAAGTCGCTTTATAACGAAATCGACTGATTCAGTTTTGCGCTCGCTGCAGGCGTTCCAGCTCGTATTAATAGATCAAAAACTCTTCATTCTATGCAAATACGCAAGATTCATGCGTTTGGAGCAGCGAAACAAGCCCCAAACGAATGCAAAGTCGCTTTACAACGAAATTGAACGATTGAGTTTTGCGCTCGCTGTACGCGTTCCAGCTCGTGTTATTAGATCAAAAACTCTTCATTCTATGCAAATACGCAAGATTCATGCGTTTGGAGCAGCCAAACAAGCCCCAAACGAATGCAAAGTCGCTTTATAACGAAATCGGCCGATTCAGTTTTGCGCTCGCTGCAGGCGTTCCAGCTCGTGTTATTAGACCAAAAACTCTTCATTCTATGCAAATACGCAAGATTCATGCGTTTCGAGCAGCCAAACAAGCCCCAAACGAATGCAAAGTCGCTTTATAACGAAAAGGACCGATTTAGTTTTGCGCTCGCTGCAGGCGTTCCAGCTCGAGTTATTAGATCAAAAACTCTTCATTCTATGCAGATATGCAAGATTCATGCGTTTGGAGCAGCCAAACAAGCCCCAAACGAATGCAAAGTCGCTTTATAACGAAATCGACCGATTCAGTTTTGCGCTCGCTGCAGGCTTTCCAGCTCGTATTAATAGATCTAAGACTCTTCATTCTGTGCAAATATGCAAGATTCGTGCGTTTGGAGCAGCCAAACAAGCCCCAAACGAATGCAAAGTCGCTTTAAAACGAAATTGAACGATTGAGTTTTGCGCTCTCTGTACGCGTTCTAGCTCGTGTCATTAGATCAAAAACTCTTCATTCTATGCAAATACGCAAGATTCATGCGTTTGGAGCAGCCAAACAAGCCCTAAACGAATGCAAAGTCGCTTTATAACGAAATCGACCGATTCAGTTTTGCGCTCGCTGCAGGCGTTCCAGCTCGAGTTATTAGATCAAAAACTCTTTATTCTATGCAAACACGCAAGATTCATGCGTTTCAAGCAGCTAAACAAGCCCCAAACGACTGCGAAGTCGCTTTACAACGAAATCGGCCTATTCAGTTCTGCGCTCGCTGCAGGCGTTCCGGCTCGTATTAATAGATCAAAAACTCTTCATTCTATGCAAATACGCAAGATTCATGCGTTTCAAGCAGCTAAACAAGCCCCAGACGAATGCGAAGTCGCTTTATAACGAAATCGGCCTATTCAGTTTTGCGCTCGCTGCAGGCGTTCCAGCTCGTATCAATAGATCGAAAACTCCTCATTCTATGCAAATACGCAAAATTCAAGCGTTTGGAGCAGCCAAACAAGCCCCAAACGAATTCAAAGTCACTTTATAACGAAATCGAAAGAAATCGTCCGATTCAGTTTTGCGCTCGCAGCATTCGTTCCAGCTCGTTTTATTAGATCAAACACTCTTTATTCTATGCGAATACGCAAGATTCATGCGTTTAGAGCAGCCAAACAAGCCCCAAACGAATGCACAGACGCTTTTAAACGAAATTGAACGATTGAGTTTTGCGCTCGCCGTACGCGTTCCAGCTCGTGTCATTAGATCAAAAACTCTTCATTCTGTGCAAATATGCAAGATTCATGCGTTTGGAGCAGCCAAACAAGCCCCAAACGAATGCAAAGTCGCTTTATAACGAAAAAGACCGATTGAGTTTTGCGCTCGCTGCATTCGTTCCAGCTCGTGTTATTAGATCAAAAACTCGTCATTCTATGCAAATACGCAAGATTCATGCGTTTGGAGCAGGCAAACAAGCCCCAAACGAATGCAAAGTCGCTTTAAAACGAAATTGAACGATTGAGTTTTGCGCTCTCTGTACGCGTTCTAGCTCGTGTCATTAGATCAAAAACTCTTCATTCTATGCACATACGCAAGATTCATGCGTTTGGAGCAGCCAAACAAGCCCTAAACGAATGCAAAGTCGCTTTATAACGAAATCGACCGATTCAGTTTTGCGCTCGCTGCAGGCGTTCCAGCTCGAGTTATTAGATCAAAAACTCTTTATTCTATGCAAACACGCAAGATTCATGCGTTTCAAGCAGCTAAACAAGCCCCAAACGACTGCGAAGTCGCTTTACAACGAAATCGGCCTATTCAGTTCTGCGCTCGCTGCAGGCGTTCCGGCTCGTATTAATAGATCAAAAACTCTTCATTCTATGCAAATACGCAAGATTCATGCGTTTCAAGCAGCTAAACAAGCCCCAGACGAATGCGAAGTCGCTTTATAACGAAATCGGCCTATTCAGTTTTGCGCTCGCTGCAGGCGTTCCAGCTCGTATCAATAGATCGAAAACTCCTCATTCTATGCAAATACGCAAAATTCAAGCGTTTGGAGCAGCCAAACAAGCCCCAAACGAATGCAAAGTCGCTTTATAACGAAATCGACCGATTCAGTTTTGCGCTCGCTGCAGGCTTTCCGGCTCGTATTAATAGATCTAAAACTCTTCATTCTATGCAAATATGCAAGATTCATGCGTTTTGAGCAGCCAAACAAGCCCCAAACGAATTCAAAGTCGCTTTATAACGAAATCGAAAGAAATCGACCGATTCAGTTTTGCGCTCGCAGCATTCGTTCCAGCTCGTTTTATTAGATCAAACACTCTTTATTCTATGCGAATACGCAAGATTCATGCGTTTAGAGCAGCCAAACAAGCCCCAAACGAATGCACAGACGCTTTTAAACGAAATTGAACGATTGAGTTTTGCGCTCGCCGTACGCGTTCCAGCTCGTGTCATTAGATCAAAAACTCTTTATTCTGTGCAAATATGCAAGATTCATGCGTTTGGAGCGGCCAAACAAGCCCCAAACGAATGCAAAGTCGCTTTATAACGAAAAAGACCGATTGAGTTTTGCGCTCGCTGCATTCGTTCCAGCTCGTGTTATTAGATCAAAAACTCGTCATTCTATGCAAATACGCAAGATTCATGCGTTTGGAGCAGCCAAACAAGCCCCAAACGAATGCAAAGTCGCTTTATAACGAAATCAGCCGTTTCAGTTTTGCGCTCGCTGCAGGCGTTCCAGCTCGTGTTATTAGATCAAAAACTCTTCATTCTATGCAAATACGCAAGATTCATGCGTTTCGAGCAGCCAAACAAGCCCCAAACGAATGCAAAGTCGCTTTATAACAAAATCGACCGATTCAGTTTTGCGCTCGCTGCATTCGTTCCAGCTCGTGTTGTTAGATCAAAAACTCTTCTTTCTATGCAAATACGCAAGATTCATGCGTTTCAAGCAGCCAAACAAGCCCCAAACGAATGCAAAGTCGCTTTATAACAAAATCGACCGATTCAGTTTTGCGCTCGCTGCATTCGTTCCAGCTCGTGTTATTAGATCAAAAACTCTTCATTCTATGCAAATACGCAAGATTCATGCGTTTCGAGCAGCTAAACAAGCCCCAAACGAATGCGAAGTCGCTTTATAACGAAATCGGCCGACTCAGTTTTGCGCTCGCTGCATTCGTTCCAGCTCGTGTTATTAGATCAAAAACTCTTCATTCTATGCAAATACGCAAGATTCATGCGTTTGGAGCAGCCAAACAAGCCCCAAACGAATGCAAAGTCGCTTTATAACGAAATCGGCCGTTTCAGTTTTGCGCTCCCTGCATTCGTTCCAGCTCGTGTTATTAGATCAAAAACTCTTCATTCTATGCAAATACGCAAGATTCGAGTGTTTGGAGCAGCCAAACAAGCCCCAAACGAATGCAAAGTCGCTTTATAACGAAATCGACCGATTCAGTTTTGCGCTCGCTGCAGGCTTTCCAGCTCGTATTAATAGATCTAAGACTCTTTATTCTGTGCAAATATGCAAGATTCATGCGTTTGGAGCAGCCAAACAAGCACCAAACGAATGCAAAGTCGCTTTAAAACGAAATTGAACGATTGAGTTTTGCGCTCGCTGTACGCGTTCCAGCTCGTGTCATTAGATCAAACACTGTTTATTCTATGCGAATACGCAAGATTCATGCGTTTCGAGCTGCCAAACAAGCCCTAAACGAATGCAAAGTCGCTTTATAACGAAATCGACCGATTCAGTTTTGCGCTCGCTGCAGGCGTTCCAGCTCGAGTTATTAGATCAAACACTGTTTATTCTATGCGAATACGCAAGATTCATGCGTTTAGAGCAGCCAAACAAGCCCTAAACGAATGCAAAGTCACTTTATAACGAAATTGAACGATTGAGTTTTGCGCTCGCTGTACGCGTTCCAGCTCGTGTTATTAGATCAAAAACTCTTCATTCTATGCAAATACGCAAGATTCATGCGTTTGGAGCAGCCGAACAAGCCCCAAACGAATGCAAAGTCGCTTTATAACGAAATCGACCGATTCAGTTTTGCGCTCGCTGCAGGCGTTCCAGCTCGTATTAATAGATCAAAAACTCTTCATTCTATGCAAATACGCAAGATTCATGCGTTTGGAGCAGCCAAACAAGCCCCAAACGAATGCAAAGTCGCTTTACAACGAAATTGAACGATTGAGTTTTGCGCTCGCTGTACGCGTTCCAGCTCGTGTTATTAGATCAAAAACTCTTCATTCTATGCAAATACGCAAGATTCATGCGTTTGGAGCAGCCAAACAAGCCCCAAACGAATGCAAAGTCGCTTTATAACGAAATCGGCCGATTCAGTTTTGCGCTCGCTGCAGGCGTTCCAGCTCGTGTTATTAGATCAAAAACTCTTCATTCTATGCAAATACGCAAGATTCATGCGTTTCGAGCAGCCAAACAAGCCCCAAACGAATGCAAAGTCGCTTTATAACGAAAAAGACCGATTTAGTTTTGCGCTCGCTGCAGGCGTTCCAGCTCGAGTTATTAGATCAAAAACTCTTCATTCTATGCAGATATGCAAGATTCATGCGTTTGGAGCAGCCAAACAAGCCCCAAACGAATGCAAAGTCGCTTTATAACGAAATCGACCGATTCAGTTTTGCGCTCGCTGCAGGCTTTCCAGCTCGTATTAATAGATCTAAGACTCTTCATTCTGTGCAAATATGCAAGATTCGTGCGTTTGGAGCAGCCAAACAAGCCCCAAACGAATGCAAAGTCGCTTTAAAACGAAATTGAACGATTGAGTTTTGCGCTCTCTGTACGCGTTCTAGCTCGTGTCATTAGATCAAAAACTCTTCATTCTATGCGAATACGCAAGATTCATGCGTTTGGAGCAGCCAAACAAGCCCTAAACGAATGCAAAGTCGCTTTATAACGAAATCGACCGATTCAGTTTTGCGCTCGCTGCAGGCGTTCCAGCTCGAGTTATTAGATCAAAAACTCTTTATTCTATGCAAACACGCAAGATTCATGCGTTTCAAGCAGCTAAACAAGCCCCAAACGACTGCGAAGTCGCTTTACAACGAAATCGGCCTATTCAGTTCTGCGCTCGCTGCAGGCGTTCCGGCTCGTATTAATAGATCAAAAACTCTTCATTCTATGCAAATACGCAAGATTCATGCGTTTCAAGCAGCTAAACAAGCCCCAGACGAATGCGAAGTCGCTTTATAACGAAAAAGACCGATTGAGTTTTGCGCTCGCTGCATTCGTTCCAGCTCGTGTTATTAGATCAAAAACTCGTCATTCTATGCAAATACGCAAGATTCATGCGTTTGGAGCAGCCAAACAAGCCCCAAACGAATGCAAAGTCGCTTTATAACGAAATCAGCCGTTTCAGTTTTGCGCTCGCTGCAGGCGTTCCAGCTCGTGTTATTAGATCAAAAACTCTTCATTCTATGCAAATACGCAAGATTCATGCGTTTCGAGCAGCCAAACAAGCCCCAAACGAATGCAAAGTCGCTTTATAACGAAAAAGACCGATTTAGTTTTGCGCTCGCTGCAGGCGTTCCAGCTCGAGTTATTCGATCAAAAACTCTTCATTCTATGCAAATATGCAAGATTCATGCGTTTGGAGCAGCCAAACAAGCCCCAAACGAATGCAAAGTCGCTTTATAACAAGATCGACCGATTCAGTTTTGCGCTCGCTGCATTCGTTCCAGCTCGTGTTATTAGATCAAAAACTCTTCATTTTATGCATATACGCAAGATTCATGCGTTTCGAGCAGCCAAACAAGCCCCAAACGAATGCAAAGTCGCTTTATAATGAAATCGATAGAAATCGACCGATTTAGTTTTGCGCTCGCTGCAGGCGTTCCAGCTCGAGTTATTAGATCAAAAACTCGTCATTCTATGCAAATACGCAAGATTCATGCGTTTGGAGCAACCAAACAAGCCCCAAACGAATGCAAAGTCGCTTTATAACGAAAAAGACCGATTCAGTTTTGCGCTCGCTGCATTCGTTCCAGCTCGTGTTGTTAGATCAAAAACTCTTCATTCTATGCAAATACGCAAGATTCATGCGTTTCGAGCAGCCAAACAAGCCCCAAACGAATGCAAAGTCGCTTTATAACGAAATCGATAGAAATCGACCGATTCAGTTTTGCGCTCGCTGCATTCGTTCCAGCTCGTTTTATTAGATCAAAAACTCTTTATTCTATGCGAATACGCAAGATTCATGCGTTTAGAGCAGCCAAACAAGCCCCAAACGAATGCACAGACGCTTTTAAACGAAATTGAACGATTGAGTTTTGCGCTCGCCGTACGCGTTCCAGCTCGTGTCATTAGATCAAAAACTCTTTATTCTATGCAAATACGCAAGATTCATGCGTTTGGAGCAGCCAAACAAGCCCCAAACGAATGCAAAGTCGCTTTATAACGAAAAAGACCGATTCAGTTTTGCGCTCGCTGCATTCGTTCCAGCTCGTGTTATTAGATCAAAAACTCTTCATTCTATGCAAATACGCAAGATTCATGCATTTAGAGCAGCCAAACAAGCCCCAAACGAATGCACAGACGCTTTTAAACGAAATTGAACGATTGAGTTTTGCGCTCGCCGTACGCGTTCCAGCTCGTGTCATTAGATCAAAAACTCTTCATTCTATGCAAATACGCAAGATTCATGCGTTTGGAGCAGCCAAACAAGCCCCAAACGAATGCAAAGTCGCTTTACAACGAAATTGAACAATTGAGTTTTGCGCTCGCTGTACGCGTTCCAGCTCGTGTTATTAGATCAAAAACTCTTCATTCTATGCAAATACGCAAGATTCGAGCGTTTGGAGCAGCCAAACAAGCCCCAAACGAATGCAAAGTCGCTTCATAACGAAATCGGCCGATTCAGTTTTGCGCTCGCTGCAGGCGTTCCAGCTCGTGTTATTAGATCAAAAACTTTTCATTCTATGCAAATACGCAAGATTCATGCGTTTCGAGCAGGCAAACAAGCCCCAAACGAATGCAAAGACACTTTATAACGAAATTGAACGATTGAGTTTTGCGCTCGCTGCACGCGTTCCAGCTCGTGTTATTCGATCAAAAACTCTTCATTCTATGCAAATACGCAAGATTCATGCGTTTGGAGCAGCCAAACAAGCCCTAAACGAATGCAAAGTCGCTTTATAACGAAATCGACCGATTCAGTTTTGCGCTCGCTGCAGGCGTTCCAGCTCGAGTTATTAAATCAAAAACTCTTCATTCTATGCAAATACGCAAGATTCATGCGTTTCGAGCAGCCAAACAAGCCCCAAACGAATGCAAAGTCGCTTTATAACGAAATCGATAGAAATCGACCGATTCAGTTTTGCGCTCGCTGCATTCGTTCCAGCTCTTTTTATTAGATCAAAAACTCTTTATTCTATGCGAATACGCAAGATTCATGCGTTTAGAGCAGCCAAACAAGCCCCAAACGAATGCACAGACGCTTTTAAACGAAATTGAACGATTGAGTTTTGCGCTCGCCGTACGCGTTCCAGCTCGTGTCATTAGATCAAAAACTCTTCATTCTATGCAAATACGCAAGATTCATGCGTTTCAAGCAGCTAAACAAGCCCCAGACGAATGCGAAGTCGCTTTATAACGAAATCGGCCTATTCAGTTTTGCGCTCGCTGCAGGCGTTCCAGCTCGTATCAATAGATCGAAAACTCCTCATTCTATGCAAATACGCAAAATTCAAGCGTTTGGAGCAGCCAAACAAGCCCCAAACGAATGCAAAGTCGCTTTATAACGAAATCGACCGATTCAGTTTTGCGCTCGCTGCAGGCTTTCCGGCTTGGATTAATAGATCTAAAACTCTTCATTCTATGCAAATATGCAAGATTCATGCGTTTTGAGCAGCCAAACAAGCCCCAAACGAATTCAAAGTCGCTTTATAACGAAATCGAAAGAAATCGACCGATTCAGTTTTGCGCTCGCAGCATTCGTTCCAGCTCGTTTTATTAGATCAAACACTCTTTATTCTATGCGAATACGCAAGATTCATGCGTTTAGAGCAGCCAAACAAGCCCCAAACGAATGCACAGACGCTTTTAAACGAAATTGAACGATTGAGTTTTGCGCTCGCCGTACGCGTTCCAGCTCGTGTCATTAGATCAAAAACTCTTCATTCTGTGCAAATATGCAAGATTCATGCGTTTGGAGCAGCCAAACAAGCCCCAAACGAATGCAAAGTCGCTTTATAACGAAAAAGACCGATTCAGTTTTGCGCTTGCTGCAGGCTTTCCAGCTCGTATTAATAGATCTAAGACTCTTCATTCTGTGCAAATATGCAAGATTCGTGCGTTTGGAGCAGCCAAACAAGCCCCAAACGAATGCAAAGTCGCTTTAAAACGAAATTGAACGATTGAGTTTTGCGCTCGCTGTACACGTTCCAGCTCGTGTCATTAGATCAAAAACTCTTCATTCTATGCAAATACGCAAGATTCATGCGTTTGGAGCAGTTAAACGAGCCCTAAACGAATGCAAAGTCGCTTTATAACGAAATCGACCGATTCAGTTTTGCGCTCGCTGCAGGCGTTCCAGCTCGAGTTATTAGATCAAACACTCTTTATTCTATGCGAATACGCAAGATTCATGCGTTTAGAGCAGCCAAACAAGCCCCAAACGAATGCAAAGTCGCTTTATAACGAGAAAGACCGATTCAGTTTTGCGCTCGCTGCATTCGTTCCAGCTCGTGTTATTAGATCAGAAACTCTTCATTCTATGCAAATACGCAAGATTCATGCGTTTGGAGCAGCCAAACAAGCCCCAAACGAATGCAAAGTCGCTTTATAACGAAATCGGCCGATTCAGTTTTGCGCTCGCTGCAGGCGTTCCAGCTCGTGTTATTAGATCAAAAACTTTTCATTCTATGCAAATACGCAAGATTCATGCGTTTCGAGCAGCCAAACAAGCCCCAAACGAATGCAAAGTCACTTTATAACGAAATTGAACGATTGAGTTTTACGCTCGCTGTACGCGGTCCAGCTCGTGTTGTTAGATCAAAAACTCTTCATTCTATGCAAATACGCAAGATTCATGCGTTTGGAGCAGCCGAACAAGCCCCAAACGAATGCAAAGTCGCTTTATAACGAAATCGACCGATTCAGTTTTGCGCTCGCTGCAGGCGTTCCAGCTCGTATTAATAGATCAAAAACTCTTCATTCTATGCAAATACGCAAGATTCATGCGTTTCAAGCAGCTAAACAAGCCCCAAACGAATGCGAAGTCGCTTTATAACGAAATGGGCTGATTCAGTTTTGCGCTCGCTGCATTCGTTCCAGCTCGTGTTATTAGATCAAAAACTCTTTATTCTATGCAAATACGCAAGATTCGAGCGTTTGGAGCAGCCAAACAAGCCCCAAACGAATGCAAAGTCACTTTATAACGAAATCGACCGATTCAGTTTTGCGCTCGCTGCAGGCTTTCCAGCTCGTATTAATAGATCCAAGACTCTTCATTCTATGCAAATACGCAAGATTCATGCGTTTCAAGCAGCTAAACAAGCCCCAAACGAATGCGAAGTCGCTTTATAACGAAATGGGCTGATTCAGTTTTGCGCTCGCTGCACTCGTTCCAGCTCGTGTTATTAGATCAAAAACTCTTTATTCTATGCAAATACGCAAGATTCGAGCGTTTGGAGCAGCCAAACAAGCCCCAAACGAATGCAAAGTCACTTTATAACGAAATCGACCGATTCAGTTTTGCGCTCGCTGCAGGCTTTCCAGCTCGTATTAATAGATCCAAGACTCTTCATTCTGTGCAAATATGCAAGATTCATGCGTTTGGAGCAGCCAAACAAGCCCCAAACGAATGCAAAGTCGCTTTATAACGAAATCGGCCGATTCAGTTTTGCGCTCGCTGCAGGCGTTCCAGCTCGTGTTATTAGATCAAAAACTTTTCATTCTATGCGAATACGCAAGATTCATGCGTTTAGAGCAGCCAAACAAGCCCCAAACGAATGCACGGACGCTTTTGAACGAAATTGAACGATTGAGTTTTGCGCTCGCCGTACGCGTTCCAGCTCGTGTCATTAGATCAAAAACTCTTCATTCTGTGCAAATATGCAAGATTCATGCGTTTGGAGCAGCCAAACAAGCCCCAAACGAATGCAAAGTCGCTTTAAAACGAAATTGAACGATTGTGTTTTGCGCTCGCTGTACGCGTTCCAGCTCGTGTCATTAGATCAAAAACTCTTCATTCTATGCAAATACGCAAGATTCATGCGTTTGGAGCAGCCAAACAAGCCCTAAACGAATGCAAAGTCGCTTCATAACGAAATCGACCGATTCAGTTTTGCGCTCGCTGCAGGCGTTCCAGCTCGAGTTATTAGATCAAAAACTCTTCATTCTATGCAAATACGCAAGATTCATGCGTTTGGAGCAGCCGAACAAGCCCCAAACGAATGCAAATTCGCTTTATGACGAAATCGACCGATTCAGTTTTGCGCTCGCCGCAAGCGTTCCAGCTCGTATTAATAGATCAAAAACTCCTCATTCTATGCAAATACGCAAGATTCATGCGTTTCAAGCAGCTAAACAAGCCCCAAACGAATGCGAAGTCGCTTTATAACGAAATCGGCCGACTCAGTTTTGCGCTCGCTGCATTCGTTCCAGCTCGTGTTATTAGATCAAAAACTCTTCATTCTATGCAAATACGCAAGATTCATGCGTTTGGAGCAGCCAAACAAGCCCCAAACGAATGCAAAGTCGCTTTATAACGAAATCGGCCGTTTCAGTTTTGCGCTCCCTGCATTCGTTCCAGCTCGTGTTATTAGATCAAAAACTCTTCATTCTATGCAAATACGCAAGATTCGAGCGTTTGGAGCAGCCAAACAAGCCCCAAACGAATGCAAAGTCGCTTTATAACGAAATCGACCGATTCAGTTTTGCGCTCGCTGCAGGCTTTCCAGCTCGTATTAATAGATCTAAGACTCTTTATTCTGTGCAAATATGCAAGATTCATGCGTTTGGAGCAGCCAAACAAGCACCAAACGAATGCAAAGTCGCTTTAAAACGAAATTGAACGATTGAGTTTTGCGCTCGCTGTACGCGTTCCAGCTCGTGTCATTAGATCAAAAACTCTTCATTCTATGCAAATACGCAAGATTCATGCGTTTCGAGCTGCCAAACAAGCCCTAAACGAATGCAAAGTCGCTTTATAACGAAATCGACCGATTCAGTTTTGCGCTCGCTGCAGGCGTTCCAGCTCGAGTTATTAGATCAAACACTGTTTATTCTATGCGAATACGCAAGATTCATGCGTTTAGAGCAGCCAAACAAGCCCTAAACGAATGCAAAGTCACTTTATAACGAAATTGAACGATTGAGTTTTGCGCTCGCTGTACGCGTTCCAGCTCGTGTTATTAGATCAAAAACTCTTCATTCTATGCAAATACGCAAGATTCATGCGTTTGGAGCAGCCGAACAAGCCCCAAACGAATGCAAAGTCGCTTTATAACGAAATCGACCGATTCAGTTTTGCGCTCGCTGCAGGCGTTCCAGCTCGTATTAATAGATCAAAAACTCTTCATTCTATGCAAATACGCAAGATTCATGCGTTTGGAGCAGCCAAACAAGCCCCAAACGAATGCAAAGTCGCTTTACAACGAAATTGAACGATTGAGTTTTGCGCTCGCTGTACGCGTTCCAGCTCGTGTTATTAGATCAAAAACTCTTCATTCTATGCAAATACGCAAGATTCATGCGTTTGGAGCAGCCAAACAAGCCCCAAACGAATGCAAAGTCGCTTTATAACGAAATCGGCCGATTCAGTTTTGCGCTCGCTGCAGGCGTTCCAGCTCGTGTTATTAGATCAAAAACTCTTCATTCTATGCAAATACGCAAGATTCATGCGTTTCGAGCAGCCAAACAAGCCCCAAACGAATGCAAAGTCGCTTTATAACGAAAAAGACCGATTTAGTTTTGCGCTCGCTGCAGGCGTTCCAGCTCGAGTTATTAGATCAAAAACTCTTCATTCTATGCAGATATGCAAGATTCATGCGTTTGGAGCAGCCAAACAAGCCCCAAACGAATGCAAAGTCGCTTTATAACGAAATCGACCGATTCAGTTTTGCGCTCGCTGCAGGCTTTCCAGCTCGTATTAATAGATCTAAGACTCTTCATTCTGTGCAAATATGCAAGATTCGTGCGTTTGGAGCAGCCAAACAAGCCCCAAACGAATGCAAAGTCGCTTTAAAACGAAATTGAACGATTGAGTTTTGCGCTCTCTGTACGCGTTCTAGCTCGTGTCATTAGATCAAAAACTCTTCATTCTATGCAAATACGCAAGATTCATGCGTTTGGAGCAGCCAAACAAGCCCTAAACGAATGCAAAGTCGCTTTATAACGAAATCGACCGATTCAGTTTTGCGCTCGCTGCAGGCGTTCCAGCTCGAGTTATTAGATCAAAAACTCTTTATTCTATGCAAACACGCAAGATTCATGCGTTTCAAGCAGCTAAACAAGCCCCAAACGACTGCGAAGTCGCTTTACAACGAAATCGGCCTATTCAGTTCTGCGCTCGCTGCAGGCGTTCCGGCTCGTATTAATAGATCAAAAACTCTTCATTCTATGCAAATACGCAAGATTCATGCGTTTCAAGCAGCTAAACAAGCCCCAGACGAATGCGAAGTCGCTTTATAACGAAATCGGCCTATTCAGTTTTGCGCTCGCTGCAGGCGTTCCAGCTCGTATCAATAGATCGAAAACTCCTCATTCTATGCAAATACGCAAAATTCAAGCGTTTGGAGCAGCCAAACAAGCCCCAAACGAATGCAAAGTCGCTTTATAACGAAATCGACCGATTCAGTTTTGCGCTCGATGCAGGCTTTCCGGCTCGTATTAATAGATCTAAAACTCTTCATTCTATGCAAATATGCAAGATTCATGCGTTTTGAGCAGCCAAACAAGCCCCAAACGAATTCAAAGTCGCTTTATAACGAAATCGAAAGAAATCGACCGATTCAGTTTTGCGCTCGCAGCATTCGTTCCAGCTCGTTTTATTAGATCAAACACTCTTTATTCTATGCGAATACGCAAGATTCATGCGTTTAGAGCAGCCAAACAAGCCCCAAACGAATGCACAGACGCTTTTAAACGAAATTGAACGATAGAGTTTTGCGCTCGCCGTACGCGTTCCAGCTCGTGTCATTAGATCAAAAACTCTTCATTCTGTGCAAATATGCAAGATTCATGCGTTTGGAGCAGCCAAACAAGCCCCAAACGAATGCAAAGTCGCTTTATAACGAAAAAGACCGATTGAGTTTTGCGCTCGCTGCATTCGTTCCAGCTCGTGTTATTAGATCAAAAACTCGTCATTCTATGCAAATACGCAAGATTCATGCGTTTGGAGCAGCCAAACAAGCCCCAAACGAATGCAAAGTCGCTTTATAACGAAATCAGCCGTTTCAGTTTTGCGCTCGCTGCAGGCGTTCCAGCTCGTGTTATTAGATCAAAAACTCTTCATTCTATGCAAATACGCAAGATTCATGCGTTTCGAGCAGCCAAACAAGCCCCAAACGAATGCAAAGTCGCTTTATAACGAAAAAGACCGATTTAGTTTTGCGCTCGCTGCAGGCGTTCCAGCTCGAGTTATTCGATCAAAAACTCTTCATTCTATGCAAATATGCAAGATTCATGCGTTTGGAGCAGCCAAACAAGCCCCAAACGAATGCAAAGTCGCTTTATAACAAGATCGACCGATTCAGTTTTGCGCTCGCTGCATTCGTTCCAGCTCGTGTTATTAGATCAAAAACTCTTCATTTTATGCAAATACGCAAGATTCATGCGTTTCGAGCAGCCAAACAAGCCCCAAACGAATGCAAAGTCGCTTTATAATGAAATCGATAGAAATCGACCGATTTAGTTTTGCGCTCGCTGCAGGCGTTCCAGCTCGAGTTATTAGATCAAAAACTCGTCATTCTATGCAAATACGCAAGATTCATGCGTTTGGAGCAACCAAACAAGCCCCAAACGAATGCAAAGTCGCTTTATAACGAAAAAGACCGATTCAGTTTTGCGCTCGCTGCATTCGTTCCAGCTCGTGTTGTTAGATCAAAAACTCTTCATTCTATGCAAATACGCAAGATTCATGCGTTTCGAGCAGCCAAACAAGCCCCAAACGAATGCAAAGTCGCTTTATAACGAAATCGATAGAAATCGACCGATTCAGTTTTGCGCTCGCTGCATTCGTTCCAGCTCGTTTTATTAGATCAAAAACTCTTTATTCTATGCGAATACGCAAGATTCATGCGTTTAGAGCAGCCAAACAAGCCCCAAACGAATGCACAGACGCTTTTAAACGAAATTGAACGATTGAGTTTTGCGCTCGCCGTACGCGTTCCAGCTCGTGTCATTAGATCAAAAACTCTTTATTCTATGCAAATACGCAAGATTCATGCGTTTGGAGCAGCCAAACAAGCCCCAAACGAATGCAAAGTCGCTTTATAACGAAAAAGACCGATTCAGTTTTGCGCTCGCTGCATTCGTTCCAGCTCGTGTTATTAGATCAAAAACTCTTCATTCTATGCAAATACGCAAGATTCATGCATTTAGAGCAGCCAAACAAGCCCCAAACGAATGCACAGACGCTTTTAAACGAAATTGAACGATTGAGTTTTGCGCTCGCCGTACGCGTTCCAGCTCGTGTCATTAGATCAAAAACTCTTCATTCTATGCAAATACGCAAGATTCATGCGTTTGGAGCAGCCAAACAAGCCCCAAACGAATGCAAAGTCGCTTTACAACGAAATTGAACAATTGAGTTTTGCGCTCGCTGTACGCGTTCCAGCTCGTGTTATTCGATCAAAAACTCTTCATTCTATGCAAATACGCAAGATTCATGCGTTTGGAGCAGCCAAACAAGCCCTAAACGAATGCAAAGTCGCTTTATAACGAAATCGACCGATTCAGTTTTGCGCTCGCTGCAGGCGTTCCAGCTCGAGTTATTAAATCAAAAACTCTTCATTCTATGCAAATACGCAAGATTCATGCGTTTCGAGCAGCCAAACAAGCCCCAAACGAATGCAAAGTCGCTTTATAACGAAATCGATAGAAATCGACCGATTCAGTTTTGCGCTCGCTGCATTCGTTCCAGCTCGTTTTATTAGATCAAAAACTCTTTATTCTATGCGAATACGCAAGATTCATGCGTTTAGAGCAGCCAAACAAGCCCCAAACGAATGCACAGACGCTTTTAAACGAAATTGAACGATTGAGTTTTGCGCTCGCCGTACGCGTTCCAGCTCGTGTCATTAGATCAAAAACTCTTCATTCTATGCAAATACGCAAGATTCATGCGTTTCAAGCAGCTAAACAAGCCCCAGACGAATGCGAAGTCGCTTTATAACGAAATCGGCCTATTCAGTTTTGCGCTCGCTGCAGGCTTTCCGGCTCGTATTAATAGATCTAAAACTCTTCATTCTATGCAAATATGCAAGATTCATGCGTTTTGAGCAGCCAAACAAGCCCCAAACGAATTCAAAGTCGCTTTATAACGAAATCGAAAGAAATCGACCGATTCAGTTTTGCGCTCGCAGCATTCGTTCCAGCTCGTTTTATTAGATCAAACACTCTTTATTCTATGCGAATACGCAAGATTCATGCGTTTAGAGCAGCCAAACAAGCCCCAAACGAATGCACAGACGCTTTTAAACGAAATTGAACGATTGAGTTTTGCGCTCGCCGTACGCGTTCCAGCTCGTGTCATTAGATCAAAAACTCTTCATTCTGTGCAAATATGCAAGATTCATGCGTTTGGAGCAGCCAAACAAGCCCCAAACGAATGCAAAGTCGCTTTATAACGAAAAAGACCGATTGAGTTTTGCGCTCGCTGCATTCGTTCCAGCTCGTGTTATTAGATCAAAAACTCGTCATTCTATGCAAATACGCAAGATTCATGCGTTTGGAGCAGCCAAACAAGCCCCAAACGAATGCAAAGTCGCTTTATAACGAAATCAGCCGTTTCAGTTTTGCGCTCGCTGCAGGCGTTCCAGCTCGTGTTATTAGATCAAAAACTCTTCATTCTATGCAAATACGCAAGATTCATGCGTTTCGAGCAGCCAAACAAGCCCCAAACGAATGCAAAGTCGCTTTATAACGAAAAAGACCGATTTAGTTTTGCGCTCGCTGCAGGCGTTCCAGCTCGAGTTATTCGATCAAAAACTCTTCATTCTATGCAAATATGCAAGATTCATGCGTTTGGAGCAGCCAAACAAGCCCCAAACGAATGCAAAGTCGCTTTATAACAAAATCGACCGATTCAGTTTTGCGCTCGCTGCATTCGTTCCAGCTCGTGTTGTTAGATCAAAAACTCTTCTTTCTATGCAAATACGCAAGATTCATGCGTTTCGAGCAGCCAAACAAGCCCCAAACGAATGCAAAGTCGCTTTATAACAAAACCGACCGATTCAGTTTTGCGCTCGCTGCATTCGTTCCAGCTCGTGTTATTAGATCAAAAACTCTTCATTTTATGCAAATACGCAAGATTCATGCGTTTCGAGCAGCCAAACAAGCCCCAAACGAATGCAAAGTCGCTTTATAATGAAATCGATAGAAATCGACCGATTTAGTTTTGCGCTCGCTGCAGGCGTTCCAGCTCGAGTTATTAGATCAAAAACTCGTCATTCTATGCAAATACGCAAGATTCATGCGTTTGGAGCAACCAAACAAGCCCCAAACGAGTGCAAAGTCGCTTTATAACGAAAAAGACCGATTCAGTTTTGCGCTCGCTGCATTCGTTCCAGCTCGTGTTGTTAGATCAAAAACTCTTCATTCTATGCAAATACGCAAGATTCATGCGTTTCGAGCAGCCAAACAAGCCCCAAACGAATGCAAAGTCGCTTTATAACGAAATCGATAGAAATCGACCGATTCAGTTTTGCGCTCGCTGCATTCGTTCCAGCTCGTTTTATTAGATCAAAAACTCTTTATTCTATGCGAATACGCAAGATTCATGCGTTTAGAGCAGCCAAACAAGCCTCAAACGAATGCACAGACGCTTTTAAACGAAATTGAACGATTGAGTTTTGCGCTCGCCGTACGCGTTCCAGCTCGTGTCATTAGATCAAAAACTCTTTATTCTATGCAAATACGCAAGATTCGAGCGTTTGGAGCAGCCAAACAAGCCCCAAACGAATGCAAAGTCGCTTTATAACGAAATCGACCGATTCAGTTTTGCGCTTGCTGCAGGCTTTCCAGCTCGTATTAATAGATCTAAGACTCTTCATTCTGTGCAAATATGCAAGATTCGTGCGTTTGGAGCAGCCAAATAAGCCCCAAACGAATGCAAAGTCGCTTTAAAACGAAATTGAACGATTGAGTTTTGCGCTCGCTGTACACGTTCCAGCTCGTGTCATTAGATCAAAAACTCTTCATTCTATGCAAATACGCAAGATTCATGCGTTTGGAGCAGTTAAACGAGCCCTAAACGAATGCAAAGTCGCTTTATAACGAAATCGACCGATTCAGTTTTGCGCTCGCTGCAGGCGTTCCAGCTCGAGTTATTAGATCAAACACTCTTTATTCTATGCGAATACGCAAGATTCATGCGTTTAGAGCAGCCAAACAAGCCCCAAACGAATGCAAAGTCCCTTTATAACGAGAAAGACCGATTCAGTTTTGCGCTCGCTGCATTCGTTCCAGCTCGTGTTATTAGATCAGAAACTCTTCATTCTATGCAAATACGCAAGATTCATGCGTTTAGAGCAGCCAAACAAGCCCCAAACGAATGCAAAGTCGCTTTATAACGAAATCGGCCGATTCAGCGTTGCGCTCGCTGCAGGCGTTCCAGCTCGTGTTATTAGATCAAAAACTTTTCATTCTATGCAAATACGCAAGATTCATGCGTTTCGAGCAGCCAAACAAGCCCCAAACGAATGCAAAGTCACTTTAGAACGAAATTGAACGATTGAGTTTTACGCTCGCTGTACGCGGTCCAGCTCGTGTTGTTAGATCAAAAACTCTTCATTCTATGCAAATACGCAAGATTCATGCGTTTGGAGCAGCCGAACAAGCCCCAAACGAATGCAAAGTCGCTTTATAACGAAATCGACCGATTCAGTTTTGCGCTCGCTGCAGGCGTTTCAGCTCGTATTAATAGATCAAAAACTCTTCATTCTATGCAAATACGCAAGATTCATGCGTTTCAAGCAGCTAAACAAGCCCCAAACGAATGCGAAGTCGCTTTATAACGAAACTGGCCGATTCAGTTTTGCGCTCGCTGCATTCGTTCCAGCTCGTGTTATTAGATCAAAAACTCTTTATTCTATGCAAATACGCAAGATTCGAGCGTTTGGAGCAGCCAAACAAGCCCCAAACGAATGCAAAGTCACTTTATAACGAAATCGACCGATTCAGTTTTGCGCTCGCTGCATTCGTTCCAGCTCGAGTTATTAGATCAAAAACTCTTCATTCTATGCAAATACGCAAGATTCATGCGTTTCGAGCAGCCAAACAAGCCCCAAACGAATGCAAAGTCACTTTATAACGAAATCGACCGATTCTGTTTTGCGCTCGCTGCAGGCGTTCCAGCTCGTATTAATAGATCAAAAACTCTTCATTCTATGCAAATACGCAAGATTCGAGCGTTTGGAGCAGCCAAACAAGCCCCAAACGAATGCAAAGTCGCTTTATAACGAAATCGACCGATTCAGTTTTGCGCTCGCTGCAGGGTTTCCAGCTCGTATTAATAGATCTAAGACTCTTCCTTCTGTGCAAATATGCAAGATTCATGCGTTTGGAGCAGCCAAACAAGCCCCAAACGAATGCAAAGTCGCTTTATAACGAAAAAGACCGATTGAGTTTTGAGCTCGCTGCAGGCATTCCAGCTCGTGTTATTAGATCAAAAACTCGTCATTCTATGCAAATCCGCAAGATTCATGCGTTTGGAGCAGCCAAACAAGCCCCAAACGAATGCAAAGTCACTTTATAACGAAAAAGACCGATTCAGTTTTGCGCTCGCTGCATTCGTTCCAGCTCGAGTTATTAGATCAAAAACTCTTCATTCTATGCAAATACGCAAGATTCATGCGTTTCGAGCAGCCAAACAAGCCCCAAACGAATGCAAAGTCACTTTATAACGAAATCGACCGATTCTGTTTTGCGCTCGCTGCAGGCGTTCCAGCTCGTATTAATAGATCAAAAACTCTTCATTCTATGCAAATACGCAAGATTCGAGCGTTTGGAGCAGCCAAACAAGCCCCAAACGAATGCAAAGTCGCTTTATAACGAAATCGACCGATTCAGTTTTGCGCTCGCTGCAGGGTTTCCAGCTCGTATTAATAGATCTAAGACTCTTCCTTCTGTGCAAATATGCAAGATTCATGCGTTTGGAGCAGCCAAACAAGCCCCAAACGAATGCAAAGTCGCTTTATAACGAAAAAGACCGATTGAGTTTTGAGCTCGCTGCAGGCATTCCAGCTCGTGTTATTAGATCAAAAACTCGTCATTCTATGCAAATCCGCAAGATTCATGCGTTTGGAGCAGCCAAACAAGCCCCAAACGAATGCAAAGTCACTTTATAACGAAAAAGACCGATTCAGTTTTGCGCTCGCTGCATTCGTTCCAGCTCGTGTTATTAGATCAAAAACTCTTCATTCTATGCAAATACGCAAGATTCATGCGTTTGGAGCAGCCAAACAAGCCCCAAACGAATGCAAAGTCGCTTTATAACGAAATCGGCCGATTCAGTTTTGCGCTCGCTGCAGGCGTTCCAGCTCGTGTTATTAGATCAAAAACTTTTCATTCTATGCGAATACGCAAGATTCATGCGTTTAGAGCAGCCAAACAAGCCCCAAACGAATGCACAGACGCTTTTGAACGAAATTGAACGATTGAGTTTTGCGCTCGCCGTACGCGTTCCAGCTCGTGTTATTAGATCAAAAACTCTTCATTCTGTGCAAATATGCAAGATTCATGCGTTTGGAGCAGCCAAACAAGCCCCAAACGAATGCAAAGTCGCTTTAAAACGAAATTGAACGATTGTGTTTTGCGCTCGCTGTACGCGTTCCAGCTCGTGTCATTAGATCAAAAACTCTTCATTCTATGCAAATACGCAAGATTCATGCGTTTGGAGCAGCCAAACAAGCCCTAAACGAATGCAAAGTCGCTTTATAACGAAATCGACCGATTCAGTTTTGCGCTCGCTGCAGGCGTTCCAGCTCGAGTTATTAGATCAAAAACTCTTCATTCTATGCAAATACGCAAGATTCATGCGTTTGGAGCAGCCGAACAAGCCCCAAACGAATGCAAATTCGCTTTATGACGAAATCGACCGATTCAGTTTTGCGCTCGCTGCAAGCGTTCCAGCTCGTATTAATAGATCAAAAACTCCTCATTCTATGCAAATACGCAAGATTCATGCGTTTCAAGCAGCTAAACAAGCCCCAAACGAATGCGAAGTCGCTTTATAACGAAATCGGCCGACTCAGTTTTGCGCTCGCTGCATTCGTTCCAGCTCGTGTTATTAGATCAAAAACTCTTCATTCTATGCAAATACGCAAGATTCATGCGTTTGGAGCAGCCAAACAAGCCCCAAACGAATGCAAAGTCGCTTTATAACGAAATCGGCCGTTTCAGTTTTGCGCTCCCTGCATTCGTTCCAGCTCGTGTTATTAGATCAAAAACTCTTCATTCTATGCAAATACGCAAGATTCGAGCGTTTGGAGCAGCCAAACAAGCCCCAAACGAATGCAAAGTCGCTTTATAACGAAATCGACCGATTCAGTTTTGCGCTCGCTGCAGGCTTTCCAGCTCGTATTAATAGATCTAAGACTCTTCATTCTGTGCAAATATGCAAGATTCATGCGTTTGGAGCAGCCAAACAAGCACCAAACGAATGCAAAGTCGCTTTAAAACGAAATTGAACGATTGAGTTTCGCGCTCGCTGTACGCGTTCCAGCTCGTGTCATTAGATCAAAAACTCTTCATTCTATGCAAATACGCAAGATTCATGCGTTTCGAGCAGCCAAACAAGCCCTAAACGAATGCAAAGTCGCTTTATAACGAAATCGACCGATTCAGTTTTGCGCTCGCTGCAGGCGTTCCAGCTCGAGTTATTAGATCAAACACTGTTTATTCTATGCGAATACGCAAGATTCATGCGTTTAGAGCAGCCAAACAAGCCCTAAACGAATGCAAAGTCACTTTATAACGAAATTGAACGATTGAGTTTTGCGCTCGCTGTACGCGTTCCAGCTCGTGTTATTAGATCAAAAACTCTTCATTCTATGCAAATACGCAAGATTCATGCGTTTGGAGCAGCCGAACAAGCCCCAAACGAATGCAAAGTCCCTTTATAACGAAATCGACCGATTCAGTTTTGCGCTCGCTGCAGGCGTTCCAGCTCGTATTAATAGATCAAAAACTCTTCATTCTATGCAAATACGCAAGATTCATGCGTTTGGAGCAGCCAAACAAGCCCCAAACGAATGCAAAGTCGCTTTACAACGAAATTGAACGATTGAGTTTTGCGCTCGCTGTACGCGTTCCAGCTCGTGTTATTAGATCAAAAACTCTTCATTCTATGCAAATACGCAAGATTCATGCGTTTGGAGCAGCCAAACAAGCCCCAAACGAATGCAAAGTCGCTTTATAACGAAATCGGCCGATTCAGTTTTGCGCTCGCTGCAGGCGTTCCAGCTCGTGTTATGAGATCAAAAACTCTTCATTCTATGCAAATACGCAAGATTCATGCGTTTCGAGCAGCCAAACAAGCCCCAAACGAATGCAAAGTCGCTTTATAACGAAAAAGACCGATTTAGTTTTGCGCTCGCTGCAGGCGTTCCAGCTCGAGTTATTAGATCAAAAACTCTTCATTCTATGCAGATATGCAAGATTCATGCGTTTGGAGCAGCCAAACAAGCCCCAAACGAATGCAAAGTCGCTTTATAACGAAATCGACCGATTCAGTTTTGCGCTCGCTGCAGGCTTTCCAGCTCGTATTAATAGATCTAAGACTCTTCATTCTGTGCAAATATGCAAGATTCGTGCGTTTGGAGCAGCCAAACAAGCCCCAAACGAATGCAAAGTCGCTTTAAAACGAAATTGAACGATTGAGTTTTGCGCTCTCTGTACGCGTTCTAGCTCGTGTCATTAGATCAAAAACTCTTCATTCTATGCAAATACGCAAGATTCATGCGTTTGGTGCAGCCAAACAAGCCCTAAACGAATGCAAAGTCGCTTTATAACGAAATCGACCGATTCAGTTTTCCGCTCGCTGCAGGCGTTCCAGCTCGAGTTATTAGATCAAAAACTCTTTATTCTATGCAAACACGCAAGATTCATGCGTTTCAAGCAGCTAAACAAGCCCCAAACGACTGCGAAGTCGCTTTACAACGAAATCGGCCTATTCAGTTCTGCGCTCGCTGCAGGCGTTCCGGCTCGTATTAATAGATCAAAAACTCTTCATTCTATGCAAATACGCAAGATTCATGCGTTTCAAGCAGCTAAACAAGCCCCAGACGAATGCGAAGTCGCTTTATAACGAAATCGGCCTATTCAGTTTTGCGCTCGCTGCAGGCGTTCCAGCTCGTATCAATAGATCGAAAACTCCTCATTCTATGCAAATACGCAAAATTCAAGCGTTTGGAGCAGCCAAACAAGCCCCAAACGAATGCAAAGTCGCTTTATAACGAAATCGACCGATTCAGTTTTGCGCTCGCTGCAGGCTTTCCGGCTCGTATTAATAGATCTAAAACTCTTCATTCTATGCAAATATGCAAGATTCATGCGTTTTGAGCAGCCAAACAAGCCCCAAACGAATTCAAAGTCGCTTTATAACGAAATCGAAAGAAATCGACCGATTCAGTTTTGCGCTCGCAGCATTCGTTCCAGCTCGTTTTATTAGATCAAACACTCTTTATTCTATGCGAATACGCAAGATTCATGCGTTTAGAGCAGCCAAACAAGCCCCAAACGAATGCACAGACGCTTTTAAACGAAATTGAACGATAGAGTTTTGCGCTCGCCGTACGCGTTCCAGCTCGTGTCATTAGATCAAAAACTCTTCATTCTGTGCAAATATGCAAGATTCATGCGTTTGGAGCAGCCAAACAAGCCCCAAACGAATGCAAAGTCGCTTTATAACGAAAAAGACCGATTTAGTTTTGCGCTCGCTGCAGGCGTTCCAGCTCGAGTTATTAGATCAAAAACTCTTCATTCTATGCAGATATGCAAGATTCATGCGTTTGGAGCAGCCAAACAAGCCCCAAACGAATGCAAAGTCGCTTTATAACGAAATCGACCGATTCAGTTTTGCGCTCGCTGCAGGCTTTCCAGCTCGTATTAATAGATCTAAGACTCTTCATTCTGTGCAAATATGCAAGATTCGTGCGTTTGGAGCAGCCAAACAAGCCCCAAACGAATGCAAAGTCGCTTTAAAACGAAATTGAACGATTGAGTTTTGCGCTCTCTGTACGCGTTCTAGCTCGTGTCATTAGATCAAAAACTCTTCATTCTATGCAAATACGCAAGATTCATGCGTTTGGAGCAGCCAAACAAGCCCTAAACGAATGCAAAGTCGCTTTATAACGAAATCGACCGATTCAGTTTTCCGCTCGCTGCAGGCGTTCCAGCTCGAGTTATTAGATCAAAAACTCTTTATTCTATGCAAACACGCAAGATTCATGCGTTTCAAGCAGCTAAACAAGCCCCAAACGACTGCGAAGTCGCTTTACAACGAAATCGGCCTATTCAGTTCTGCGCTCGCTGCAGGCGTTCCGGCTCGTATTAATAGATCAAAAACTCTTCATTCTATGCAAATACGCAAGATTCATGCGTTTCAAGCAGCTAAACAAGCCCCAGACGAATGCGAAGTCGCTTTATAACGAAATCGGCCTATTCAGTTTTGCGCTCGCTGCAGGCGTTCCAGCTCGTATCAATAGATCGAAAACTCCTCATTCTATGCAAATACGCAAAATTCAAGCGTTTGGAGCAGCCAAACAAGCCCCAAACGAATGCAAAGTCGCTTTATAACGAAATCGACCGATTCAGTTTTGCGCTCGCTGCAGGCTTTCCGGCTCGTATTAATAGATCTAAAACTCTTCATTCTATGCAAATATGCAAGATTCATGCGTTTTGAGCAGCCAAACAAGCCCCAAACGAATTCAAAGTCGCTTTATAACGAAATCGAAAGAAATCGACCGATTCAGTTTTGCGCTCGCAGCATTCGTTCCAGCTCGTTTTATTAGATCAAACACTCTTTATTCTATGCGAATACGCAAGATTCATGCGTTTAGAGCAGCCAAACAAGCCCCAAACGAATGCACAGACGCTTTTAAACGAAATTGAACGATAGAGTTTTGCGCTCGCCGTACGCGTTCCAGCTCGTGTCATTAGATCAAAAACTCTTCATTCTGTGCAAATATGCAAGATTCATGCGTTTGGAGCAGCCAAACAAGCCCCAAACGAATGCAAAGTCGCTTTATAACGAAAAAGACCGATTGAGTTTTGCGCTCGCTGCATTCGTTCCAGCTCGTGTTATTAGATCAAAAACTCGTCATTCTATGCAAATACGCAAGATTCATGCGTTTGGAGCAGCCAAACAAGCCCCAAACGAATGCAAAGTCGCTTTATAACGAAATCAGCCGTTTCAGTTTTGCGCTCGCTGCAGGCGTTCCAGCTCGTGTTATTAGATCAAAAACTCTTCATTCCATGCAAATACGCAAGATTCATGCGTTTGGAGCAGCCAAACAAGCCCCAAACGAATGCAAAGTCGCTTTATAACAAGATCGACCGATTCAGTTTTGCGCTCGCTGCATTCGTTCCAGCTCGTGTTGTTAGATCAAAAACTCTTCTTTCTATGCAAATACGCAAGATTCATGCGTTTCGAGCAGCCAAACAAGCCCCAAACGAATGCAAAGTCGCTTTATAATGAAATCGATAGAAATCGACCGATTTAGTTTTGCGCTCGCTGCAGGCGTTCCAGCTCGAGTTATTAGATCAAAAACTCATCATTCTATGCAAATACGCAAGATTCATGCGTTTGGAGCAGCCAAACAAGCCCCAAACGAATGCAAAGTCGCTTTATAACGAAAAAGACCGATTCAGTTTTGCGCTCGCTGCATTCGTTCCAGCTCGTGTTATTAGATCAAAAACTCTTCATTCTATGCAAATACGCAAGATTCATGCATTTAGAGCAGCCAAACAAGCCCCAAACGAATGCACAGACGCTTTTAAACGAAATTGAACGATTGAGTTTTGCGCTCGCCGTACGCGTTCCAGCTCGTGTCATTAGATCAAAAACTCTTCATTCTATGCAAATACGCAAGATTCATGCGTTTGGAGCAGCCAAACAAGCCCCAAACGAATGCAAAGTCGCTTTACAACGAAATTGAACAATTGAGTTTTGCGCTCGCTGTACGCGTTCCAGCTCGTGTTATTAGATCAAAAACTCTTCATTCTATGCAAATACGCAAGATTCGAGCGTTTGGAGCAGCCAAACAAGCCCCAAACGAATGCAAAGTCGCTTCATAACGAAATCGGCCGATTCAGTTTTGCGCTCGCTGCAGGCGTTCCAGCTCGTGTTATTAGATCAAAAACTTTTCATTCTATGCAAATACGCAAGATTCATGCGTTTCGAGCAGCCAAACAAGCCCCAAACGAATGCAAAGACACTTTATAACGAAATTGAACGATTGAGTTTTGCGCTCGCTGCACGCGTTCCAGCTCGTGTTATTCGATCAAAAACTCTTCATTCTATGCAAATACGCAAGATTCATGCGTTTGGAGCAGCCAAACAAGCCCTAAACGAATGCAAAGTCGCTTTATAACGAAATCGACCGATTCAGTTTTGCGCTCGCTGCAGGCGTTCCAGCTCGAGTTATTAAATCAAAAACTCTTCATTCTATGCAAATACGCAAGATTCATGCGTTTCGAGCAGCCAAACAAGCCCCAAACGAATGCAAAGTCGCTTTATAACAAAATCGACCGATTCAGTTTTGCGCTCGCTGCATTCGTTCCAGCTCGTGTTATTAGATCAAAAACTCTTCATTTTATGCAAATACGCAAGATTCATGCGTTTCGAGCAGCCAAACAAGCCCCAAACAAATGCAAAGTCGCTTTATAACGAAATCGGCCGATTCAGTTTTGCGCTCGCTGCAGGCGTTCCAGCTCGTGTTATTAGATCAAAAACTTTTCATTCTATGCAAATACGCAAGATTCATGCGTTTCGAGCAGCCAAACAAGCCCCAAACGAATGCAAAGTCACTTTATAACGAAATTGAACGATTGAGTTTTGCGCTCGCTGTACGCGTTCCAGCTCGTGTTATTAGATCAAAAACTCTTCATTCTATGCAAATACGCAAGATTCATGCGTTTGGAGCAGCCGAACAAGCCCCAAACGAATGCAAAGTCGCTTTATAACGAAATCGACCGATTCAGTTTTGCGCTCGCTGCAGGCGTTCCAGCTCGTATTAATAGATCAAAAACTCTTCATTCTATGCAAATACGCAAGATTCATGCGTTTCAAGCAGCTAAACAAGCCCCAAACGAATGCGAAGTCGCTCTATAACGAAATGGGCCGATTCAGTTTTGCGCTCGCTGCATTCGTTCCAGCTCGTGTTATTAGATCAAAAACTCTTTATTCTATGCAAATACGCAAGATTCGAGCGTTTGGAGCAGCCAAACAAGCCCCAAACGAATGCAAGGTCGCTTTACAACGAAATCGGCCTATTGAGTTTTGCGCTCGCTGCAGGCGTTCCAGCTCGTATTAATAGATCAAAAACTCTTCATTCTATGCAAATACGCAAGATTCATGCGTTTCAAGCAGCTAAACAAGCCCCAGACGAATGCGAAGTCGCTTTATAACGAAATCGGCCTATTCAGTTTTGCGCTCGCGGCAAGCGTTCCAGCTCGAGTTATTAGATCAAAAACTCTTCATTCTATGCAAATATGCAAGATTCATGCGTTTGGAGCAGCCAAACAAGCCCCAAACGAATGCAAAGTCGCTTTATAACAAAATCGACCGATTCGGTTTTGCGCTCGCTGCATTCGTTCCAGCTCGTGTTCTTAGATCAAAAACTCTTTATTCTATGCAAATACGCAAGATTCGAGCGTTTGGAGCAGCCAAACAAGCCCCAAACGAATGCAAAGTCGCTTTAAATCGAAATTGAACGATTGAGTTTTGCGCTCGCTGTACACGTTCCAGCTCGTGTCATTAGATCAAAAACTCTTCATTCTATGCAAGTACGCAAGATTCATGCGTTTGGAGCAGTTAAACGAGCCCTAAACGAATGCAAAGTCGCTTTATAACGAAATCGACCGATTCAGTTTTGCGCTCGCTGCAGGCGTTCCAGCTCGAGTTATTAGATCAAACACTCTTTATTCTATGCGAATACGCAAGATTCATGCGTTTAGAGCAGCCAAACAAGCCCCAAACGAATGCAAAGTCGCTTTATAACGAAAAAGACCGATTCAGTTTTGCGCTCGCTGCATTCGTTCCAGCTCGTGTTATTAGATCAGAAACTCTTCATTCTATGCAAATACGCAAGATTCATGCGTTTGGAGCAGCCAAACAAGCCCCAAACGAATGCAAAGTCGCTTTATAACGAAATCGGCCGATTCAGTTTTGCGCTCGCTGCAGGCGTTCCAGCTCGTGTTATTAGATCAAAAACTTTTCATTCTATGCAAATACGCAAGATTCATGCGTTTCGAGCAGCCAAACAAGCCCCAAACGAATGCAAAGTCACTTTATAACGAAATTGAACGATTGAGTTTTACGCTCGCTGTACGCGGTCCAGCTCGTGTTGTTAGATCAAAAACTCTTCATTCTATGCAAATACGCAAGATTCATGCGTTTGGAGCAGCCGAACAAGCCCCAAACGAATGCAAAGTCGCTTTATAACGAAATCGACCGATTCAGTTTTGCGCTCGCTGCAGGCGTTCCAGCTCGTATTAATAGATCAAAAACTCTTCATTCTATGCAAATACGCAAGATTCATGCGTTTCAAGCAGCTAAACAAGCCCCAAACGAATGCGAAGTCGCTTTATAACGAAATGGGCCGATTCAGTTTTGCGCTCGCTGCATTCGTTCCAGCTCGTGTTATTAGATCAAAAACTCTTTATTCTATGCAAATACGCAAGATTCGAGCGTTTGGAGCAGCCAAACAAGCCCCAAACGAATGCAAAGTCACTTTATAACGAAATCGACCGATTCAGTTTTGCGCTCGCTGCAGGCTTTCCAGCTCGTATTAATAGATCTAAGACTCTTCATTCTGTGCAAATATGCAAGATTCATGCGTTTGGAGCAGCCAAACAAGCCCCAAACGAATGCAAAGTCGCTTTATAACGAAAAAGACCGATTGAGTTTTGAGCTCGCTGCAGGCATTCCAGCTCGTGTTATTAGATCAAAAACTCGTCATTCTATGCAAATCCGCAAGATTCATGCGTTTGGAGCAGCCAAACAAGCCCCAAACGAATGCAAAGTCGCTTTATAACGAAAACGACCGATTCAGTTTTGCGCTCGCTGCATTCGTTCCAGCTCGTGTTATTAGATCAAAAACTCTTCATTCTATGCAAATACGCAAGATTCATGCGTTTGGAGCAGCCGAACAAGCCCCAAACGAATGCAAAGTCGCTTTATAACGAAATCGACCGATTCAGTTTTGCGCTCGCTGCAGGCGTTCCAGCTCGTATTAATAGATCAAAAACTCTTCATTCTATGCAAATACGCAAGATTCATGCGTTTCAAGCAGCTAAACAAGCCCCAAACGAATGCGAAGTCGCTTTATAACGAAATGGGCCGATTCAGTTTTGCGCTCGCTGCATTCGTTCCAGCTCGTGTTATTAGATCAAAAACTCTTTATTCTATGCAAATACGCAAGATTCGAGCGTTTGGAGCAGCCAAACAAGCCCCAAACGAATGCAAGGTCGCTTTACAACGAAATCGGCCTATTCTGTTTTGCGCTCGCTGCAGGCGTTCCAGCTCGTATTAATAGATCAAAAACTCTTCATTCTATGCAAATACGCAAGATTCATGCGTTTCAAGCAGCTAAACAAGCCCCAGACGAATGCGAAGTCGCTTTATAACGAAATCGGCCTATTCAGTTTTGCGCTCGCGGCAAGCGTTCCAGCTCGAGTTATTAGATCAAAAACTCTTCATTCTATGCAAATATGCAAGATTCATGCGTTTGGAGCAGCCAAACAAGCCCCAAACGAATGCAAAGTCGCTTTATAACAAAATCGACCGATTCGGTTTTGCGCTCGCTGCATTCGTTCCAGCTCGTGTTCTTAGATCAAAAACTCTTTATTCTATGCAAATACGCAAGATTCGAGCGTTTGGAGCAGCCAAACAAGCCCCAAACGAATGCAAAGTCGCTTTATAACGAAATCGACCGATTCAGTTTTGCGCTCGCTGCAGGCTTTCCAGCTCGTATTAATAGATCTAAGACTCTTCATTCTGTGCAAATATGCAAGATTCGTGCGTTTGGAGCAGCCAAACAAGCCCCAAACGAATGCAAAGTCGCTTTAAAACGAAATTGAACGATTGAGTTTTGCGCTCGCTGTACACGTTCCAGCTCGTGTCATTAGATCAAAGACTCTTCATTCTATGCAAATACGCAAGATTCATGCGTTTGGAGCAGTTAAACGAGCCCTAAACGAATGCAAAGTCGCTTTATAACGAAATCGACCGATTCAGTTTTGCGCTCGCTGCAGGCGTTCCAGCTCGAGTTATTAGATCAAACACTCTTTATTCTATGCGAATACGCAAGATTCATGCGTTTAGAGCAGCCAAACAAGCCCCAAACGAATGCAAAGTCGCTTTATAACGAAAAAGACCGATTCAGTTTTGCGCTCGCTGCATTCGTTCCAGCTCGTGTTATTAGATCAGAAACTCTTCATTCTACGCAAATACGCAAGATTCATGCGTTTGGAGCAGCCAAACAAGCCCCAAACGAATGCAAAGTCGCTTTATAACGAAATCGACCGATTCAGTTTTGCGCTCGCTGCAGGCGTTCCAGCTCGAGTTATTAGATCAAACACTCTTTATTCTATGCGAATACGCAAGATTCATGCGTTTAGAGCAGCCAAACAAGCCCCAAACGAATGCAAAGTCACTTTATAACGAAATTGAACGATTGAGTTTTACGCTCGCTGTACGCGGTCCAGCTCGTGTTGTTAGATCAAAAACTCTTCATTCTATGCAAATACGCAAGATTCATGCGTTTGGAGCAGCCGAACAAGCCCCAAACAAATGCAAAGTCGCTTTATAACGAAATCGACCGATTCAGTTTTGCGCTCGCTGCAGGCGTTCCAGCTCGTATTAATAGATCAAAAACTCTTCATTCTATGCAAATACGCAAGATTCATGCGTTTCAAGCAGCTAAACAAGCCCCAAACGAATGCAAAGTCGCTTTATAACGAAATCGGCCGTTTCAGTTTTGCGCTCCCTGCATTCGTTCCAGCTCGTGTTATTAGATCAAAAACTCTTCATTCTATGCAAATACGCAAGATTCGAGCGTTTAGAGCAGCCAAACAAGCCCCAAACGAATGCAAAGTCGCTTTATAACGAAATCGACCGATTCAGTTTTGCGCTCGCTGCAGGCTTTCCAGCTCGTATTAATAGATCTAAGACTCTTCATTCTGTGCAAACATGCAAGATTCATGCGTTTGGAGCAGCCAAACAAGCACCAAACGAATGCAAAGTCGCTTTATAACGAAATCGGCCGATTCAGTTTTGCGCTCGCTGTACGCGTTCCAGCTCGTGTTATTAGATCAAAAACTCTTCATTCTATGCAAATACGCAAAATTCGAGCGTTTGGAGCAGCCAAACAAGCCCCAAACGAATGCAAGGTCGCTTTACAACGAAATCGGCCTATTCAGTTTTGCGCTCGCTGCAGGCGTTCCAGCTCGTATTAATAGATCAAAAACTCTTCATTCTATGCAAATACGCAAGATTCATGCGTTTCAAGCAGCTAAACAAGCCCCAGACGAATGCGAAGTCGCTTTATAACGAAATCGGCCGATTCAGTTTTGCGCTCGCTGCATTCGCTCCAGCTCGTGTTATTAGATCAAAAACTCTTTATTCTATGCAAATACGCAAGATTCGAGCGTTTGGAGCAGCCAAACAAGCCCCAAACGAATGCAAGGTCGCTTTACAACGAAATCGGCCTATTCAGTTTTTCGCTCGCTGCAGGCGTTCCAGCTCGTATTAATAGATCAAAAACTCTTCATTCTATGCAAATACGCGAGATTCATGCGTTTCAAGCAGCTAAACTAGCCCCAGACGAATGCGAAGTCGCTTTATAACGAAATCGGCCTATTCAGTTTTGCGCTCGCTGCAAGCGTTCCAGCTCGAGTTATTAGATCAAAAACTCTTCATTCTATGCAAATATGCAAGATTCATGCGTTTGGAGCAGCCAAACAAGCCCCAAACGAATGCAAAGTCGCTTTATAACAAAATCGACCGATTCGGTTTTGCGCTCGCTGCATTCGTTCCAGCTCGTGTTATTAGATCAAAAACTCTTTATTCTATGCAAATACGCAAGATTCGAGCGTTTGGAGCAGCCAAACAAGCCCCAAACGAATGCAAAGTCGCTTTATAACGAAATCGACCGATTTAGTTTTGCGCTCGCTGCAGGCTTTCCAGCTCGTGTCATTAGATCAAAAACTCTTCATTCTATGCAAATACGCAAGATTCATGCTTTTGGAGCAGATAAACAAGCCCTAAACGAATGCAAAGTCGCTTTATAACGAAATCGACCGATTCAGTTTTGCGCTCGCTGCAGGCGTTCCAGCTCGAGTTATTAGATCGAACACTCTTTATTCTATGCGAATACGCAAGATTCATGCGTTTAGAGCAGCCAAACAAGCCCCAAACGAATGCACAGACGCTTTTAAACGAAATTGAACGATTGAGTTTTGCGCTCGCCGTACGCGTTCCAGCTCGTGTCATTAGATCAAAAACTCTTCATTCTGTGCAAATATGCAAGATTCATGCGTTTGGAGCAGCCAAACAAGCCCCAAATGAATGCAAAGTCGCTTTAAAACGAAATTGAACGATTGAATTTTGCGCTCGCTGTACGCGTTCCAGCTCGTGTCATTAGATCAAAAACTCTTCATTCTATGCAAATACGCAAGATTCATGCGTTTGGAGCAGATAAACAAGCCCTAAACGAATGCAAAGTCGCTTTATAACGAAATCGACCGATTCAGTTTTGCGCTCGCTGCAGGCGTTCCAGCTCGAGTTATAAGATCAAACACTCTTTATTCTATGCGAATACGCAAGATTCATGCGTTTAGAGCAGCCAAACAAGCCCCAAACGAATGCACAGACGCTTTTAAACGAAATTGAACGATTGAGTTTTGCGCTCGCCGTACGCGTTCCAGCTCGTGTCATTAGATCAAAAACTCTTCATTCTGTGCAAATATGCAAGATTCATGCGTTTGGAGCAGCCAAACAAGCCCCAAATGAATGCAAAGTCGCTTTAAAACGAAATTGAACGATTGAATTTTGCGCTCGCTGTACGCGTTCCAGCTCGTGTCATTAGATCAAAAACTCTTCATTCTATGCAAATACGCAAGATTCATGCGTTTGGAGCAGCCAAACAAGCCCTAAACGAATGCAAAGTCGCTTTATAACGAAATCGACCGATTCAGTTTTGCGCTCGCTGCAGGCGTTCAAGCTCGAGTTATTAGATCAAAAACTCTTCATTCTATGCAAATACGCAAGATTCATGCGTTTCGAGCAGCCAAACAAGCCCCAAACGAATGCAAAGTCGCTTTATAACAAAATCGACCGATTCAGTTTTGCGCTCGCTGCATTCGTTCCAGCTCGTGTTATTAGATCAAAAACTCTTCATTTTATGCAAATACGCAAGATTCATGCGTTTCGAGCAGCCAAACAAGCCCCAAACGAATGCAAAGTCGCTTTATAACGAAATCGGCCGATTCAGTTTTGCGCTCGCTGCAGGCGTTCCAGCTCGTGTTATTAGATCAAAAACTTTTCATTCAATGCAAATACGCAAGATTCATGCGTTTCGAGCAGCCAAACAAGCCCCAAACGAATGCAAAGTCACTTTATAACGAAATCGACCGATTCAGTTTTGCGCTCGCTGCAGGCGTTCCAGCTCGTATTAATAGATCAAAAACTCTTCATTCTATGCAAATACGCAAGATTCATGCGTTTCAAGCAGCTAAACAAGCCCCAAACGAATGCGAAGTCGCTTTATAACGAAATGGGCCGATTCAGTTTTGCGCTCGCTGCATTCGTTCCAGCTCGTGTTATTCGATCAAAAACTCTTTATTCTATGCAAATACGCAAGATTCGAGCGTTTGGAGCAGCCAAACAAGCCCCAAACGAATGCAAAGTCACTTTATAACGAAATCGACCGATTCAGTTTTGCGCTCGCTGCAGGCTTTCCAGCTCGTGTTATTAGATCAAAAACTCTTCATTCTGTGCAAATATGCAAGATTCATGCGTTTGGAGCAGCCAAACAAGCCCCAAACGAATGCAAAGTCGCTTTATAACGAAAAAGACCGATTGAGTTTGGCGCTCGCTGCAGGCATTCCAGCTCGTGTTATTAGATCAAAAACTCGTCATTCAATGCAAATACGCAAGATTAATGCGTTTGGAGCAGCCCACCAAGCCCCAAACGTATGCAAAGTCGCTTTATAACGAAAAAGACCGATTCAGTTTTGCGCTCGCTGCATTCGTTCCAGCTCGTGTTATTAGATCAAAAACTCTTCATTCTATGCAAATACGCAAGATTCATGCGTTTGGAGCAGCCAAACAAGCCCCAAACGAATGCAAAGTCGCTTTATAACGAAATCGGCCGATTCAGTTTTGCGCTCGCTGCAGGCGTTCCAGCTCGTGTTATTAGATCAAAAACTTTTCATTCTATGCAAATACGCAAGATTCATGCGTTTCGAGCAGCCAAACAAGCCCCAAACGAATGCAAAGTCACTTTATAACGAAATTGAACGATTGAGTTTTGCGCTCGCTGTACGCGTTCCAGCTCATGTTATTAGATCAAAAACTCTTCATTCTATGCAAATACGCAAGATTCATGCGTTTGGAGCAGCCGAACAAGCCCCAAACGAATGCAAAGTCGCTTTATAACGAAAAAGACCGATTGAGTTTTGCGCTCGCTGCAGGCATTCCAGCTCGTGTTATTAGATCAAAAACTCGTCATTCTATGCAAATACGCAAGATTCATGCGTTTGGAGCAGCCAAACAAGCCCCAAACGAATGCAAAGACGCTTTATAACGAAAAAGACCGATTCAGTTTTGCGCACGCTGCATTCGTTCCAGCTCGTGTTATTAGATCAAAAACTCTTCATTCTATGCAAATACGCAAGATTCATGCGTTTGGAGCAGCCAAACAAGCCCCAAACGAATGCAAAGTCGCTTTATAACGAAATCGGCCTATTCAGTTTTGCGCTCGCTGCAGGCGTTCCAGCTCGTATCAATAGATCAAAAACTCTTCATTCTATGCAAATACGCAAAATTCGAGCGTTTGGAGCAGCCAAACAAGCCCCAAACGAATGCAAAGTCGCTTTATAACAAAATCGACCGATTCAGTTTTGCGCTCGCTGCAGGCTTTCCGGCTCGTATTAATAGATCTAAAACTCTTCATTCTATGCAAATATGCAAGATTCATGCGTTTTGAGCAGCCAAACAAGCCCCAAACGAATGCACAGACGCTTTTAAACGAAATTGAACGATTGAGTTTTGCGCTCACCGTACGCGTTCCAGCTCGTGTCATTAGATCAAAAACTCTTCATTCTATGCAAATACGCAAGATTCATGCGTTTGGAGCAGCCAAACAAGCCCCAAACGAATGCAAAGTCGCTTTACAACGAAATTGAACGATTGAGTTTTGCGCTTGCTGTACGCGTTCCAGCTCGTGTTATTAGATCAAAAACTCTTCATTCTATGCAAATACGCGAGATTCATGCGTTTGGAGCAGCCAAACAAGCCTCAAACGAATGCAAAGTCGCTTTATAACGAAATCGGCCGATTCAGTTTTGCGCTCGCTGCCTGCGTTCCAGCTCGTGTTATTAGATCAAAAACTCTTCATTCCATGCAAATACGCAAGATTCATGCGTTTCGAGCAGCCAAACAAGCTCGAAACGAATGCAAAGTCGCTTTATAACGAAATCGGCCGATTCAGTTTTGCGCTCGCTGCAGGCGTTCCAGCTCGTGTTATTAGATCAAAAACTCTTTATTCTATGCAAATACGCAAGATTCATGCGTTTCGAGCAGCCAAACAAGCCCCAAACGAATGCAAAGTCGCTTTATAACGAAAAAGACCGATTTAGTTTTGCGCTCGCTGCAGGCGTTCCAGCTCGAGTTATTAGATCAAAAACTCTTCATTCTATGCAAATATGCAAGATTCATGCGTTTGGAGCAGCCAAACAAGCCCCAAACGAATGCAAAGTCGCTTTATAACGAAAAAGACCGATTGAGTTTTGCGCTCGCTGCAGGCATTCCAGCTCGTGTTATTAGATCAAAAACTCGTCATTCTATGCAAATACGCAAGATTCATGCGTTTGGAGCAGCCAAACAAGCCCCAAACGAATGCAAAGTCGCTTTATAACGAAAAAGACCGATTCAGTTTTGCGCTCGCTGCATTCGTTCCAGCTCGTGTTATTAGATCAAAAACTTTTCATTCTATGCAAATACGCAAGATTCATGCGTTTATAGCAGCCAAACAAGCCCCAAACGAATGCAAAGTCGCTTTATAACGAAATCGGCCGATTCAGTTTTGCGCTCGCTGCAGGCGTTCCAGCTCGTGTTATTAGATCAAGAACTTTTCATACTATGCAAATACGCAAGATTTATGCGTTTCGAGCAGCCAAACAAGCCCCAAACGAATGCAAAGTCACTTCATAACGAAATTGAACGATTGAGTTTTGCGCTTGCTGTACGCGTTCCAGCTCGTGTTATTAGATCAAAAACTCTTCATTCTATGCAAATACGCAAGATTCATGCGTTTGGAGCAGCCGAACAAGCCCCAAACGAATGCAAAGTCGCTTTATAACGAAATCGACCGATTCAGTTTTGCGCTCGCTGCAGGCGTTCCAGCTCGAGTTATTAGATCAAAAACTCTTCATTCTATGCAAATACGCAAGATTCATGCGTTTCGAGCAGCCAAACAAGTCCCAAACGAATGCAAAGTCGCTTTATAACGAAATCGGCCGATTCCGTTTTGCGCTCGCTGCAGGCGTTCCAGCTCGTGTTATTAGATCAAAAACTCTTCATTCTATGCAAATACGCAAGATTCATGCGTTTCGAGCAGCCAAACAAGCCCCAAACGAATGCAAAGTCGCTTTATAACGAAAAAGACCGATTTAGTTTTGCGCTCGCTGCAGGCGTTCCAGCTCGAGTTATTAGATCAAAAACTCGTCATTCTATGCAAATATGCAAGATTCATGCGTTTGGAGCAGCCAAACAAGCCCCAAACGAATGCAAAGTCGCTTTATAACAAAATCGACCGATTCAGTTTTGCGCTCGCTGCATTCGTTCCAGCTCGTGTTATTAGATCAAAAACTCTTCATTTTATGCAAATACGCAAGATTCATGCGTTTCGAGCAGCCAAACAAGCCCCAAACGAATGCAAAGTCGCTTTATAACGAAAAAGACCGATTTAGTTTTGCGCTCGCTGCAGGCGTTCTAGCTCGTGTTATTAGATCAAAAACTCGTCATTCTATGCAAATACGCAAGATTCATGCGTTTCGAGCAGCCAAACAAGCCCCAAACGAATGCAAAGTCGCTTTATAACGAAAAAGACCGATTTAGTTTTGCGCTCGCTGCAGGCGTTCCAGCTCGAGTTATTAGATCAAAAACTCGTCATTCTATGCAAATATGCAAGATTCATGCGTTTGGAGCAGCCAAACAAGCCCCAAACGAATGCAAAGTCGCTTTATAACAAAATCGACCGATTCAGTTTTGCGCTCGCTGCATTCGTTCCAGCTCGTGTTATTAGATCAAAAACTCTTCATTTTATGCAAATACGCAAGATTCATGCGTTTCGAGCAGCCAAACAAGCCCCAAACGAATGCAAAGTCGCTTTATAACGAAAAAGACCGATTTAGTTTTGCGCTCGCTGCAGGCGTTCTAGCTCGTGTTATTAGATCAAAAACTTTTCATTCTATGCAAATACGCAAGATTCATGCGTTTCGAGCAGCCAAACAAGCCCCAAACGAATGCAAAGTCACCTTATAACGAAATTGAACGATTGAGTTTTGCGCTCGCTGTACGCGTTCCAGCTCGTGTTATTAGATCAAAAACTCTTCATTCTATGCAAATACGCAAGATTCATGCGTTTGGAGCAGCCGAACAAGCCCCAAACGAATGCAAAGTCGCTTTATAACGAAATCAACCGATTCAGTTTTGCGCTCGCTGCAGGCGTTCCAGCTCGTATTAATAGATCAAAAACTCTTCATTCTATGCAAATACGCAAGATTCATGCGTTTCAAGCAGCTAAACAAGCCCCAAACGAATGCGAAATCGCTTTATAACGAAATCGGCCGATTCAGTTTTGCGCTCGCTGCATTCGTTCCAGCTCGTGTTATTAGATCAAAAACTCTTTATCCTATGCAAATACGCAAGATTCGAGCGTTTGGAGCAGCCAAACAAGCCCCAAACGAATGCAAAGTCACTTTATAACGAAATCGCCCGATTCAGTTTTGCGCTCGCTGCAGGCTTTCCAGCTCGTATTAATAGATCTAAGACTCTTCATTCTGTGCAAATATGCAAGATTCATGCGTTTGGAGCAGCCAAACAAGCCCCAAACGAATGCAAAGTCGCTTTATAACGAAAAAGACCGATTGAGTTTTGCGCGCGCTGCAGGCATTTCAGCTCGTGTTATTAGATCAAAAACTCGTCATTCTATGCAAATACGCAAGATTCATGCGTTTGGAGCAGCCAAACAAGCCCCAAACGAATGCAAAGTCGCTATATAACGAAATCGACCGATTCAGTTTTGCGCTCGCTGCAGGCTTTCCAGCTCGTATTAATAGATCTAAGACTCTTCATTCTGTGCAAATATGCAAGATTCATGCGTTTGGAGCAGCCAAACAAGCCCCAAACGAATGCAAAGTCGCTTTAAAACGAAATTGAACGATTGAGTTTTGCGCTCGCTGTACGCGTTCCAGCTCGTGTCATTAGATCAAAAACTCTTCATTCTATGCAAATACGCAAGATTTATGCGTTTCAAGCAGCTAAACAAGCCCCAAACGACTGCGAAGTCACTTTACAACGAAATCGGCCCATTCAGTTTTGCGCTCGCTGCAGGCGTTCCAGCTCGTATTAATAGATCAAAAACTCTTCATTCTATGCAAATACGCAAGATTCATGCGTTTCAAGCAGCTAAACAAGCCCCAGACGAATGCGAAGTCGCTTTATAACGAAATCGGCCTATTCAGTTTTGCGCTCGCTGCAGGCGTTCCAGCTCGTATCAATAGATCAAAAACTCTTCATTCTATGCAAATACGCAAAATTCGAGCGTTTGGAGCAGCCAAACAAGCCCCAAACGAATGCAAAGTCGCTTTATAACGAAATCGACCGATTCAGTTTTGCGCTCGCTGCAGGCTTTCCGGCTCGTATTAATAGATCTAAAACTGTTCATTCTATGCAAATATGCAAGATTCATGCGTTTTGAGCAGCCAAACAAGCCCCAAACGAATGCAAAGTCGCTTTATAACGAAATCGATAGAAATCGACCTCATTCAGTTTTGCGCTCGCTGCATTCGTTCCAGCTCGTTTTATTAGATCAAACACTCTTTATTCTATGCGAATACGCAAGATTCATGCGTTTAGAGCAGCCAAACAAGCCCCAAACGAATGCACAGACGCTTTTAAACGAAATTGAACGATTGAGTTTTGCGCTCGCCGTACGCATTCCAGCTCGTGTCATTAGATCAAAAACTCTTCATTCTATGCAAATACGCAAGATTCATGCGTTTGGAGCAGCCAAACAAGCCCCAAACGAATGCAAAGTCGCTTTACAACGAAATTGAACGATTGAGTTTTGCGCTTGCTGTACGCGTTCCAGCTCGTGTTATTAGATCAAAAACTCTTCATTCTATGCAAATACGCAAGATTCATGCTTTTGGAGCAGCCAAACAAGCCCCAAACGAATGCAAAGTCGCTTTATAACGAAATCGGCCGATTCAGTTTTGCGCTCGCTGCAGGCGTTCCAGCTCGTGTTATTAGATCAAAAACTCTTCATTCCATGCAAATACGCAAGATTCATGCGTTTCGAGCAGCCAAACAAGCCCCAAACAAATGCAAAGTCGCTTTATAACGAAATCGGCCGATTGAGTTTTGCGCTCGCTGCAGGCGATCCAGCTCGTGTTATTAGATCAAAAACTCTTTATTCTATGCAAATACGCAAGATTCATGCGTTTCGAGCAGCCAAACAAGCCCCAAACGAATGCAAAGTCGCTTTATAACGAAAAAGACCGATTTAGTTTTGCGCTCGCTGCAGGCATTCCAGCTTGTGTTATTAGATCAAAAACTCGTTATTCTATGCAAATACGCAAGATTCATGCGTTTGGAGCAGCCAAACAAGCCCCAAACGAATGCAAAGTCGCTTTACAACGAAAAAGACCGATTCAGTTTTGCGCTCGCTGCATTCGTTCCAGCTCGTGTTATTAGATCAAAAACTTTTCATTCTATGCGAATACGCAAGATTCATGCGTTTAGAGCAGCCAAACAAGCCCCAAACGAATGCACAGACGCTTTTGAACGAAATTGAACGATTGTGTTTTGCGCTCGCCGTACGCGTTCCAGCTCGTGTCATTAGATCAAAAACTCTTCATTCTGTGCAAATATGCAAGATTCATGCGTTTGGAGCAGCCAAACAAGCCCCAAACGAATGCAAAGTCGCTTTAAAACGAAATTGAACGATTGTGTTTTGCGCTCGCTGTACGCGTTCCAGCTCGTGGCATTAGATCAAAAACTCTTCATTCTATGCAAATACGCAAGATTCATGCGTTTGGAGCAGCCAAACAAGCCCTAAACGAATGGAAAGTCGCTTTATAACGAAATCGACCGATTCAGTTTTGCGCTCGCTGCAGGCGTTCCAGCTCGAGTTATAAGATCAAAAACTCTTCATTCTATGCAAATACGCAAGATTCATGCGTTTGGAGCAGCCGAACAAGCCCCAAACGAATGCAAAGTCGCTTGATGACGAAATCGACCGATTCAGTTTTGCGCTCGCTGCAGGCGTTCCAGCTCGTATTAATAGATCAAAAACTCTTCATTCCATGCAAATACGCAAGATTCATGCGTTTCAAGCAGCTAAACAAGCCCCAAACGAATGCGAAGTCGCTTTATAACGAAATCGGCCGATTCAGTTTTGCGCTCGCTGCATTCGTTCCAGCTCGTGTTATTAGATCAAAAACTCTTTATTCTATGCAAATACGCAAGATTCGAGCGTTTGGAGCAGCCAAACAAACCCCAAACGAATGCAAAGTCACTTTATAACAAAATCGACCGATTCAGTTTTGCGCTCGCTGCAGGCTTTCCAGCTCGTATTAATAGATCTAAGACTCTTCATTGTGTGCAAATATGCAAGATTCATGCGTTTGGAGCAGCCAAACAAGCCCCAAACGAATGCAAAGTCGCTTTATAACGAAAAAGACCGATTCAGTTTTGCGCTCGCTGCATTCGTTCCAGCTCGTGTTATTAGATCGAAACTCTTCATTGTATGCAAATAAGCAAGATTCATGCGTTTGGAGCAGCCAAACAAGCCCCAAACGAATGCAAAGTCGCTTTATAACGAAATCGGCCGTTTCAGTTTTGCGCTCGCTGCATTCGTTCCAGCTCGTGTTATTAGATCAGAAACTCTTCACTCTATGCAAATACGCAAGATTCTTGCGTTTGGAGCAGCCAAACAAGCCCTAAACGAATGCAAAGTCGCTTTACAACGAAATTGAACGTGTGAGTTTTGCGCTTGCTGTACGCGTTCCAGCTCGTGTTATTAGATCAAAAACTCTTCATTCTATGCAAATACGCAAGATTCATGCGTTTGGAGCAGCCAAACAAGCCCCAAACGAATGCAAAGTCGCTTTATAACGAAATCGGCCGATTCAGTTTTGCGCTCGCTGCAGGCGTTCCAGCTCGTGTTATTAGATCAAAAACTCTTCATTCCATGCAAATACGCAAGATTCATGCGTTTCGAGCAGCCAAACAAGCCCCAAACGAATGCAAAGTCGCTTTATAACGAAATCGGCCGATTCAGTTTTGCGCTCGCTGCAGGCGTTCCAGCTCGTGTTATTAGATCAAAAACTCTTTATTCTATGCAAATACGCAAGATTCATGCGTTTCGAGCAGCCAAACAAGCCCCAAACGAATGCAAAGTCGCTTTATAACGAAAAAGACCGATTTAGTTTTGCGCTCGCTGCAGGCGTTCCAGCTCGAGTTATTAGATCAAAAACTCTTCATTCTATGCAAATATGCAAGATTCATGCGTTTGGAGCAGCCAAACAAGCCCCAAACGAATGCAAAGTCGCTTTATAACGAAAAAGACCGATTGAGTTTTGCGCTCGCTGCAGGCATTCCAGCTCGTGTTATTAGATCAAAAACTCGTCATTCTATGCAAATACGCAAGATTCATGCGTTTCGAGCAGCCAAACAAGCCCTAAACGAATGCAAAGTCGCTTTATAACGAAATCGACCGATTCAGTTTTGCGCTCGCTGCAGGCGTTCCAGCTCGAGTTATTAGATCAAACACTCTTTATTTTATGCGAATACGCAAGATTCATGCGTTTTTAGCAGCCAAACAAGCCCCAAACGAATGCAAAGTCACTTTATAACGAAATTGAACGATTGAGTTTTGCGCTCGCTGTACGCGTTCCAGCTCGTGTTATTAGATCAAAAACTCTTCATTCTATGCAAATACGCAAAATTCTAGCGTTTGGAGCAGCCAAACAAGCCCCAAACGAATGCAAGGTCGCTTTACAACGAAATCGGCCTATTCAGTTTTGCGCTCGCTGCAGGCGTTCCAGCTCGTATTAATAGATCAAAAACTCTTTATTCTATGCAAATACGCAAGATTCATGCGTTTCAAGCAGCTAAACAAGCCCCAGACGAATGCGAAGTCGCTTTATAACGAAATCGGCCGATTCAGTTTTGCGCTCGCTGCATTCGTTCCAGCTCGTGTTATTAGATCAAAAACTCTTTATTCTATGCAAATACGCAAGATTCGAGCGTTTGGAGCAGCCAAACAAGCCCCAAACGAATGCAAGGTCGCTTTACAACGAAATCGGCCTATTCAGTTTTGCGCTCGCTGCAGGCGTTCCAGCTCGTATTAATAGATCAAAAACTCTTCATTCTATGCAAATACGCAAGATTCATGCGTTTCAAGCAGCTAAACTAGCCGCAGACGAATGCGAAGTCGCTTTATAACGAAATCGGCCTATTCAGTTTTGCGCTCGCTGCAAGCGTTCCAGCTCGAGTTATTAGATCAAAAACTCTTCATTCTATGCAAATATGCAAGATTCATGCGTTTGGAGCAGCCAAACAAGCCCCAAACGAATGCAAAGTCGCTTTATAACAAAATCGACCGATTCGGTTTTGCGCTCGCTGCATTCGTTCCAGCTCGTGTTATTAGATCAAAAACTCTTTATTTTATGCAAATACGCAAGATTCATGCGTTTCGAGCAGCCAAACAAGCCCCAAACGAATGCAAAGTCGCTTTATAACGAAATCGACCGATTCAGTTTTGCGCTCGCTGCAGGCTTTCCAGCTCGTATTAATAGATCTAAGACTCTTCATTCTGTGCAAATATGCAAGATTCGTGCGTTTGGAGCAGCCAAACAAGCCCCAAACGAATGCAAAGTCGCTTTAAAACGAAATTGAACGATTGAGTTTTGCGCTCGCTGTACGCGTTCCAGCTCGTGTCATTAGATCAAAAACTCTTCATTCTATGCAAATACGCAAGATTCATGCTTTTGGAGCAGATAAACAAGCCCCAAACGAATGCACAGACACTTTTAAACGAAATTGAACGATTGAGTTTTGCGCTCGCCGTACGCGTTCCAGCTCGTGTCATTAGATCAAAAACTCTTCATTCTGTGCAAATATGCAAGATTCATGCGTTTGGAGCAGCCAAACAAGCCCCAAATGAATGCAAAGTCGCTTTAAAACGAAATTGAACGATTGAATTTTGCGCTCGCTGTACGCGTTCCAGCTCGTGTCATTAGATCAAAAACTCTTCATTCTATGCAAATACGCAAGATTCATGCGTTTGGAGCAGCCGAACAAGCCCCAAACGAATGCAAAGTCGCTTTATAACGAAATCGACCGATTCAGTTTTGCGCTCGCTGCAGGCGTTCCAGCTCGTATTAATAGATTAAAAACTCTTCATTCTATGCAAATACGCAAGATTCATGCGTTTCAAGCAGCTAAACAAACCCCAAACGAACGCGAAGTCGCTTTATAACGAAATGGGCCGATTCAGTTTTGCGCTCGCTGCATTCGTTCCAGCTCGTGTTATTAGATCAAAAACTCTTTATTCTATGCAAATACGCAAGATTCGAGCGTTTGGAGCAGCCAAACAAGCCCCAAGCGAATGCAAAGTCACTTTATAACGAAATCGACCGATTCAGTTTTGCGCTCGCTGCAGGCTTTCCAGCTCGTATTAATAGATCTAAGACTCTTTATTCTGTGCAAATATGCAAGATTCATGCGTTTGGAGCAGCCAAACAAGCCCCAAACGAATGCAAAGTCGCTTTATAACGAAAAAGACCGATTGAGTTTTGCGCTCGCTGCAGGCATTCCAGCTCGTGTTATTAGATCAAAAACTCGTCATTCTATGCAAATACGCAAGATTCATGCGTTTGGAGCAGCCAAACAAGCCCCAAACGAATGCAAAGTCGCTTTATAACGAAAAAGACCGATTCAGTTTTGCGCTCGCTGCATTCGTTCCAGCTCGTGTTATTAGATCAAAAACTCTTCATTCTATGCAAATACGCAAGATTCATGCGTTTGGAGCAGCCAAACAAGCCCCAAACGAATGCAAAGTCGCTTTATAACGAAATCGGCCTATTCAGTTTTGCACTCGCTGCAGGCGTTCCAGCTCGTATCAATAGATCAAAAACTCTTCATTCTATGCAAATACGCAAAATTCGAGCGTTTGGAGCAGCCAAACAAGCCCCAAACGAATGCAAAGTCGCTTTATAACGAAATCGACCGATTCAGTTTTGCGCTCGCTGCAGGCTTTCCGGCTCGTATTAATAGATCTCAAACTCTTCATTCTATGCAAATATGCAAGATTCATGCGTTTTAAGCAGCCAAACAAGCCCCAAACGAATGCACAGACGCTTTTAAACGAAATTGAACGATTGAGTTTTGCGCTCGCCGTACGCGTTCCAGCTCGTGTCATTAGATCAAAAACTCTTCATTCTATGCAAATACGCAAGATTCATGCGTTTGGAGCAGCCAAACAAGCCCCAAACGAATGCAAAGTCGCTTTACAACGAAATTGAACGATTGAGTTTTGCGCTTGCTGTACGCGTTCCAGCTCGTGTTATAAGATCAAAAACTCTTCATTCTATGCAAATACGCAAGATTCATGCGTTTGGAGCAGCCAAACAAGCCTCAAACGAATGCAAAGTCGCTTTATAACGAAATCGGCCGATTCAGTTTTGCGCTCGCTGCAGGCGTTCCAGCTCGTGTTATTAGATCAAAAACTCTTCATTCCATGCAAATACGCAAGATTCATGCGTTTCGAGCAGCCAAACAAGCTCCAAACGAATGCAAAGTCGCTTTATAACGAAATCGGCCGATTCAGTTTTGCGCTCGCTGCAGGCGTTCCAGCTCGTGTTATTAGATCAAAAACTCTTTATTCTATGCAAATACGCAAGATTCATGCGTTTCGAGCAGCCAAACAAGCCCCAAACGAATGCAAAGTCGCTTTATAACGAAAAAGACCGATTGAGTTTTGCGCTCGCTGCAGGCATTCCAGCTCGTGTTATTAGATCAAAAACTCGTCATTCTATGCAAATACGCAAGATTCATGCGTTTGGAGCAGCCAAACAAGCCCCAAACGAATGCAAAGTCGCTTTATAACGAAAAAGACCGATTCAGTTTTGCGCTCGCTGCATTCGTTCCAGCTCGTGTTATTAGATCAAAAACTTTTCATTCTATGCAAATACGCAAGATTCATGCGTTTGGAGCAGCCAAACAAGCCCCAAACGAATGCAAAGTCGCTTTATAACGAAATCGGCCGATTCAGTTTTGCGCTCGCTGCAGGCGTTTCAGCTCGTGTTATTAGATCAAAAACTTTTCATACTATGCAAATACGCAAGATTTATGCGTTTCGAGCAGCCAAACAAGCCCCAAACGAATGCAAAGTCACTTCATAACGAAATTGAACGATTGAGTTTTCCGCTTGCTGTACGCGTTCCAGCTCGTGTTATTAGATCAAAAACTCTTCATTCTATGCAAATACGCAAGATTCATGCGTTTGGAGCAGCCGAACAAGCCCCAAACGAATGCAAAGTCGCTTTATAACGAAATCGACCGATTCAGTTTTGCGCTCGCTGCAGGCGTTCCAGCTCGAGTTATTAGATCAAAAACTCTTCATTCTATGCAAATACGCAAGATTCATGCGTTTCGAGCAGCCAAACAAGCCCCAAACGAATGCAAAGTCGCTTTATAACGAAATCGGCCGATTCAGTTTTGCGCTCGCTGCAGGCGTTCCAGCTCGTGTTATTAGATAAAAAAACTCTTCATTCTATGCAAATACGCAAGATTCATGCGTTTCGAGCAGCCAAACAAGCCCCAAACGAATGCAAAGTCGCTTTATAACGAAAAAGACCGATTTAGTTTTGCGCTCGCTGCAGGCGTTCCAGCTCGAGTTATTAGATCAAAAACTCGTCATTCTATGCAAATATGCAAGATTCATGCGTTTGGAGCAGCCAAACAAGCCCCAAACGAATGCAAAGTCGCTTTATAACAAATCCGACCGATTCAGTTTTGCGCTCGCTGCATTCGTTCCAGCTCGTGTTATTAGATCAAAAACTCTTCATTCTATGCAAATACGCAAGATTCATGCGTTTTATAACGAAAAAGACCGATTTAGTTTTGCGCTCGCTGCAGGCGTTCCAGCTCGAGTTATTAGATCAAAAACTCGTCATTCTCTGCAAATATGCAAGATTCATGCGTTTCGAGCAGCCAAACAAGCCCCAAACGAATGCAAAGTCACCTTATAACGAAATTGAACGATTGAGTTTTGCGCTCGCTGTACGCGTTCCAGCTCGTGTTATTAGATCAAAAACTCTTCATTCTATGCAAATACGCAAGATTCATGCGTTTGGAGCAGCCTAACAAGCCCCAAACGAATGCGAAGTCGCTTTATAACGAAATCGGCCGATTCAGTTTTGCGCTCGCTGCATTCGTTCCAGCTCGTGTTATTAGATCAAAAACTCTTTATTCTAGGCAAATACGCAAGATTCGAGCGTTTGGAGCAGCCAAACAAGCCCCAAACGAATGCAAAGTCACTTTATAACGAAATCGACCGATTCAGTTTTGCGCTCGCTGCAGGCTTTCCAGCTCGTATTAATAGATCTAAGACTCTTCATTCTGTGCAAATATGCAAGATTCATGCGTTTGGAGCAGCCAAACAAGCCCCAAACGAATGCAAAGTCGCTTTATAACGAAAAAGACCGATTGAGTTTTGCGCTCGCTGCAGGCATTTCAGCTCGTGTTATTAGATCAAAAACTCGTCATTCTATGCAAATACGCAAGATTCATGCGTTTGGAGCAGCCAAACAAGCCCCAAACGAATGCAAAGTCGCTTTATAACGAAAAAGACCGATTCAGTTTTGCGCTCGCTGCAGGCGTTCCAGCTCGTGTTATTAGATCAAAAACTCTTTATTCCATGCAAATACGCAAGATTCATGCGTTTCGAGCAGCCAAACAAGCCCCAAACAAATGCAAAGTCGCTTTATAACGAAAAAGACCGATTTAGTTTTGCGCTCGCTGCAGGCGTTCCAGCTCGAGTTATTAGATCAAAAACTCTTCATTCTATGCAAATACGCAAGATTCGAGCGTTTGGAGCAGCCAAACAAGCCCCAAACGAATGCAAAGTCGCTGTATAACGAAATCGACCGATTCAGTTTTGCGCTCGCTGCAGGCTTTCCAGCTCGTATTAATAGATCTAAGACTCTTCATTCTGTGCAAATATGCAAGATTCATGCGTTTGGAGCAGCCAAACAAGCCCCAAACGAATGCAAAGTCGCTTTATAACGAAATCGGCTGATTCAGTTTTGCGCTCGCTGCAGGCGTTCCAGCTCGTGTTATTAGATCAAAAACTCTTTATTCTATGCAAATACGCAAGATTCATGCGTTTCGAGCAGCCAAACAAGCCCCAAACGAATGCAAAGTCGCTTTATAACGAAAAAGACCGATTTAGTTTTGCGCTCGCTGCAGGCGTTCCAGCTCGAGTTATTAGATCAAAAACTCTTCATTCTATGCAAATATGCAAGATTCATGCGTTTGGAGCAGCCAAACAAGCCCCAAACGAATGCAAAGTCGCTTTATAACGAAAAAGACCGATTGAGTTTTGCGCTCGCTGCAGGCATTCCAGCTCGTGTTATTAGATCAAAAACTCGTCATTCTATGCAAATACGCAAGATTCATGCGTTTCGAGCAGCCAAACAAGCCCTAAACGAATGCAAAGTCGCTTTATAACGAAATCGACCGATTCAGTTTTGCGCTCGCTGCAGGCGTTCCAGCTCGAGTTATTAGATCAAACACTCTTTATTTTATGCGAATACGCAAGATTCATGCGTTTTTAGCAGCCAAACAAGCCCCAAACGAATGCAAAGTCACTTTATAACGAAATTGAACGATTGAGTTTTGCGCTCGCTGTACGCGTTCCAGCTCGTGTTATTAGATCAAAAACTCTTCATTCTATGCAAATACGCAAAATTCTAGCGTTTGGAGCAGCCAAACAAGCCCCAAACGAATGCAAGGTCGCTTTACAACGAAATCGGCCTATTCAGTTTTGCGCTCGCTGCAGGCGTTCCAGCTCGTATTAATAGATCAAAAACTCTTTATTCTATGCAAATACGCAAGATTCATGCGTTTCAAGCAGCTAAACAAGCCCCAGACGAATGCGAAGTCGCTTTATAACGAAATCGGCCGATTCAGTTTTGCGCTCGCTGCATTCGTTCCAGCTCGTGTTATTAGATCAAAAACTCTTTATTCTATGCAAATACGCAAGATTCGAGCGTTTGGAGCAGCCAAACAAGCCCCAAACGAATGCAAGGTCGCTTTACAACGAAATCGGCCTATTCAGTTTTGCGCTCGCTGCAGGCGTTCCAGCTCGTATTAATAGATCAAAAACTCTTCATTCTATGCAAATACGCAAGATTCATGCGTTTCAAGCAGCTAAACTAGCCGCAGACGAATGCGAAGTCGCTTTATAACGAAATCGGCCTATTCAGTTTTGCGCTCGCTGCAAGCGTTCCAGCTCGAGTTATTAGATCAAAAACTCTTCATTCTATGCAAATATGCAAGATTCATGCGTTTGGAGCAGCCAAACAAGCCCCAAACGAATGCAAAGTCGCTTTATAACAAAATCGACCGATTCGGTTTTGCGCTCGCTGCATTCGTTCCAGCTCGTGTTATTAGATCAAAAACTCTTTATTTTATGCAAATACGCAAGATTCATGCGTTTCGAGCAGCCAAACAAGCCCCAAACGAATGCAAAGTCGCTTTATAACGAAATCGACCGATTCAGTTTTGCGCTCGCTGCAGGCTTTCCAGCTCGTATTAATAGATCTAAGACTCTTCATTCTGTGCAAATATGCAAGATTCATGCGTTTGGAGCAGCCAAACAAGCCCCAAACGAATGCAAAGTCGCTTTATAACGAAAAAGACCGATTGAGTTTTGCGCTCGCTGCAGGCATTTCAGCTCGTGTTATTAGATCAAAAACTCGTCATTCTATGCAAATACGCAAGATTCATGCGTTTGGAGCAGCCAAACAAGCCCCAAACGAATGCAAAGTCGCTTTATAACGAAAAAGACCGATTCAGTTTTGCGCTCGCTGCATTCGTTCCAGCTCGTGTTATTAGATCAAAAACTCTTCATTCTATGCAAATACGCAAGATTCATGCGTTTGGAGCAGCCAAACAAGCCCCAAACGAATGCAAAGTCGCTTTATAACGAAATCGGCCGTTTCAGTTTTGCGCTCGCTGCATTCGTTCCAGCTCGTGTTATTAGATCAAAAACTCTTCATTCTATGCAAATACGCAAGATTCGAGCGTTTGGAGCAGCCAAACAAGCCCCAAACGAATGCAAAGTCGCTGTATAACGAAATCGACCGATTCAGTTTTGCGCTCGCTGCAGGCTTTCCAGCTCGTATTAATAGATCTAAGACTCTTCATTCTGTGCAAATATGCAAGATTCATGCGTTTGGAGCAGCCAAACAAGCCCCAAACGAATGCAAAGTCGCTTTATAACGAAAAAGACCGATTCAGTTTTGCGCTCGCTGCATTCGTTCCAGCTCGTGTTATTAGATCAAAAACTCTTCATTCTATGCAAATACGCAAGATTCATGCGTTTGGAGCAGCCAAACAAGCCCCAAACGAATGCAAAGTCGCTTTATAACGAAATCGGCCGTTTCAGTTTTGCGCTCGCTGCATTCGTTCCAGCTCGTGTTATTAGATCAAAAACTCTTCATTCTATGCAAATACGCAAGATTCGAGCGTTTGGAGCAGCCAAACAAGCCCCAAACGAATGCAAAGTCGCTGTATAACGAAATCGACCGATTCAGTTTTGCGCTCGCTGCAGGCTTTCCAGCTCGTATTAATAGATCTAAGACTCTTTATTCTATGCAAACACGCAAGATTCATGCGTTTCAAGCAGCTAAACAAGCCCCAAACGACTGCGAAGTCACTTTACAACGAAATCGGCCTATTCAGTTTTGCGCTCGCTGCAGGCGTTCCAGCTCGTATTAATAGATCAAAAACTCTTCATTCTATGCAAATACGCAAGATTCATGCGTTTCAAGCAGCTAAACAAGCCCCAGACGAATGCGAAGTCGCTTTATAACGAAATCGGCCTATTCAGTTTTGCGCTCGATGCAGGCGTTCCAGCTCGTGTTATTAGATCAAAAACTCGTCATTCTATGCAAATACGCAAGATTCATGCGTTTCGAGCAGCCAAACAAGCCCTAAACGAATGCAAAGTCGCTTTATAACGAAATCGACCGATTCAGTTTTGCGCTCGCTGCAGGCGTTCCAGCTCGAGTTATTAGATCAAACACTCTTTATTTTATGCGAATACGCAAGATTCATGCGTTTTTAGCAGCCAAACAAGCCCCAAACGAATGCAAAGTCACTTTATAACGAAATTGAACGATTGAGTTTTGCGCTTGCTGTACGCGTTCCAGCTCGTGTTATTAGATTAAAAACTCTTCATTCTATGCAAATACGCAAAATTCTAGCGTTTGGAGCAGCCAAACAAGCCCCAAACGAATGCAAGGTCGCTTTACAACGAAATCGGCCTATTCAGTTTTGCGCTCGCTGCAGGCGTTCCAGCTCGTATTAATAGATCAAAAACTCTTTATTCTATGCAAATACGCAAGATTCATGCGTTTCAAGCAGCTAAACTAGCCGCAGACGAATGCGAAGTCGCTTTATAACGAAATCGGCCTATTCAGTTTTGCGCTCGCTGCAAGCGTTCCAGCTCGAGTTATTAGATCAAAAACTCTTCATTCTATGCAAATATGCAAGATTCATGCGTTTGGAGCAGCCAAACAAGCCCCAAACGAATGCAAAGTCGCTTTATAACAAAATCGACCGATTCGGTTTTGCGCTCGCTGCATTCGTTCCAGCTCGTGTTATTAGATCAAAAACTCTTTATTTTATGCAAATACGCAAGATTCATGCGTTTCGAGCAGCCAAACAAGCCCCAAACGAATGCAAAGTCGCTTTATAACGAAATCGACCGATTCAGTTTTGCGCTCGCTGCAGGCTTTCCAGCTCGTATTAATAGATCTAAGACTCTTCATTCTGTGCAAATATGCAAGATTCGTGCATTTGGAGCAGCCAAACAAGCCCCAAACGAATGCAAAGTCGCTTTAAAACGAAATTGAACGATTGAGTTTTGCGCTCGCTGTACGCGTTCCAGCTCGTGTCATTAGATCAAAAACTCTTCATTCTATGCAAATACGCAAGATTCATGCTTTTGGAGCAGATAAACAAGCCCCAAACGAATGCACAGACACTTTTAAACGAAATTGAACGATTGAGTTTTGCGCTCGCCGTACGCGTTCCAGCTCGTGTCATTAGATCAAAAACTCTTCATTCTGTGCAAATATGCAAGATTCATGCGTTTGGAGCAGCCAAACAAGCCCCAAATGAATGCAAAGTCGCTTTAAAACGAAATTGAACGATTGAATTTTGCGCTCGCTGTACGCGTTCCAGCTCGTGTCATTAGATCAAAAACTCTTCATTCTATGCAAATACGCAAGATTCATGCGTTTCGAGCAGCCAAACAAGCCCCAAACGAATGCAAAGTCACTTCATAACGAAATTGAACGATTGAGTTTTGCGCTTGCTGTACGCGTTCCAGCTCGTGTTATTAGATCAAAAACTCTTCATTCTATGCAAATACGCAAGATTCATGCGTTTGGAGCAGCCGAACAAGCCCCAAACGAATGCAAAGTCGCTTTATAACGAAATCGACCGATTCAGTTTTGCGCTCGCTGCAGGCGTTCCAGCTCGAGTTATTAGATCAAAAACTCTTCATTCTATGCAAATACGCAAGATTCATGCGTTTCGAGCAGCCAAACAAGCCCCAAACGAATGCAAAGTCGCTTTATAACGAAATCGGCCGATTCAGTTTTGCGCTCGCTGCAGGCGTTCCAGCTCGTGTTATTAGATAAAAAAACTCTTCATTCTATGCAAATACGCAAGATTCATGCGTTTCGAGCAGCCAAACAAGCCCCAAACGAATGCAAAGTCGCTTTATAACGAAAAAGACCGATTTAGTTTTGCGCTCGCTGCAGGCGTTCCAGCTCGAGTTATTAGATCAAAAACTCGTCATTCTATGCAAATATGCAAGATTCATGCGTTTGGAGCAGCCAAACAAGCCCCAAACGAATGCAAAGTCGCTTTATAACAAATCCGACCGATTCAGTTTTGCGCTCGCTGCATTCGTTCCAGCTCGTGTTATTAGATCAAAAACTCTTCATTTTATGCAAATACGCAAGATTCATGCGTTTCGAGCAGCCAAACAAGCCCCAAACGAATGCAAAGTCGCTTTATAACGAAAAAGACCGATTTAGTTTTGCGCTCGCTGCAGGCGTTCTAGCTCGTGTTATTAGATCAAAAACTCTTCATTCTATGCAAATACGCAAGATTCATGCGTTTCAAGCAGCTAAACAAGCCCCAAACGAATGCAAAGTCGCTTTATAACAAAATCGACCGATTCGGTTTTGCGCTCGCTGCATTCGTTCCAGCTCGTGTTATTAGATCAAAAACTCTTTATTTTATGCAAATACGCAAGATTCATGCGTTTCGAGCAGCCAAACAAGCCCCAAACGAATGCAAAGTCGCTTTATAACGAAATCGACCGATTCAGTTTTGCGCTCGCTGCAGGCTTTCCAGCTCGTATTAATAGATCTAAGACTCTTCATTCTGTGCAAATATGCAAGATTCGTGCGTTTGGAGCAGCCAAACAAGCCCCAAACGAATGCAAAGTCGCTTTATAACGAAAAAGACCGATTGAGTTTTGCGCTCGCTGCAGGCATTTCAGCTCGTGTTATTAGATCAAAAACTCGTCATTCTATGCAAATACGCAAGATTCATGCGTTTGGAGCAGCCAAACAAGCCCCAAACGAATGCAAAGTCGCTTTATAACGAAAAAGACCGATTCAGTTTTGCGCTCGCTGCATTCGTTCCAGCTCGTGTTATTAGATCAAAAACTCTTCATTCTATGCAAATACGCAAGATTCATGCGTTTGGAGCAGCCAAACAAGCCCCAAACGAATGCAAAGTCGCTTTATAACGAAATCGGCCGTTTCAGTTTTGCGCTCGCTGCATTCGTTCCAGCTCGTGTTATTAGATCAAAAACTCTTCATTCTATGCAAATACGCAAGATTCGAGCGTTTGGAGCAGCCAAACAAGCCCCAAACGAATGCAAAGTCGCTGTATAACGAAATCGACCGATTCAGTTTTGCGCTCGCTGCAGGCTTTCCAGCTCGTATTAATAGATCTAAGACTCTTCATTCTGTGCAAATATGCAAGATTCATGCGTTTGGAGCAGCCAAACAAGCCCCAAACGAATGCAAAGTCGCTTTATAACGAAAAAGACCGATTCAGTTTTGCGCTCGCTGCATTCGTTCCAGCTCGTGTTATTAGATCAAAAACTCTTCATTCTATGCAAATACGCAAGATTCATGCGTTTGGAGCAGCCAAACAAGCCCCAAACGAATGCAAAGTCGCTTTATAACAAATCCGACCGATTCAGTTTTGCGCTCGCTGCATTCGTTCCAGCTCGTGTTATTAGATCAAAAACTCTTCATTTTATGCAAATACGCAAGATTCATGCGTTTCGAGCAGCCAAACAAGCCCCAAACGAATGCAAAGTCGCTTTATAACGAAAAAGACCGATTTAGTTTTGCGCTCGCTGCAGGCGTTCTAGCTCGTGTTATTAGATCAAAAACTTTTCATTCTATGCAAATACGCAAGATTCATGCGTTTTATAACGAAAAAGACCGATTTAGTTTTGCGCTCGCTGCAGGCGTTCCAGCTCGAGTTATTAGATCAAAAACTCGTCATTCTATGCAAATATGCAAGATTCATGCGTTTCGAGCAGCCAAACAAGCCCCAAACGAATGCAAAGTCACCTTATAACGAAATTGAACGATTGAGTTTTGCGCTCGCTGCATTCGTTCCAGCTCGTGTTATTAGATCAAAAACTCTTCATTTTATGCAAATACGCAAGATTCATGCGTTTCGAGCAGCCAAACAAGCCCCAAACGAATGCAAAGTCGCTTTATAACGAAAAAGACCGATTTAGTTTTGCGCTCGCTGCAGGCGTTCTAGCTCGTGTTATTAGATCAAAAACTTTTCATTCTATGCAAATACGCAAGATTCATGCGTTTTATAACGAAAAAGACCGATTTAGTTTTGCGCTCGCTGCAGGCGTTCCAGCTCGAGTTATTAGATCAAAAACTCGTCATTCTATGCAAATATGCAAGATTCATGCGTTTCGAGCAGCCAAACAAGCCCCAAACGAATGCAAAGTCACCTTATAACGAAATTGAACGATTGAGTTTTGCGCTCGCTGTACGCGTTCCAGCTCGTGTTATTAGATCAAAAACTCTTCATTCTATGCAAATACGCAAGATTCATGCGTTTGGAGCAGCCTAACAAGCCCCAAACGAATGCAAAGTCGCTTTATAACGAAATCAACCGATTCAGTTTTGCGCTCGCTGCAGGCGTTCCAGCTCGTATTAATAGATCAAAAACTCTTCATTCTATGCAAATACGCAAGATTCATGCGTTTCAAGCAGCTAAACAAGCCCCAAACGAATGCGAAGTCGCTTTATAACGAAATCGGCCGATTCAGTTTTGCGCTCGCTGCATTCGTTCCAGCTCGTGTTATTAGATCAAAAACTCTTTATTCTATGCAAATACGCAAGATTCGAGCGTTTGGAGCAGCCAAACAAGCCCCAAACGAATGCAAAGTCACTTTATAACGAAATCGACCGATTCAGTTTTGCGCTCGCTGCAGGCTTTCCAGCTCGTATTAATAGATCTAAGACTCTTCATTCTGTGCAAATATGCAAGATTCATGCGTTTGGAGCAGCCAAACAAGCCCCAAACGAATGCAAAGTCGCTTTATAACGAAAAAGACCGATTGAGTTTTGCGCTCGCTGCAGGCATTTCAGCTCGTGTTATTAGATCAAAAACTCGTCATTCTATGCAAATACGCAAGATTCATGCGTTTGGAGCAGCCAAACAAGCCCCAAACGAATGCAAAGTCGCTTTATAACGAAAAAGACCGATTCAGTTTTGCGCTCGCTGCATTCGTTCCAGCTCGTGTTATTAGATCAAAAACTCTTTATTCTATGCAAATACGCAAGATTCATGCGTTTGGAGCAGCCAAACAAGCCCCAAACGAATGCAAAGTCGCTTTATAACGAAATCGGCCGTTTCAGTTTTGCGCTCGCTGCATTCGTTCCAGCTCGTGTTATTAGATCAAAAACTCTTCATTCTATGCAAATACGCAAGATTCGAGCGTTTGGAGCAGCCAAACAAGCCCCAAACGAATGCAAAGTCGCTGTATAACGAAATCGACCGATTCAGTTTTGCGCTCGCTGCAGGCTTTCCAGCTCGTATTAATAGATCTAAGACTCTTCATTCTGTGCAAATATGCAAGATTCATGCGTTTGGAGCAGCCAAACAAGCCCCAAACGAATGCAAAGTCGCTTTATAACGAAAAAGACCGATTCAGTTTTGCGCTCGCTGCATTCGTTCCAGCTCGTGTTATTAGATCAAAAACTCTTCATTCTATGCAAATACGCAAGATTCATGCGTTTGGAGCAGCCAAACAAGCCCCAAACGAATGCAAAGTCGCTTTATAACGAAATCGGCCGTTTCAGTTTTGCGCTCGCTGCATTCGTTCCAGCTCGTGTTATTAGATCAAAAACTCTTCATTCTATGCAAATACGCAAGATTCGAGCGTTTGGAGCAGCCAAACAAGCCCTAAACGAATGCAAAGTCGCTGTATAACGAAATCGACCGATTCAGTTTTGCGCTCGCTGCAGGCTTTCCAGCTCGTATTAATAGATCTAAGACTCTTTATTCTATGCAAACACGCAAGATTCATGCGTTTCAAGCAGCTAAACAAGCCCCAAACGACTGCGAAGTCACTTTACAACGAAATCGGCCTATTCAGTTTTGCGCTCGCTGCAGGCATTCCAGCTCGTATTAATAGATCAAAAACTCTTCATTCTATGCAAATACGCAAGATTCATGCGTTTCAAGCAGCTAAACAAGCCCCAGACGAATGCGAAGTCGCTTTATAACGAAATCGGCCTATTCAGTTTTGCGCTCGATGCAGGCGTTCCAGCTCGTGTTATTAGATCAAAAACTCGTCATTCTATGCAAATACGCAAGATTCATGCGTTTCGAGCAGCCAAACAAGCCCTAAACGAATGCAAAGTCGCTTTATAACGAAATCGACCGATTCAGTTTTGCGCTCGCTGCAGGCGTTCCAGCTCGAGTGATTAGATCAAACACTCTTTATTTTATGCGAATACGCAAGATTCATGCGTTTTTAGCAGCCAAACAAGCCCCAAACGAATGCAAAGTCACTTTATAACGAAATTGAACGATTGAGTTTTGCGCTCGCTGTACGCGTTCCAGCTCGTGTTATTAGATTAAAAACTCTTCATTCTATGCAAATACGCAAAATTCTAGCGTTTGGAGCAGCCAAACAAGCCCCAAACGAATGCAAGGTCGCTTTACAACGAAATCGGCCTATTCAGTTTTGCGCTCGCTGCAGGCGTTCCAGCTCGTATTAATAGATCAAAAACTCTTTATTCTATGCAAATACGCAAGATTCATGCGTTTCAAGCAGCTAAACTAGCCGCAGACGAATGCGAAGTCGCTTTATAACGAAATCGGCCTATTCAGTTTTGCGCTCGCTGCAAGCGTTCCAGCTCGAGTTATTAGATCAAAAACTCTTCATTCTATGCAAATATGCAAGATTCATGCGTTTGGAGCAGCCAAACAAGCCCCAAACGAATGCAAAGTCGCTTTATAACAAAATCGACCGATTCGGTTTTGCGCTCGCTGCATTCGTTCCAGCTCGTGTTATTAGATCAAAAACTCTTTATTTTATGCAAATACGCAAGATTCATGCGTTTCGAGCAGCCAAACAAGCCCCAAACGAATGCAAAGTCGCTTTATAACGAAATCGACCGATTCAGTTTTGCGCTCGCTGCAGGCTTTCCAGCTCGTATTAATAGATCTAAGACTCTTCATTCTGTGCAAATATGCAAGATTCGTGCGTTTGGAGCAGCCAAACAAGCCCCAAACGAATGCAAAGTCGCTTTATAACGAAAAAGACCGATTGAGTTTTGCGCTCGCTGCAGGCATTTCAGCTCGTGTTATTAGATCAAAAACTCGTCATTCTATGCAAATACGCAAGATTCATGCGTTTGGAGCAGCCAAACAAGCCCCAAACGAATGCAAAGTCGCTTTATAACGAAAAAGACCGATTCAGTTTTGCGCTCGCTGCATTCGTTCCAGCTCGTGTTATTAGATCAAAAACTCTTTATTCTATGCAAATACGCAAGATTCATGCGTTTGGAGCAGCCAAACAAGCCCCAAACGAATGCAAAGTCGCTTTATAACGAAATCGGCCGTTTCAGTTTTGCGCTCGCTGCATTCGTTCCAGCTCGTGTTATTAGATCAAAAACTCTTCATTCTATGCAAATACGCAAGATTCGAGCGTTTGGAGCAGCCAAACAAGCCCCAAACGAATGCAAAGTCGCTGTATAACGAAATCGACCGATTCAGTTTTGCGCTCGCTGCAGGCTTTCCAGCTCGTATTAATAGATCTAAGACTCTTCATTCTGTGCAAATATGCAAGATTCATGCGTTTGGAGCAGCCAAACAAGCCCCAAACGAATGCAAAGTCGCTTTATAACGAAAAAGACCGATTCAGTTTTGCGCTCGCTGCATTCGTTCCAGCTCGTGTTATTAGATCAAAAACTCTTCATTCTATGCAAATACGCAAGATTCATGCGTTTGGAGCAGCCAAACAAGCCCCAAACGAATGCAAAGTCGCTTTATAACGAAATCGGCCGTTTCAGTTTTGCGCTCGCTGCATTCGTTCCAGCTCGTGTTATTAGATCAAAAACTCTTCATTCTATGCAAATACGCAAGATTCGAGCGTTTGGAGCAGCCAAACAAGCCCCAAACGAATGCAAAGTCGCTGTATAACGAAATCGACCGATTCAGTTTTGCGCTCGCTGCAGGCTTTCCAGCTCGTATTAATAGATCTAAGACTCTTCATTCTGTGCAAATATGCAAGATTCATGCGTTTGGAGCAGCCAAACAAGCCCCAAACGAATGCAAAGTCGCTTTATAACGAAAAAGACCGATTGAGTTTTGCGCTCGCTGCAGGCATTTCAGCTCGTGTTATTAGATCAAAAACTCGTCATTCTATGCAAATACGCAAGATTCATGCGTTTGGAGCAGCCAAACAAGCCCCAAACGAATGCAAAGTCGCTTTATAACGAAAAAGACCGATTCAGTTTTGCGCTCGCTGCATTCGTTCCAGCTCGTGTTATTAGATCAAAAACTCTTCATTCTATGCAAATACGCAAGATTCGAGCGTTTGGAGCAGCCAAACAAGCCCCAAACGAATGCAAAGTCGCTTTATAACAAATCCGACCGATTCAGTTTTGCGCTCGCTGCATTCGTTCCAGCTCGTGTTATTAGATCAAAAACTCTTCATTTTATGCAAATACGCAAGATTCATGCGTTTCGAGCAGCCAAACAAGCCCCAAACGAATGCAAAGTCGCTTTATAACGAAAAAGACCGATTTAGTTTTGCGCTCGCTGCAGGCGTTCTAGCTCGTGTTATTAGATCAAAAACTTTTCATTCTATGCAAATACGCAAGATTCATGCGTTTTATAACGAAAAAGACCGATTTAGTTTTGCGCTCGCTGCAGGCGTTCCAGCTCGAGTTATTAGATCAAAAACTCGTCATTCTATGCAAATATGCAAGATTCATGCGTTTCGAGCAGCCAAACAAGCCCCAAACGAATGCAAAGTCACCTTATAACGAAATTGAACGATTGAGTTTTGCGCTCGCTGTACGCGTTCCAGCTCGTGTTATTAGATCAAAAACTCTTCATTCTATGCAAATACGCAAGATTCATGCGTTTGGAGCAGCCTAACAAGCCCCAAACGAATGCAAAGTCGCTTTATAACGAAATCAACCGATTCAGTTTTGCGCTCGCTGCAGGCGTTCCAGCTCGTATTAATAGATCAAAAACTCTTCATTCTATGCAAATACGCAAGATTCATGCGTTTCAAGCAGCTAAACAAGCCCCAAACGAATGCGAAGTCGCTTTATAACGAAATCGGCCGATTCAGTTTTGCGCTCGCTGCATTCGTTCCAGCTCGTGTTATTAGATCAAAAACTCTTTATTCTATGCAAATACGCAAGATTCGAGCGTTTGGAGCAGCCAAACAAGCCCCAAACGAATGCAAAGTCACTTTATAACGAAATCGACCGATTCAGTTTTGCGCTCGCTGCAGGCTTTCCAGCTCGTATTAATAGATCTAAGACTCTTCATTCTGTGCAAATATGCAAGATTCATGCGTTTGGAGCAGCCAAACAAGCCCCAAACGAATGCAAAGTCGCTTTATAACGAAAAAGACCGATTGAGTTTTGCGCTCGCTGCAGGCATTTCAGCTCGTGTTATTAGATCAAAAACTCGTCATTCTATGCAAATACGCAAGATTCATGCGTTTGGAGCAGCCAAACAAGCCCCAAACGAATGCAAAGTCGCTTTATAACGAAAAAGACCGATTCAGTTTTGCGCTCGCTGCATTCATTCCAGCTCGTGTTATTAGATCAAAAACTCTTCATTCTATGCAAATACGCAAGATTCATGCGTTTGGAGCAGCCAAACAAGCCCCAAACGAATGCAAAGTCGCTTTATAACGAAATCGGCCGTTTCAGTTTTGCGCTCGCTGCATTCGTTCCAGCTCGTGTTATTAGATCAAAAACTCTTCATTCTATGCAAATACGCAAGATTCGAGCGTTTGGAGCAGCCAAACAAGCCCCAAACGAATGCAAAGTCGCTGTATAACGAAATCGACCGATTCAGTTTTGCGCTCGCTGCAGGCTTTCCAGCTCGTATTAATAGATCTAAGACTCTTCATTCTGTGCAAATATGCAAGATTCATGCGTTTGGAGCAGACAAACAAGCCCCAAACGAATGCAAAGTCGCTTTAAAACGAAAGTGAACGATTGAGTTTTGCGCTCGCTGTACGCGTTCCAGCTCGTGTCATTAGATCAAAAACTCTTCATTCTATGCAAATACGCAAGATTCATGCGTTTGGAGCAGCCAAACAAGCCCTAAACGAATGCAAAGTCGCTTTATAACGAAAAAGACCGATTCAGTTTTGCGCTCGCTGCATTCGTTCCAGCTCGTGTTATTAGATCAAAAACTCTTCATTCTATGCAAATACGCAAGATTCATGCGTTTGGAGCAGCCAAACAAGCCCCAAACGAATGCAAAGTCGCTTTATAACGAAATCGGCCGTTTCAGTTTTGCGCTCGCTGCATTCGTTCCAGCTCGTGTTATTAGATCAAAAACTCTTCATTCTATGCAAATACGCAAGATTCGAGCGTTTGGAGCAGCCAAACAAGCCCCAAACGAATGCAAAGTCGCTGTATAACGAAATCGACCGATTCAGTTTTGCGCTCGCTGCAGGCTTTCCAGCTCGTATTAATAGATCTAAGACTCTTTATTCTATGCAAACACGCAAGATTCATGCGTTTCAAGCAGCTAAACAAGCCCCAAACGACTGCGAAGTCACTTTACAACGAAATCGGCCTATTCAGTTTTGCGCTCGCTGCAGGCGTTCCGGCTCGTATTAATAGATCAAAAACTCTTCATTCTATGCAAATACGCAAGATTCATGCGTTTCAAGCAGCTAAACAAGCCCCAGACGAATGCGAAGTCGCTTTATAACGAAATCGGCCTATTCAGTTTTGCGCTCGATGCAGGCGTTCCAGCTCGTGTTATTAGATCAAAAACTCGTCATTCTATGCAAATACGCAAGATTCATGCGTTTCGAGCAGCCAAACAAGCCCTAAACGAATGCAAAGTCGCTTTATAACGAAATCGACCGATTCAGTTTTGCGCTCGCTGCAGGCGTTCCAGCTCGAGTTATTAGATCAAACACTCTTTATTTTATGCGAATACGCAAGATTCATGCGTTTTTAGCAGCCAAACAAGCCCCAAACGAATGCAAAGTCACTTTATAACGAAATTGAACGATTGAGTTTTGCGCTCGCTGTACGCGTTCCAGCTCGTGTTATTAGATTAAAAACTCTTCATTCTATGCAAATACGCAAAATTCTAGCGTTTGGAGCAGCCAAACAAGCCCCAAACGAATGCAAGGTCGCTTTACAACGAAATCGGCCTATTCAGTTTTGCGCTCGCTGCAGGCGTTCCAGCTCGTATTAATAGATCAAAAACTCTTTATTCTATGCAAATACGCAAGATTCATGCGTTTCAAGCAGCTAAACTAGCCGCAGACGAATGCGAAGTCGCTTTATAACGAAATCGGCCTATTCAGTTTTGCGCTCGCTGCAAGCGTTCCAGCTCGAGTTATTAGATCAAAGACTCTTCATTCTATGCAAATATGCAAGATTCATGCGTTTGGAGCAGCCAAACAAGCCCCAAACGAATGCAAAGTCGCTTTATAACAAAATCGACCGATTCGGTTTTGCGCTCGCTGCATTCGTTCCAGCTCGTGTTATTAGATCAAAAACTCTTTATTTTATGCAAATACGCAAGATTCATGCGTTTCGAGCAGCCAGACAAGCCCCAAACGAATGCAAAGTCGCTTTATAACGAAATCGACCGATTCAGTTTTGCGCTCGCTGCAGGCTTTCCAGCTCGTATTAATAGATCTAAGACTCTTCATTCTGTGCAAATATGCAAGATTCGTGCATTTGGAGCAGCCAAACAAGCCCCAAACGAATGCAAAGTCGCTTTAAAACGAAATTGAACGATTGAGTTTTGCGCTCGCTGTACGCGTTCCAGCTCGTGTCATTAGATCAAAAACTCTTCATTCTATGCAAATACGCAAGATTCATGCTTTTGGAGCAGATAAACAAGCCCCAAACGAATGCACAGACACTTTTAAACGAAATTGAACGATTGAGTTTTGCGCTCGCCGTACGCGTTCCAGCTCGTGTCATTAGATCAAAAACTCTTCATTCTGTGCAAATATGCAAGATTCATGCGTTTGGAGCAGCCAAACAAGCCCCAAATGAATGCAAAGTCGCTTTAAAACGAAATTGAACGATTGAATTTTGCGCTCGCTGTACGCGTTCCAGCTCGTGTCATTAGATCAAAAACTCTTCATTCTATGCAAATACGCAAGATTCATGCGTTTCGAGCAGCCAAACAAGCCCCAAACGAATGCAAAGTCACTTCATAACGAAATTGAACGATTGAGTTTTGCGCTTGCTGTACGCGTTCCAGCTCGTGTTATTAGATCAAAAACTCTTCATTCTATGCAAATACGCAAGATTCATGCGTTTGGAGCAGCCGAACAAGCCCCAAACGAATGCAAAGTCGCTTTATAACGAAATCGACCGATTCAGTTTTGCGCTCGCTGCAGGCGTTCCAGCTCGAGTTATTAGATCAAAAACTCTTCATTCTATGCAAATACGCAAGATTCATGCGTTTCGAGCAGCCAAACAAGCCCCAAACGAATGCAAAGTCGCTTTATAACGAAATCGGCCGATTCAGTTTTGCGCTCGCTGCAGGCGTTCCAGCTCGTGTTATTAGATAAAAAAACTCTTCATTCTATGCAAATACGCAAGATTCATGCGTTTCGAGCAGCCAAACAAGCCCCAAACGAATGCAAAGTCGCTTTATAACGAAAAAGACCGATTTAGTTTTGCGCTCGCTGCAGGCGTTCCAGCTCGAGTTATTAGATCAAAAACTCGTCATTCTATGCAAATATGCAAGATTCATGCGTTTGGAGCAGCCAAACAAGCCCCAAACGAATGCAAAGTCGCTTTATAACAAATCCGACCGATTCAGTTTTGCGCTCGCTGCATTCGTTCCAGCTCGTGTTATTAGATCAAAAACTCTTCATTTTATGCAAATACGCAAGATTCATGCGTTTCGAGCAGCCAAACAAGCCCCAAACGAATGCAAAGTCGCTTTATAACGAAAAAGACCGATTTAGTTTTGCGCTCGCTGCAGGCGTTCTAGCTCGTGTTATTAGATCAAAAACTCTTCATTCTATGCAAATACGCAAGATTCATGCGTTTCAAGCAGCTAAACAAGCCCCAAACGAATGCAAAGTCGCTTTATAACAAAATCGACCGATTCGGTTTTGCGCTCGCTGCATTCGTTCCAGCTCGTGTTATTAGATCAAAAACTCTTTATTTTATGCAAATACGCAAGATTCATGCGTTTCGAGCAGCCAAACAAGCCCCAAACGAATGCAAAGTCGCTTTATAACGAAATCGACCGATTCAGTTTTGCGCTCGCTGCAGGCTTTCCAGCTCGTATTAATAGATCTAAGACTCTTCATTCTGTGCAAATATGCAAGATTCGTGCGTTTGGAGCAGCCAAACAAGCCCCAAACGAATGCAAAGTCGCTTTATAACGAAAAAGACCGATTGAGTTTTGCGCTCGCTGCAGGCATTTCAGCTCGTGTTATTAGATCAAAAACTCGTCATTCTATGCAAATACGCAAGATTCATGCGTTTGGAGCAGCCAAACAAGCCCCAAACGAATGCAAAGTCGCTTTATAACGAAAAAGACCGATTCAGTTTTGCGCTCGCTGCATTCGTTCCAGCTCGTGTTATTAGATCAAAAACTCTTCATTCTATGCAAATACGCAAGATTCATGCGTTTGGAGCAGCCAAACAAGCCCCAAACGAATGCAAAGTCGCTTTATAACGAAATCGGCCGTTTCAGTTTTGCGCTCGCTGCATTCGTTCCAGCTCGTGTTATTAGATCAAAAACTCTTCATTCTATGCAAATACGCAAGATTCGAGCGTTTGGAGCAGCCAAACAAGCCCCAAACGAATGCAAAGTCGCTGTATAACGAAATCGACCGATTCAGTTTTGCGCTCGCTGCAGGCTTTCCAGCTCGTATTAATAGATCTAAGACTCTTCATTCTGTGCAAATATGCAAGATTCATGCGTTTGGAGCAGCCAAACAAGCCCCAAACGAATGCAAAGTCGCTTTATAACGAAAAAGACCGATTCAGTTTTGCGCTCGCTGCATTCGTTCCAGCTCGTGTTATTAGATCAAAAACTCTTCATTCTATGCAAATACGCAAGATTCATGCGTTTGGAGCAGCCAAACAAGCCCCAAACGAATGCAAAGTCGCTTTATAACAAATCCGACCGATTCAGTTTTGCGCTCGCTGCATTCGTTCCAGCTCGTGTTATTAGATCAAAAACTCTTCATTTTATGCAAATACGCAAGATTCATGCGTTTCGAGCAGCCAAACAAGCCCCAAACGAATGCAAAGTCGCTTTATAACGAAAAAGACCGATTTAGTTTTGCGCTCGCTGCAGGCGTTCTAGCTCGTGTTATTAGATCAAAAACTTTTCATTCTATGCAAATACGCAAGATTCATGCGTTTTATAACGAAAAAGACCGATTTAGTTTTGCGCTCGCTGCAGGCGTTCCAGCTCGAGTTATTAGATCAAAAACTCGTCATTCTATGCAAATATGCAAGATTCATGCGTTTCGAGCAGCCAAACAAGCCCCAAACGAATGCAAAGTCACCTTATAACGAAATTGAACGATTGAGTTTTGCGCTCGCTGTACGCGTTCCAGCTCGTGTTATTAGATCAAAAACTCTTCATTCTATGCAAATACGCAAGATTCATGCGTTTGGAGCAGCCTAACAAGCCCCAAACGAATGCAAAGTCGCTTTATAACGAAATCAACCGATTCAGTTTTGCGCTCGCTGCAGGCGTTCCAGCTCGTATTAATAGATCAAAAACTCTTCATTCTATGCAAATACGCAAGATTCATGCGTTTCAAGCAGCTAAACAAGCCCCAAACGAATGCGAAGTCGCTTTATAACGAAATCGGCCGATTCAGTTTTGCGCTCGCTGCATTCGTTCCAGCTCGTGTTATTAGATCAAAAACTCTTTATTCTATGCAAATACGCAAGATTCGAGCGTTTGGAGCAGCCAAACAAGCCCCAAACGAATGCAAAGTCACTTTATAACGAAATCGACCGATTCAGTTTTGCGCTCGCTGCAGGCTTTCCAGCTCGTATTAATAGATCTAAGACTCTTCATTCTGTGCAAATATGCAAGATTCATGCGTTTGGAGCAGCCAAACAAGCCCCAAACGAATGCAAAGTCGCTTTATAACGAAAAAGACCGATTGAGTTTTGCGCTCGCTGCAGGCATTTCAGCTCGTGTTATTAGATCAAAAACTCGTCATTCTATGCAAATACGCAAGATTCATGCGTTTGGAGCAGCCAAACAAGCCCCAAACGAATGCAAAGTCGCTTTATAACGAAAAAGACCGATTCAGTTTTGCGCTCGCTGCATTCGTTCCAGCTCGTGTTATTAGATCAAAAACTCTTCATTCTATGCAAATACGCAAGATTCATGCGTTTGGAGCAGCCAAACAAGCCCCAAACGAATGCAAAGTCGCTTTATAACGAAATCGGCCGTTTCAGTTTTGCGCTCGCTGCATTCGTTCCAGCTCGTGTTATTAGATCAAAAACTCTTCATTCTATGCAAATACGCAAGATTCGAGCGTTTGGAGCAGCCAAACAAGCCCCAAACGAATGCAAAGTCGCTGTATAACGAAATCGACCGATTCAGTTTTGCGCTCGCTGCAGGCTTTCCAGCTCGTATTAATAGATCTAAGACTCTTCATTCTGTGCAAATATGCAAGATTCATGCGTTTGGAGCAGCCAAACAAGCCCCAAACGAATGCAAAGTCGCTTTATAACGAAAAAGACCGATTCAGTTTTGCGCTCGCTGCATTCGTTCCAGCTCGTGTTATTAGATCAAAAACTCTTCATTCTATGCAAATACGCAAGATTCATGCGTTTGGAGCAGCCAAACAAGCCCCAAACGAATGCAAAGTCGCTTTATAACGAAATCGGCCGTTTCAGTTTTGCGCTCGCTGCATTCGTTCCAGCTCGTGTTATTAGATCAAAAACTCTTCATTCTATGCAAATACGCAAGATTCGAGCGTTTGGAGCAGCCAAACAAGCCCCAAACGAATGCAAAGTCGCTGTATAACGAAATCGACCGATTCAGTTTTGCGCTCGCTGCAGGCTTTCCAGCTCGTATTAATAGATCTAAGACTCTTTATTCTATGCAAACACGCAAGATTCATGCGTTTCAAGCAGCTAAACAAGCCCCAAACGACTGCGAAGTCACTTTACAACGAAATCGGCCTATTCAGTTTTGCGCTCGCTGCAGGCGTTCCAGCTCGTATTAATAGATCAAAAACTCTTCATTCTATGCAAATACGCAAGATTCATGCGTTTCAAGCAGCTAAACAAGCCCCAGACGAATGCGAAGTCGCTTTATAACGAAATCGGCCTATTCAGTTTTGCGCTCGATGCAGGCGTTCCAGCTCGTGTTATTAGATCAAAAACTCGTCATTCTATGCAAATACGCAAGATTCATGCGTTTCGAGCAGCCAAACAAGCCCTAAACGAATGCAAAGTCGCTTTATAACGAAATCGACCGATTCAGTTTTGCGCTCGCTGCAGGCGTTCCAGCTCGAGTGATTAGATCAAACACTCTTTATTTTATGCGAATACGCAAGATTCATGCGTTTTTAGCAGCCAAACAAGCCCCAAACGAATGCAAAGTCACTTTATAACGAAATTGAACGATTGAGTTTTGCGCTCGCTGTACGCGTTCCAGCTCGTGTTATTAGATTAAAAACTCTTCATTCTATGCAAATACGCAAAATTCTAGCGTTTGGAGCAGCCAAACAAGCCCCAAACGAATGCAAGGTCGCTTTACAACGAAATCGGCCTATTCAGTTTTGCGCTCGCTGCAGGCGTTCCAGCTCGTATTAATAGATCAAAAACTCTTTATTCTATGCAAATACGCAAGATTCATGCGTTTCAAGCAGCTAAACTAGCCGCAGACGAATGCGAAGTCGCTTTATAACGAAATCGGCCTATTCAGTTTTGCGCTCGCTGCAAGCGTTCCAGCTCGAGTTATTAGATCAAAAACTCTTCATTCTATGCAAATATGCAAGATTCATGCGTTTGGAGCAGCCAAACAAGCCCCAAACGAATGCAAAGTCGCTTTATAACAAAATCGACCGATTCGGTTTTGCGCTCGCTGCATTCGTTCCAGCTCGTGTTATTAGATCAAAAACTCTTTATTTTATGCAAATACGCAAGATTCATGCGTTTCGAGCAGCCAAACAAGCCCCAAACGAATGCAAAGTCGCTTTATAACGAAATCGACCGATTCAGTTTTGCGCTCGCTGCAGGCTTTCCAGCTCGTATTAATAGATCTAAGACTCTTCATTCTGTGCAAATATGCAAGATTCGTGCGTTTGGAGCAGCCAAACAAGCCCCAAACGAATGCAAAGTCGCTTTAAAACGAAATTGAACGATTGAGTTTTGCGCTCGCTGTACGCGTTCCAGCTCGTGTCATTAGATCAAAAACTCTTCATTCTATGCAAATACGCAAGATTCATGCTTTTGGAGCAGATAAACAAGCCCCAAACGAATGCACAGACACTTTTAAACGAAATTGAACGATTGAGTTTTGCGCTCGCCGTACGCGTTCCAGCTCGTGTCATTAGATCAAAAACTCTTCATTCTGTGCAAATATGCAAGATTCATGCGTTTGGAGCAGCCAAACAAGCCCCAAATGAATGCAAAGTCGCTTTAAAACGAAATTGAACGATTGAATTTTGCGCTCGCTGTACGCGTTCCAGCTCGTGTCATTAGATCAAAAACTCTTCATTCTATGCAAATACGCAAGATTCATGCGTTTCGAGCAGCCAAACAAGCCCCAAACGAATGCAAAGTCACTTCATAACGAAATTGAACGATTGAGTTTTGCGCTTGCTGTACGCGTTCCAGCTCGTGTTATTAGATCAAAAACTCTTCATTCTATGCAAATACGCAAGATTCATGCGTTTGGAGCAGCCGAACAAGCCCCAAACGAATGCAAAGTCGCTTTATAACGAAATCGACCGATTCAGTTTTGCGCTCGCTGCAGGCGTTCCAGCTCGAGTTATTAGATCAAAAACTCTTCATTCTATGCAAATACGCAAGATTCATGCGTTTCGAGCAGCCAAACAAGCCCCAAACGAATGCAAAGTCGCTTTATAACGAAATCGGCCGATTCAGTTTTGCGCTCGCTGCAGGCGTTCCAGCTCGTGTTATTAGATAAAAAAACTCTTCATTCTATGCAAATACGCAAGATTCATGCGTTTCGAGCAGCCAAACAAGCCCCAAACGAATGCAAAGTCGCTTTATAACGAAAAAGACCGATTTAGTTTTGCGCTCGCTGCAGGCGTTCCAGCTCGAGTTATTAGATCAAAAACTCGTCATTCTATGCAAATATGCAAGATTCATGCGTTTGGAGCAGCCAAACAAGCCCCAAACGAATGCAAAGTCGCTTTATAACAAATCCGACCGATTCAGTTTTGCGCTCGCTGCATTCGTTCCAGCTCGTGTTATTAGATCAAAAACTCTTCATTTTATGCAAATACGCAAGATTCATGCGTTTCGAGCAGCCAAACAAGCCCCAAACGAATGCAAAGTCGCTTTATAACGAAAAAGACCGATTTAGTTTTGCGCTCGCTGCAGGCGTTCTAGCTCGTGTTATTAGATCAAAAACTCTTCATTCTATGCAAATACGCAAGATTCATGCGTTTCAAGCAGCTAAACAAGCCCCAAACGAATGCAAAGTCGCTTTATAACAAAATCGACCGATTCGGTTTTGCGCTCGCTGCATTCGTTCCAGCTCGTGTTATTAGATCAAAAACTCTTTATTTTATGCAAATACGCAAGATTCATGCGTTTCGAGCAGCCAAACAAGCCCCAAACGAATGCAAAGTCGCTTTATAACGAAATCGACCGATTCAGTTTTGCGCTCGCTGCAGGCTTTCCAGCTCGTATTAATAGATCTAAGACTCTTCATTCTGTGCAAATATGCAAGATTCGTGCGTTTGGAGCAGCCAAACAAGCCCCAAACGAATGCAAAGTCGCTTTATAACGAAAAAGACCGATTGAGTTTTGCGCTCGCTGCAGGCATTTCAGCTCGTGTTATTAGATCAAAAACTCGTCATTCTATGCAAATACGCAAGATTCATGCGTTTGGAGCAGCCAAACAAGCCCCAAACGAATGCAAAGTCGCTTTATAACGAAAAAGACCGATTCAGTTTTGCGCTCGCTGCATTCGTTCCAGCTCGTGTTATTAGATCAAAAACTCTTCATTCTATGCAAATACGCAAGATTCATGCGTTTGGAGCAGCCAAACAAGCCCCAAACGAATGCAAAGTCGCTTTATAACGAAATCGGCCGTTTCAGTTTTGCGCTCGCTGCATTCGTTCCAGCTCGTGTTATTAGATCAAAAACTCTTCATTCTATGCAAATACGCAAGATTCGAGCGTTTGGAGCAGCCAAACAAGCCCCAAACGAATGCAAAGTCGCTGTATAACGAAATCGACCGATTCAGTTTTGCGCTCGCTGCAGGCTTTCCAGCTCGTATTAATAGATCTAAGACTCTTCATTCTGTGCAAATATGCAAGATTCATGCGTTTGGAGCAGCCAAACAAGCCCCAAACGAATGCAAAGTCGCTTTATAACGAAAAAGACCGATTCAGTTTTGCGCTCGCTGCATTCGTTCCAGCTCGTGTTATTAGATCAAAAACTCTTCATTCTATGCAAATACGCAAGATTCATGCGTTTGGAGCAGCCAAACAAGCCCCAAACGAATGCAAAGTCGCTTTATAACGAAATCGGCCGTTTCAGTTTTGCGCTCGCTGCATTCGTTCCAGCTCGTGTTATTAGATCAAAAACTCTTCATTCTATGCAAATACGCAAGATTCGAGCGTTTGGAGCAGCCAAACAAGCCCCAAACGAATGCAAAGTCGCTGTATAACGAAATCGACCGATTCAGTTTTGCGCTCGCTGCAGGCTTTCCAGCTCGTATTAATAGATCTAAGACTCTTCATTCTGTGCAAATATGCAAGATTCATGCGTTTGGAGCAGCCAAACAAGCCCCAAACGAATGCAAAGTCGCTTTATAACGAAAAAGACCGATTGAGTTTTGCGCTCGCTGCAGGCATTTCAGCTCGTGTTATTAGATCAAAAACTCGTCATTCTATGCAAATACGCAAGATTCATGCGTTTGGAGCAGCCAAACAAGCCCCAAACGAATGCAAAGTCGCTTTATAACGAAAAAGACCGATTCAGTTTTGCGCTCGCTGCATTCGTTCCAGCTCGTGTTATTAGATCAAAAACTCTTCATTCTATGCAAATACGCAAGATTCGAGCGTTTGGAGCAGCCAAACAAGCCCCAAACGACTGCGAAGTCACTTTACAACGAAATCGGCCTATTCAGTTTTGCGCTCGCTGCAGGCGTTCCAGCTCGTATTAATAGATCAAAAACTCTTCATTCTATGCAAATACGCAAGATTCATGCGTTTCAAGCAGCTAAACAAGCCCCAGACGAATGCGAAGTCGCTTTATAACGAAATCGGCCTATTCAGTTTTGCGCTCGATGCAGGCGTTCCAGCTCGTGTTATTAGATCAAAAACTCGTCATTCTATGCAAATACGCAAGATTCATGCGTTTCGAGCAGCCAAACAAGCCCTAAACGAATGCAAAGTCGCTTTATAACTTAATCGACCGATTCAGTTTTGCGCTCGCTGCAGGCGTTCCAGCTCGAGTTATTAGATCAAACACTCTTTATTTTATGCGAATACGCAAGATTCATGCGTTTTTAGCAGCCAAACAAGCCCCAAACGAATGCAAAGTCACTTTATAACGAAATTGAACGATTGAGTTTTGCGCTCGCTGTACGCGTTCCAGCTCGTGTTATTAGATTAAAAACTCTTCATTCTATGCAAATACGCAAAATTCTAGCGTTTGGAGCAGCCAAACAAGCCCCAAACGAATGCAAGGTCGCTTTACAACGAAATCGGCCTATTCAGTTTTGCGCTCGCTGCAGGCGTTCAAGCTCGTATTAATAGATCAAAAACTCTTTATTCTATGCAAATACGCAAGATTCATGCGTTTCAAGCAGCTAAACTAGCCGCAGACGAATGCGAAGTCGCTTTATAACGAAATCGGCCTATTCAGTTTTGCGCTCGCTGCAAGCGTTCCAGCTCGAGTTATTAGATCAAAAACTCTTCATTCTATGCAAATATGCAAGATTCATGCGTTTGGAGCAGCCAAACAAGCCCCAAACGAATGCAAAGTCGCTTTATAACAAAATCGACCGATTCGGTTTTGCGCTCGCTGCATTCGTTCCAGCTCGTGTTATTAGATCAAAAACTCTTTATTTTATGCAAATACGCAAGATTCATGCGTTTCGAGCAGCCAAACAAGCCCCAAACGAATGCAAAGTCGCTTTATAACGAAATCGACCGATTCAGTTTTGCGCTCGCTGCAGGCTTTCCAGCTCGTATTAATAGATCTAAGACTCTTCATTCTGTGCAAATATGCAAGATTCGTGCGTTTGGAGCAGCCAAACAAGCCCCAAACGAATGCAAAGTCGCTTTAAAACGAAATTGAACGATTGAGTTTTGCGCTCGCTGTACGCGTTCCAGCTCGTGTCATTAGATCAAAAACTCTTCATTCTATGCAAATACGCAAGATTCATGCTTTTGGAGCAGATAAACAAGCCCCAAACGAATGCACAGACACTTTTAAACGAAATTGAACGATTGAGTTTTGCGCTCGCCGTACGCGTTCCAGCTCGTGTCATTAGATCAAAAACTCTTCATTCTGTGCAAATATGCAAGATTCATGCGTTTGGAGCAGCCAAACAAGCCCCAAATGAATGCAAAGTCGCTTTAAAACGAAATTGAACGATTGAATTTTGCGCTCGCTGTACGCGTTCCAGCTCGTGTCATTAGATCAAAAACTCTTCATTCTATGCAAATACGCAAGATTCATGCGTTTCGAGCAGCCAAACAAGCCCCAAACGAATGCAAAGTCACTTCATAACGAAATTGAACGATTGAGTTTTGCGCTTGCTGTACGCGTTCCAGCTCGTGTTATTAGATCAAAAACTCTTCATTCTATGCAAATACGCAAGATTCATGCGTTTGGAGCAGCCGAACAAGCCCCAAACGAATGCAAAGTCGCTTTATAACGAAATCAACCGATTCAGTTTTGCGCTCGCTGCAGGCGTTCCAGCTCGAGTTATTAGATCAAAAACTCTTCATTCTATGCAAATACGCAAGATTCATGCGTTTCGAGCAGCCAAACAAGCCCCAAACGAATGCAAAGTCGCTTTATAACGAAATCGGCCGATTCAGTTTTGCGCTCGCTGCAGGCGTTCCAGCTCGTGTTATTAGATAAAAAAACTCTTCATTCTATGCAAATACGCAAGATTCATGCGTTTCGAGCAGCCAAACAAGCCCCAAACGAATGCAAAGTCGCTTTATAACGAAAAAGACCGATTTAGTTTTGCGCTCAGTGCAGGCATTCCAGCTCGTGTTATTAGATCAAAAACTCGTCATTCTATGCAAATACGCAAGATTCATGCGTTTGGAGCAGCCAAACAAGCCCCAAACGAATGCAAAGTCGCTTTATAACAAATCCGACCGATTCAGTTTTGCGCTCGCTGCATTCGTTCCAGCTCGTGTTATTAGATCAAAAACTCTTCATTTTATGCAAATACGCAAGATTCATGCGTTTCGAGCAGCCAAACAAGCCCCAAACGAATGCAAAGTCGCTTTATAACGAAAAAGACCGATTTAGTTTTGCGCTCGCTGCAGGCATTTCAGCTCGTGTTATTAGATCAAAAACTCGTCATTCTATGCAAATATGCAAGATTCATGCGTTTGGAGCAGCCAAACAAGCCCCAAACGAATGCAAAGTCGCTTTATAACAAATCCGACCGATTCAGTTTTGCGCTCGCTGCATTCGTTCCAGCTCGTGTTATTAGATCAAAAACTCTTCATTTTATGCAAATACGCAAGATTCATGCGTTTCGAGCAGCCAAACAAGCCCCAAACGAATGCAAAGTCGCTTTATAACGAAAAAGACCGATTTAGTTTTGCGCTCGCTGCAGGCGTTCTAGCTCGTGTTATTAGATCAAAAACTTTTCATTCTATGCAAATACGCAAGATTCATGCGTTTTATAACGAAAAAGACCGATTTAGTTTTGCGCTCGCTGCAGGCGTTCCAGCTCGAGTTATTAGATCAAAAACTCGTCATTCTATGCAAATATGCAAGATTCATGCGTTTCGAGCAGCCAAACAAGCCCCAAACGAATGCAAAGTCACCTTATAACGAAATTGAACGATTGAGTTTTGCGCTCGCTGCACGCGTTCCAGCTCGTGTTATTAGATCAAAAACTCTTCATTCTATGCAAATACGCAAGATTCATGCGTTTGGAGCAGCCTAACAAGCCCCAAACGAATGCAAAGTCGCTTTATAACGAAATCAACCGATTCAGTTTTGCGCTCGCTGCAGGCGTTCCAGCTCGTATTAATAGATCAAAAACTCTTCATTCTATGCAAATACGCAAGATTCATGCGTTTCAAGCAGCTAAACAAGCCCCAAAAGAATGCGAAGTCGCTTTATAACGAAATCGGCCGATTCAGTTTTGCGCTCGCTGCATTCGTTCCAGCTCGTGTTATTAGATCAAAAACTCTTTATTCTATGCAAATACGCAAGATTCGAGCGTTTGGAGCAGCCAAACAAGCCCCAAACGAATGCAAAGTCACTTTATAACGAAATCGACCGATTCAGTTTTGCGCTCGCTGCAGGCTTTCCAGCTCGTATTAATAGATCTAAGACTCTTCATTCTGTGCAAATATGCAAGATTCATGCGTTTGGAGCAGCCAAACAAGCCCCAAACGAATGCAAAGTCGCTTTATAACGAAAAAGACCGATTGAGTTTTGCGCTCGCTGCAGGCATTTCAGCTCGTGTTATTAGATCAAAAACTCGTCATTCTATGCAAATACGCAAGATTCATGCGTTTGGAGCAGCCAAACAAGCCCCAAACGAATGCAAAGTCGCTTTATAACGAAAAAGACCGATTCAGTTTTGCGCTCGCTGCATTCATTCCAGCTCGTGTTATTAGATCAAAAACTCTTCATTCTATGCAAATACGCAAGATTCATGCGTTTGGAGCAGCCAAACAAGCCCCAAACGAATGCAAAGTCGCTTTATAACGAAATCGGCCGTTTCAGTTTTGCGCTCGCTGCATTCGTTCCAGCTCGTGTTATTAGATCAAAAACTCTTCATTCTATGCAAATACGCAAGATTCGAGCGTTTGGAGCAGCCAAACAAGCCCCAAACGAATGCAAAGTCGTTGTATAACGAAATCGACCGATTCAGTTTTGCGCTCGCTGCAGGCTTTCCAGCTCGTATTAATAGATCTAAGACTCTTCATTCTGTGCAAATATGCAAGATTCATGCGTTTGGAGCAGACAAACAAGCCCCAAACGAATGCAAAGTCGCTTTAAAACGAAAGTGAACGATTGAGTTTTGCGCTCGCTGTACGCGTTCCAGCTCGTGTCATTAGATCAAAAACTCTTCATTCTATGCAAATACGCAAGATTCATGCGTTTGGAGCAGCCAAACAAGCCCTAAACGAATGCAAAGTCGCTTTATAACGAAATCGACCTATTCAGTTTTGCGCTCGCTGCAGGCGTTCCAGCTCGAGTTATTAGATCAAAAACTCTTTATTCTATGCAAACACGCAAGATTCATGCGTTTCAAGCAGCTAAACAAGCCCCAAACGACTGCGAAGTCACTTTACAACGAAATCGGCCTATTCAGTTTTGCGCTCGCTGCAGGCGTTCCAGCTCGTATTAATAGATCAAAAACTCTTCATTCTATGCAAATACGCAAGATTCATGCGTTTCAAGCAGCTAAACAAGCCCCAGACGAATGCGAAGTCGCTTTATAACGAAATCGGCCTATTCAGTTTTGCGCTCGATGCAGGCGTTCCAGCTCGTATCAATAGATCAAAAACTCTTCATTCTATGCAAATACGCAAAATTCGAGCGTTTGGAGCAGCCAAACAAGCCCCAAACGAATGCAAAGTCGCTTTATAACGAAATCGACCGATTCAGTTTTGCGCTCGCTGCAGGCTTTCCGGCTCGTATTAATAGATCTAAAACTCTTCATTCTATGCAAATATGCAAGATTCATGCGTTTTGAGCAGCCAAACAAGCCCCAAACGAATGCAAAGTCGCTTTATAACGAAATCGATAGAAATCGACCTATTCAGTTTTGCGCTCGCTGCATTCGTTCCAGCTCGTTTTATTAGATCAAACACTCTTTATTCTATGCGAATACGCAAGATTCATGCGTTTAGAGCAGCCAAACAAGCCCCAAACGAATGCACAGACGCTTTTAAACGAAATTGAACGATTGAGTTTTGCGCTCGCCGTACGCATTCCAGCTCGTGTCATTAAATCAAAAACTCTTCATTCTATGCAAATACGCAAGATTCATGCGTTTGGAGCAGCCAAACAAGCCCCAAACGAATGCAAAGTCGCTTTACAACGAAATTGAACGATTGAGTTTTGCGCTTGCTGTACGCGTTCCAGCTCGTGTTATTAGATCAAAAACTCTTCATTCCATGCAAATACGCAAGATTCATGCGTTTCGAGCAGCTAAACAAGCCCCAAACGAATGCAAAGTCGCTTTATAACGAAATCGGCCGATTGAGTTTTGCGCTCGCTGCAGGCGTTCCAGCTCGTGTTATTAGATCAAAAACTCTTTATTCTATGCAAATACGCAAGATTCATGCGTTTCGAGCAGCCAAACAAGCCCCAAACGAATGCAAAGTCGCTTTATAACGAAAAAGACCGATTTAGTTTTGCGCTCGCTGCAGGCATTCCAGCTCGTGTTATTAGATCAAAAACTCGTCATTCTATGCAAATACGCAAGATTCATGCGTTTGGAGCAGCCAAACAAGCCCCAAACGAATGCAAAGTCGCTTTATAACGAAAAAGACCGATTCAGTTTTGCGCTCGCTGCATTCGTTCCAGCTCGTGTTATTAGATCAAAAACTCTTCATTCTATGCAAATACGCAAGATTCATGCGTTTGGAGCAGCCAAACAAGCCCCAAACGAATGCAAAGTCGCTTAATAACGAAATTGGCCGATTCAGTTTTGCGCTCGCTGCAGGCGTTCCAGCTCGTGTTATTAGATCAAAAACTTTTCATTCTATGCGAATACGCAAGATTCATGCGTTTAGAGCAGCCAAACAAGCCCCAAACGAATGCACAGACGCTTTTGAACGAAATTGAACGATTGAGTTTTGCGCTCGCCGTACGCGTTCCAGCTCGTGTCATTAGATCAAAAACTCTTCATTCTGTGCAAATATGCAAGATTCATGCGTTTGGAGCAGCCAAACAAGCCCCAAACGAATGCAAAGTCGCTTTAAAACGAAATTGAACGATTGTGTTTTGCGCTCGCTGTACGCGTTCCAGCTCGTGGCATTAGATCAAAAACTCTTCATTCCATGCAAATACGCAAGATTCATGCGTTTGGAGCAGCCAAACAAGCCCTAAACGAATGGAAAGTCGCTTTATAACGAAATCGACCGATTCAGTTTTGCGCTCGCTGCAGGCGTTCCAGCTCGAGTTATTAGATCAAAAACTCTTCATTCTATGCAAATACGCAAGATTCATGCGTTTGGAGCAGCCGAACAAGCCCCAAACGAATGCAAAGTCGCTTTATGACGAAATCGACCGATTCAGTTTTGCGCTCGCTGCAGGCGTTCCAGCTCGTATTAATAGATCAAAAACTCTTCATTCCATGCAAATACGCAAGATTCATGCGTTTCAAGCAGCTAAACAAGCCCCAAACGAATGCGAAGTCGCTTTATAACGAAATCGGCCGATTCAGTTTTGCGCTCGCTGCATTCGTTCCAGCTCGTGTTATTAGATCAAAAACTCTTTATTCTATGCAAATACGCAAGATTCGAGCGTTTGGAGCAGCCAAACAAACCCCAAACGAATGCAAAGTCACTTTATAACGAAATCGACCGATTCAGTTTTGCGCTCGCTGCAGGCTTTCCAGCTCGTATTAATAGATCTAAGACTCTTCATTCTGTGCAAATATGCAAGATTCATGCGTTTGGAGCAGCCAAACAAGCCCCAAACGAATGCAAAGTCGCTTTATAACGAAAATGACCGATTGAGTTTTGCGCTCGCTGCAGGCATTTCAGCTCGTGTTATTAGATCAAAAACTCGTCATTCTATGCAAACTCGCAAGATTCATGCGTTTGGAGCAGCCAAACAAGCCCCAAACGAATGCAAAGTCGCTTTATAACGAAAAAGACCGATTCAGTTTTGCGCTCGCTGCATTCGTTCCAGCTCGTGTTATTAGATCAAAAACTCTTCATTCTATGCAAATACGCAAGATTCATGCGTTTGGAGCAGCCAAACAAGCCCCAAACGAATGCAAAGTCGCTTTATAACGAAATCGGCCGTTTCAGTTTTGCGCTCGCTGCATTCGTTCCAGCTCGTGTTATTAGATCAAAAACTCTTCATTCTATGCAAATACGCAAGATTCGAGCGTTTGGAGCAGCCAAACAAGCCCCAAACGAATGCAAAGTCGCTGTATAACGAAATCGACCGATTCAGTTTTGCGCTCGCTGCAGGCTTTCCAGCTCGTATTAATAGATCTAAGACTCTTCATTCTGTGCAAATATGCAAGATTCATGCGTTTGGAGCAGCCAAACAAGCCCCAAACGAATGCAAAGTCGCTTTAAAACGAAATTGAACGATTGAGTTTTGCGCTCGCTGTACGCGTTCCAGCTCGTGTCATTAGATCAAAAACTCTTCATTCTATGCAAATACGCAAGATTCATGCGTTTGGAGCAGCCAAACAAGCCCTAAACGAATGCAAAGTCGCTTTATAACGAAATCGACCGATTCAGTTTTGCGCTCGCTGCAGGCGTTCCAGCTCGAGTTATCAGATCAAAAACTCTTTATTCTATGCAAACACGCAAGATTCATGCGTTTCAAGCAGCTAAACAAGCCCCAAACGACTGCGAAGTCACTTTACAACGAAATCGGCCTATTCAGTTTTGCGCTCACTGCAGGCGTTCCAGCTCGTATTAATAGATCAAAAACTCTTCATTCTATGCAAATACGCAAGATTCATGCGTTTCAAGCAGCTAAACAAGCCCCAGACGAATGCGAAGTCGCTTTATAAGGAAATCGGCCTATCCAGTTTTGCGCTCGCTGCAGGCGTTCCAGCTCGTATCAATAGATCAAAAACTCTTCATTCTATGCAAATACGCAAAATTCGAGCGTTTGGAGCAGCCAAACAAGCCCCAAACGAATGCAAAGTCGCTTTATAACGAAATCGACCGATTCAGTTTTGCGCTCGCTGCAGGCTTTCCGGCTCGTATTAATAGATCTAAAACTCTTCATTCTATGCAAATATGCAAGATTCATGCGTTTTGAGCAGCCAAACAAGCCCCAAACGAATGCAAAGTCGCTTTATAACGAAATCGATAGAAATCGACCGATTCAGTTTTGCGCTCGCTGCATTCGTTCCAGCTAGTTTTATTAGATCAAACACTCTTTATTCTATGCGAATACGCAAGATTCATGCGTTTAGAGCAGCCAAACAAGCCCCAAACGAATGCACAGACGCTTTTAAACGAAATTGAACGATTGAGTTTTGCGCTCGCCGTACGCATTCCAGCTCGTGTCATTACATCAAAAACTCTTCATTCTATGCAAATACGCAAGATTCATGCGTTTGGAGCAGCCAAACAAGCCCCAAACGAATGCAAAGTCGCTTTACAACGAAATTGAACGATTGAGTTTTGCGCTTGCTGTACGCGTTCCAGCTCGTGTTATTAGATCAAAAACTCTTCATTCTATGCAAATACGCAAGATTCATGCGTTTGGAGCAGCCAAACAAGCCCCAAACGAATGCAAAGTCGCTTTATAACGAAATCGGCCGATTCAGTTTTGCGCTCGCTGCAGGCGTTCCAGCTCGTGTTATTAGATCAAAAACTCTTCATTCTATGCAAATACGCAAGATTCATGCGTTTCGAGAAGCCAAACAAGCCCCAAACGAATGCAAAGTCGCTTTATAACGAAATCGGCCGATTCAGTTTTGCGCTCGCTGCAGGCGTTCCAGCTCGTGTTATTAGATCAAAAACTCTTCATTCTATACAAATACGCAAGATTCATGCGTTTCGAGCAGCCAAACAAGCCCCAAACGAATGCAAAGTCGCTTTATAACGAAAAAGATTGATTTAGTTTTGCGCTCGCCGCAGGCGTTCCAGCTCGAGTTATTAGATCAAAAACTCTTCATTCTATGCAAATATGCAAGATTCATGCGTTTGGAGCAGCCAAACAAGCCCCAAACGAATGCAAAGTCGCTTCATAACAAAATCGACCGATTCAGTTTTGCGCTCGCTGCATTCGTTCCAGCTCGTGTTATTAGATCAAAAACTCTTCATTTTATGCGAATACGCAAGATTCATGCGTTTCGAGCAGCCAAACAAGCCCCAAACGAATGCAAAGTCACTTTATAACGAAAAAGACCGATTTAGTTTTGCGCTCGCTGCAGGCGTTCCAGCTCGTGTTTCTAGATCAAAAACTTTTCATTCTATGCAAATACGCAAGATTCATGCGTTTCGAGCAGCCAAACAAGCCCCAAACGAATGCAAAGTCACTTTATAACGAAATTGAACGATTGAGTTTTGCGCTCGCTGTACGCGTTCCAGCTCGTGTTATTAGATCAAAAACTCTTTATTCTATGCAAATACGCAAGATTCATGCGTTTGGAGCAGCCGAACAAGCCCCAAACGAATGCAAAGTCGCTTTATAACGAAATCGACCGATTCAGTTTTGCGCTCGCTGCAGGCGTTCCAGCTCGTATTAATAGATCAAAAACTCTTCATTCTATGCAAATACAAAAGATTCATGCGTTTCAAGCAGCTAAACAAGCCCCAAACGATTGCGAAGTCGCTTTATAACGAAAAAGACCGATTCAGTTTTGCGCTCGCTGCATTCGTTCCAGCTCGTGTCATTAGATCAAAAACTCTTCATTCTATGCAAATACGCAAAATTCGAGCGTTTGGAGCAGCCAAACAAGCCCCAAACGAATGCAAAGTCGCTTTATAACGAAATCGACCGATTCAGTTTTGCGCTCGCTGCAGGCTTTCCGGCTCGTATTAATAGATCTAAAACTCTTCATTCTATGCAAATATGCGAGATTCATGCGTTTTGAGCAGCCAAACAAGCCCCAAACAAATGCAAAGTCGCTTTATAACGAAATCGATAGAAATCGACCGATTCAGTTTTGCGCTCGCTGCATTCGTTCCAGCTCGTTTTATTAGATCAAACACTCTTTATTCTATGCGAATACGCAAGATTCATGCGTTTAGAGCAGCCAAACAAGCCCCAAACGAATGCACAGACGCTTTTAAACGAAATTGAACGATTGAGTTTTGCGCTCGCCGTACGCGTTCCGGCTCGTATTAATAGATCTAAAACTCTTCATTTTATGCAAATATGCAAGATTCATGCGTTTTGAGCAGCCAAACAAGCCCCAAACGAATGCAAAGTCGATTTATAACGAAATCGATAGAAATCGACCGATTCCGTTTTGCGCTCGCTGCATTCGTTCCAGCTCGTTTTATTAGATCAAACACTCTTTATTCTATGCGAATACGCAAGATTCATGCGTTTAGAGCAGCCAAACAAGCCCCAAACGAATGCACAGACGCTTTTAAACGAAATTGAACGATTGAGTTTTGCGCTTGCTGTACGCGTTCCAGCTCGTGTTATTAGATCAAAAACTCTTCATTCTATGCAAATACGCAAGATTCATGCGTTTGGAGCAGCCAAACAAGCCCCAAACGAATGCAAAGTCGCTTTATAACGAAATCGGCCGATTCAGTTTTGCGCTCGCTGCAGGCGTTCCAGCTCGTGTTATTAGATCAAAAACTCTTCATTCCATGCAAATACGCAAGATTCATGCGTTTCGAGCAGCCAAACAAGCCCCAAACGAATGCAAAGTCGCTTTATAACGAAATCGGCCGATTGAGTTTTGCGCTCGCTGCAGGCGTTCCAGCTCGTGTTATGAGATCAAAAACTCTTCATTCTATGCAAATATGCAAGATTCATGCGTTTGGAGCAGCCAAACAAGCCCCAAACGAATGCAAAGTCGCTTTATAACGAAATCGGCCGATTCAGTTTTGCGCTCGCTGCAGGCTTTCCAGCTCGTATTAATAGATCTAAGACTCTTCATTCTGTGCAAATATGCAAGATTCATGTTTTGGAGCAGCCAAACAAGCCCCAAACGAATGCAAAGTCGCTATATAACGAAATCGACCGATTCAGTTTTGCGCTCGCGGCAGGCTTTCCAGCTCGAGTTATTAGATCAAAAACTCTTCATTCTATGCAAATACGCAAGATTCATGCGTTTCGAGAAGCCAAACAAGCCCCAAACGAATGCAAAGTCGCTTTATAACGAAATCGGCCGATTCAGTTTTGCGCTCGCTGCAGGCGTTCCAGCTCGTGTTATTAGATCAAAAACTCTTCATTCTATACAAATACGCAAGATTCATGCGTTTCGAGCAGCCAAACAAGCCCCAAACGAATGCAAAGTCGCTTTATAACGAAAAAGATTGATTTAGTTTTGCGCTCGCCGCAGGCGTTCCAGCTCGAGTTATTAGATCAAAAACTCTTCATTCTATGCAAATATGCAAGATTCATGCGTTTGGAGCAGCCAAACAAGCCCCAAACGAATGCAAAGTCGCTTTATAACAAAATCGACCGATTCAGTTTTGCGCTCGCTGCATTCGTTCCAGCTCGTGTTATTAGATCAAAAACTCTTCATTTTATGCGAATACGCAAGATTCATGCGTTTCGAGCAGCCAAACAAGCCCCAAACGAATGCAAAGTCACTTTATAACGAAAAAGACCGACTTAGTTTTGCGCTCGCTGCAGGCGTTCCAGCTCGTGTTTCTAGATCAAAAACTTTTCATTCTATGCAAATACGCAAGATTCATGCGTTTCGAGCAGCCAAACAAGCCCCAAACGAATGCAAAGTCACTTTATAACGAAATTGAACGATTGAGTTTTGCGCTCGCTGTACGCGTTCCAGCTCGTGTTATTAGATCAAAAACTCTTCATTCTATGCAAATACGCAAGATTCATGCGTTTGGAGCAGCCGAACAAGCCCCAAACGAATGCAAAGTCGCTTTATAACGAAATCGACCGATTCAGTTTTGCGCTCGCTGCAGGCGTTCCAGCTCGTATTAATAGATCAAAAACTCTTCATTCTATGCAAATACAAAAGATTCATGCGTTTCAAGCAGCTAAACAAGCCCCAAACGATTGCGAAGTCGCTTTATAACGAAAAAGACCGATTCAGTTTTGCGCTCGCTGCATTCGTTCCAGCTCGTGTCATTAGATCAAAAACTCTTCATTCTATGCAAATACGCAAAATTCGAGCGTTTGGAGCAGCCAAACAAGCCCCAAACGAATGCAAAGTCGCTTTATAACGAAATCGACCGATTCAGTTTTGCGCTCGCTGCAGGCTTTCCGGCTCGTATTAATAGATCTAAAACTCTTCATTCTATGCAAATATGCGAGATTCATGCGTTTTGAGCAGCCAAACAAGCCCCAAACAAATGCAAAGTCGCTTTATAACGAAATCGATAGAAATCGACCGATTCAGTTTTGCGCTCGCTGCATTCGTTCCAGCTCGTTTTATTAGATCAAACACTCTTTATTCTATGCGAATACGCAAGATTCATGCGTTTAGAGCAGCCAAACAAGCCCCAAACGAATGCACAGACGCTTTTAAACGAAATTGAACGATTGAGTTTTGCGCTCGCCGTACGCGTTCCGGCTCGTATTAATAGATCTAAAACTCTTCATTTTATGCAAATATGCAAGATTCATGCGTTTTGAGCAGCCAAACAAGCCCCAAACGAATGCAAAGTCGCTTTATAACGAAATCGATAGAAATCGACCGATTCAGTTTTGCGCTCGCTGCATTCGTTCCAGCTCGTTTTATTAGATCAAACACTCTTTATTCTATGCGAATACGCAAGATTCATGCGTTTAGAGCAGCCAAACAAGCCCCAAACGAATGCACAGACGCTTTTAAACGAAATTGAACGATTGAGTTTTGCGCTCGCCGTACGCGTTCCAGCTCGTGTCATTAGATCAAAAACTCTTCATTCTATGCAAATACGCAAGATTCATGCGTTTGGAGCAGCCAAACAAGCCCCAAACGAATGCAAAGTCGCTTTACAACGAAATTGAACGATTGTGTTTTGCGCTTGCTGTACGCGTTCCAGCTCGTGTTATTAGATCAAAAACTCTTCATTCTATGCAAATACGCAAGATTCATGCGTTTGGAGCAGCCAAACAAGCCCCAAACGAATGCAAAGTCGCTTTATAACGAAATCGGCCGATTCAGTTTTGCGCTCGCTGTACGCGTTCCAGCTCGTGTCATTAGATCAAAAACTCTTCATTCTATGCAAATACGCAAGATTCATGCGTTTGGAGCAGCCAAACAAGCCCTAAACGAATGCAAAGTCGCTTTATAACGAAATCGACCTATTCAGTTTTGCGCTCGCTGCAGGCGTTCCAGCTCGAGTTATTAGATCAAAAACTCTTTATTCTATGCAAACACGCAAGATTCATGCGTTTCAAGCAGCTAAACAAGCCCCAAACGACTGCGAAGTCACTTTACAACGAAATCGGCCTATTCAGTTTTGCGCTCGCTGCAGGCGTTCCAGCTCGTATTAATAGATCAAAAACTCTTCATTCTATGCAAATACGCAAGATTCATGCGTTTCAAGCAGCTAAACAAGCCCCAGACGAATGCGAAGTCGCTTTATAACGAAATCGGCCTATTCAGTTTTGCGCTCGATGCAGGCGTTCCAGCTCGTGTTATTAGATCAAAAACTCGTCATTCTATGCAAATACGCAAGATTCATGCGTTTCGAGCAGCCAAACAAGCCCTAAACGAATGCAAAGTCGCTTTATAACGAAATCGACCGATTCAGTTTTGCGCTCGCTGCAGGCGTTCCAGCTCGAGTTATTAGATCAAACACTCTTTATTTTATGCGAATACGCAAGATTCATGCGTTTTTAGCAGCCAAACAAGCCCCAAACGAATGCAAAGTCACTTTATAACGAAATTGAACGATTGAGTTTTGCGCTCGCTGTACGCGTTCCAGCTCGTGTTATTAGATCAAAAACTCTTCATTCTATGCAAATACGCAAAATTCTAGCGTTTGGAGCAGCCAAACAAGCCCCAAACGAATGCAAGGTCGCTTCACAACGAAATCGGCCTATTCAGTTTTGCGCTCGCTGCAGGCGTTCCAGCTCGTATTAATAGATCAAAAACTCTTTATTCTATGCAAATACGCAAGATTCATGCGTTTCAAGCAGCTAAACTAGCCGCAGACGAATGCGAAGTCGCTTTATAACGAAATCGGCCTATTCAGTTTTGCGCTCGCTGCAAGCGTTCCAGCTCGAGTTATTAGATCAAAAACTCTTCATTCTATGCAAATATGCAAGATTCATGCGTTTGGAGCAGCCAAACAAGCCCCAAACGAATGCAAAGTCGCTTTATAACAAAATCGACCGATTCGGTTTTGCGCTCGCTGCATTCGTTCCAGCTCGTGTTATTAGATCAAAAACTCTTTATTTTATGCAAATACGCAAGATTCATGCGTTTCGAGCAGCCAAACAAGCCCCAAACGAATGCAAAGTCGCTTTATAACGAAATCGACCGATTCAGTTTTGCGCTCGCTGCAGGCTTTCCAGCTCGTATTAATAGATCTCAGACTCTTCATTCTGTGCAAATATGCAAGATTCGTGCGTTTGGAGCAGCCAAACAAGCCCCAAACGAATGCAAAGTCGCTTTAAAACGAAATTGAACGATTGAGTTTTGCGCTCGCTGTACGCGTTCCAGCTCGTGTCATTAGATCAAAAACTCTTCATTCTATGCAAATACGCAAGATTCATGCTTTTGGAGCAGATAAACAAGCCCCAAACGAATGCACAGACACTTTTAAACGAAATTGAACGATTGAGTTTTGCGCTCGCCGTACGCGTTCCAGCTCGTGTTATAAGATCAAAAACTCTTCCTTCTATGCAAATACGCAAGATTCATGCGTTTGGAGCAGCCAAACAAGCCTCAAACGAATGCAAAGTCGCTTTATAACGAAATCGGCCGATTCAGTTTTGCGCTCGCTGCAGGCGTTCCAGCTCGTGTTATTAGATCAAAAACTCTTCATTCCATGCAAATACGCAAGATTCATGCGTTTCGAGCAGCCAAACAAGCTCCAAACGAATGCAAAGTCGCTTTATAACGAAATCGGCCGATTCAGTTTTGCGCTCGCTGCAGGCGTTCCAGCTCGTGTTATTAGATCAAAAACTCTTTATTCTATGCAAATACGCAAGATTCATGCGTTTCGAGCAGCCAAACAAGCCCCAAACGAATGCAAAGTCGCTTTATAACGAAAAAGACCGATTTAGTTTTGCGCTCGCTGCAGGCGTTCCAGCTCGAGTTATTAGATCAAAAACTCTTCATTCTATGCAAATATGCAAGATTCATGCGTTTGGAGCAGCCAAACAAGCCCCAAACGAATGCAAAGTCGCTTTATAACGAAAAAGACCGATTGAGTTTTGCGCTCGCTGCAGGCATTCCAGCTCGTGTTATTAGATCAAAAACTCGTCATTCTATGCAAATACGCAAGATTCATGCGTTTGGAGCAGCCAAACAAGCCCCAAACGAATGCAAAGTCGCTTTATAACGAAAAAGACCGATTCAGTTTTGCGCTCGCTGCATTCGTTCCAGCTCGTGTTATTAGATCAAAAACTTTTCATTCTATGCAAATACGCAAGATTCATGCGTTTGGAGCAGCCAAACAAGCCCCAAACGAATGCAAAGTCGCTTTATAACGAAATCGGCCGATTCAGTTTTGCGCTCGCTGCAGGCGTTTCAGCTCGTGTTATTAGATCAAAAACTTTTCATACTATGCAAATACGCAAGATTTATGCGTTTCGAGCAGCCAAACAAGCCCCAAACGAATGCAAAGTCACTTCATAACGAAATTGAACGATTGAGTTTTGCGCTTGCTGTACGCGTTCCAGCTCGTGTTATTAGATCAAAAACTCTTCATTCTATGCAAATACGCAAGATTCATGCGTTTGGAGCAGCCGAACAAGCCCCAAACGAATGCAAAGTCGCTTTATAACGAAATCGACCGATTCAGTTTTGCGCTCGCTGCAGGCGTTCCAGCTCGTATTAATAGATCAAAAACTCTTCATTCTATGCAAATACAAAAGATTCATGCGTTTCAAGCAGCTAAACAAGCCCCAAACGATTGCGAAGTCGCTTTATAACGAAAAAGACCGATTCAGTTTTGCGCTCGCTGCATTCGTTCCAGCTCGTGTCATTAGATCAAAAACTCTTCATTCTATGCAAATACGCAAAATTCGAGCGTTTGGAGCAGCCAAACAAGCCCCAAACGAATGCAAAGTCGCTTTATAACGAAATCGACCGATTCAGTTTTGCGCTCGCTGCAGGCTTTCCGGCTCGTATTAATAGATCTAAAACTCTTCATTCTATGCAAATATGCGAGATTCATGCGTTTTGAGCAGCCAAACAAGCCCCAAACAAATGCAAAGTCGCTTTATAACGAAATCGATAGAAATCGACCGATTCAGTTTTGCGCTCGCTGCATTCGTTCCAGCTCGTTTTATTAGATCAAACACTCTTTATTCTATGCGAATACGCAAGATTCATGCGTTTAGAGCAGCCAAACAAGCCCCAAACGAATGCACAGACGCTTTTAAACGAAATTGAACGATTGAGTTTTGCGCTCGCCGTACGCGTTCCGGCTCGTATTAATAGATCTAAAACTCTTCATTTTATGCAAATATGCAAGATTCATGCGTTTTGAGCAGCCAAACAAGCCCCAAACGAATGCAAAGTCGCTTTATAACGAAATCGATAGAAATCGACCGATTCAGTTTTGCGCTCGCTGCATTCGTTCCAGCTCGTTTTATTAGATCAAACACTCTTTATTCTATGCGAATACGCAAGATTCATGCGTTTAGAGCAGCCAAACAAGCCCCAAACGAATGCACAGACGCTTTTAAACGAAATTGAACGATTGAGTTTTGCGCTCGCCGTACGCGTTCCAGCTCGTGTCATTAGATCAAAAACTCTTCATTCTATGCAAATACGCAAGATTCATGCGTTTGGAGCAGCCAAACAAGCCCCAAACGAATGCAAAGTCGCTTTACAACGAAATTGAACGATTGTGTTTTGCGCTTGCTGTACGCGTTCCAGCTCGTGTTATTAGATCAAAAACTCTTCATTCTATGCAAATACGCAAGATTCATGCGTTTGGAGCAGCCAAACAAGCCCCAAACGAATGCAAAGTCGCTTTATAACGAAATCGGCCGATTCAGTTTTGCGCTCGCTGTACGCGTTCCAGCTCGTGTCATTAGATCAAAAACTCTTCATTCTATGCAAATACGCAAGATTCATGCGTTTGGAGCAGCCAAACAAGCCCTAAACGAATGCAAAGTCGCTTTATAACGAAATCGACCTATTCAGTTTTGCGCTCGCTGCAGGCGTTCCAGCTCGAGTTATTAGATCAAAAACTCTTTATTCTATGCAAACACGCAAGATTCATGCGTTTCAAGCAGCTAAACAAGCCCCAAACGACTGCGAAGTCACTTTACAACGAAATCGGCCTATTCAGTTTTGCGCTCGCTGCAGGCGTTCCAGCTCGTATTAATAGATCAAAAACTCTTCATTCTATGCAAATACGCAAGATTCATGCGTTTCAAGCAGCTAAACAAGCCCCAGACGAATGCGAAGTCGCTTTATAACGAAATCGGCCTATTCAGTTTTGCGCTCGATGCAGGCGTTCCAGCTCGTGTTATTAGATCAAAAACTCGTCATTCTATGCAAATACGCAAGATTCATGCGTTTCGAGCAGCCAAACAAGCCCTAAACGAATGCAAAGTCGCTTTATAACGAAATCGACCGATTCAGTTTTGCGCTCGCTGCAGGCGTTCCAGCTCGAGTTATTAGATCAAACACTCTTTATTTTATGCGAATACGCAAGATTCATGCGTTTTTAGCAGCCAAACAAGCCCCAAACGAATGCAAAGTCACTTTATAACGAAATTGAACGATTGAGTTTTGCGCTCGCTGTACGCGTTCCAGCTCGTGTTATTAGATCAAAAACTCTTCATTCTATGCAAATACGCAAAATTCTAGCGTTTGGAGCAGCCAAACAAGCCCCAAACGAATGCAAGGTCGCTTCACAACGAAATCGGCCTATTCAGTTTTGCGCTCGCTGCAGGCGTTCCAGCTCGTATTAATAGATCAAAAACTCTTTATTCTATGCAAATACGCAAGATTCATGCGTTTCAAGCAGCTAAACTAGCCGCAGACGAATGCGAAGTCGCTTTATAACGAAATCGGCCTATTCAGTTTTGCGCTCGCTGCAAGCGTTCCAGCTCGAGTTATTAGATCAAAAACTCTTCATTCTATGCAAATATGCAAGATTCATGCGTTTGGAGCAGCCAAACAAGCCCCAAACGAATGCAAAGTCGCTTTATAACAAAATCGACCGATTCGGTTTTGCGCTCGCTGCATTCGTTCCAGCTCGTGTTATTAGATCAAAAACTCTTTATTTTATGCAAATACGCAAGATTCATGCGTTTCGAGCAGCCAAACAAGCCCCAAACGAATGCAAAGTCGCTTTATAACGAAATCGACCGATTCAGTTTTGCGCTCGCTGCAGGCTTTCCAGCTCGTATTAATAGATCTCAGACTCTTCATTCTGTGCAAATATGCAAGATTCGTGCGTTTGGAGCAGCCAAACAAGCCCCAAACGAATGCAAAGTCGCTTTAAAACGAAATTGAACGATTGAGTTTTGCGCTCGCTGTACGCGTTCCAGCTCGTGTCATTAGATCAAAAACTCTTCATTCTATGCAAATACGCAAGATTCATGCTTTTGGAGCAGATAAACAAGCCCCAAACGAATGCACAGACACTTTTAAACGAAATTGAACGATTGAGTTTTGCGCTCGCCGTACGCGTTCCAGCTCGTGTTATAAGATCAAAAACTCTTCCTTCTATGCAAATACGCAAGATTCATGCGTTTGGAGCAGCCAAACAAGCCTCAAACGAATGCAAAGTCGCTTTATAACGAAATCGGCCGATTCAGTTTTGCGCTCGCTGCAGGCGTTCCAGCTCGTGTTATTAGATCAAAAACTCTTCATTCCATGCAAATACGCAAGATTCATGCGTTTCGAGCAGCCAAACAAGCTCCAAACGAATGCAAAGTCGCTTTATAACGAAATCGGCCGATTCAGTTTTGCGCTCGCTGCAGGCGTTCCAGCTCGTGTTATTAGATCAAAAACTCTTTATTCTATGCAAATACGCAAGATTCATGCGTTTCGAGCAGCCAAACAAGCCCCAAACGAATGCAAAGTCGCTTTATAACGAAAAAGACCGATTTAGTTTTGCGCTCGCTGCAGGCGTTCCAGCTCGAGTTATTAGATCAAAAACTCTTCATTCTATGCAAATATGCAAGATTCATGCGTTTGGAGCAGCCAAACAAGCCCCAAACGAATGCAAAGTCGCTTTATAACGAAAAAGACCGATTGAGTTTTGCGCTCGCTGCAGGCATTCCAGCTCGTGTTATTAGATCAAAAACTCGTCATTCTATGCAAATACGCAAGATTCATGCGTTTGGAGCAGCCAAACAAGCCCCAAACGAATGCAAAGTCGCTTTATAACGAAAAAGACCGATTCAGTTTTGCGCTCGCTGCATTCGTTCCAGCTCGTGTTATTAGATCAAAAACTTTTCATTCTATGCAAATACGCAAGATTCATGCGTTTGGAGCAGCCAAACAAGCCCCAAACGAATGCAAAGTCGCTTTATAACGAAATCGGCCGATTCAGTTTTGCGCTCGCTGCAGGCGTTTCAGCTCGTGTTATTAGATCAAAAACTTTTCATACTATGCAAATACGCAAGATTTATGCGTTTCGAGCAGCCAAACAAGCCCCAAACGAATGCAAAGTCACTTCATAACGAAATTGAACGATTGAGTTTTGCGCTTGCTGTACGCGTTCCAGCTCGTGTTATTAGATCAAAAACTCTTCATTCTATGCAAATACGCAAGATTCATGCGTTTGGAGCAGCCGAACAAGCCCCAAACGAATGCAAAGTCGCTTTATAACGAAAAAGACCGATTCAGTTTTGCGCTCGCTGCATTCGTTCCAGCTCGTGTTATTAGATCAAAAACTTTTCATTCTATGCAAATACGCAAGATTCATGCGTTTGGAGCAGCCAAACAAGCCCCAAACGAATGCAAAGTCGCTTTATAACAAATCCGACCGATTCAGTTTTGCGCTCGCTGCATTCGTTCCAGCTCGTGTTATTAGATCAAAAACTCTTCATTTTATGCAAATACGCAAGATTCATGCGTTTCGAGCAGCCAAACAAGCCCCAAACCAATGCAAAGTCGCTTTATAACGAAAAAGACCGATTTAGTTTTGCGCTCGCTGCAGGCGTTCTAGCTCGTGTTATTAGATCAAAAACTTTTCATTCTATGCAAATACGCAAGATTCATGCGTTTTATAACGAAAAAGACCGATTTAGTTTTGCGCTCGCTGCAGGCGTTCCAGCTCGAGTTATTAGATCAAAAACTCGTCATTCTATGCAAATATGCAAGATTCATGCGTTTCGAGCAGCCAAACAAGCCCCAAACGAATGCAAAGTCGCTTTATAACGAAAAAGACCGATTCAGTTTTGCGCTCGCTGCATTCGTTCCAGCTCGTGTTATTAGATCAAAAACTCTTCATTCTATGCAAATACGCAAGATTCATGCGTTTGGAGCAGCCAAACAAGCCCCAAACGAATGCAAAGTCGCTTAATAACGAAATTGGCCGATTCAGTTTTGCGCTCGCTGCAGGCGTTCCAGCTCGTGTTATTAGATCAAAAACTTTTCATTCTATGCGAATACGCAAGATTCATGCGTTTAGAGCAGCCAAACAAGCCCCAAACGAATGCACAGACGCTTTTGAACGAAATTGAACGATTGAGTTTTGCGCTCGCCGTACGCGTTCCAGCTCGTGTCATTAGATCAAAAACTCTTCATTCTGTGCAAATATGCAAGATTCATGCGTTTGGAGCAGCCAAACAAGCCCCAAACGAATGCAAAGTCGCTTTAAAACGAAATTGAACGATTGTGTTTTGCGCTCGCTGTACGCGTTCCAGCTCGTGGCATTAGATCAAAAACTCTTCATTCCATGCAAATACGCAAGATTCATGCGTTTGGAGCAGCCAAACAAGCCCTAAACGAATGGAAAGTCGCTTTATAACGAAATCGACCGATTCAGTTTTGCGCTCGCTGCAGGCGTTCCAGCTCGAGTTATTAGATCAAAAACTCTTCATTCTATGCAAATACGCAAGATTCATGTGCTTGGAGCAGCCGAACAAGCCCCAAACGAATGCAAAGTCGCTTTATGACGAAATCGACCGATTCAGTTTTGCGCTCGCTGCAGGCGTTCCAGCTCGTATTAATAGATCAAAAACTCTTCATTCCATGCAAATACGCAAGATTCATGCGTTTCAAGCAGCTAAACAAGCCCCAAACGAATGCGAAGTCGCTTTATAACGAAATCGGCCGATTCAGTTTTGCGCTCGCTGCATTCGTTCCAGCTCGTGTTATTAGATCAAAAACTCTTTATTCTATGCAAATACGCAAGATTCGAGCGTTTGGAGCAGCCAAACAAACCCCAAACGAATGCAAAGTCACTTTATAACGAAATCGACCGATTCAGTTTTGCGCTCGCTGCAGGCTTTCCAGCTCGTATTAATAGATCTAAGACTCTTCATTCTGTGCAAATATGCAAGATTCATGCGTTTGGAGCAGCCAAACAGCCAAGGACATAGAGAGATACCCTGTTTAAAAACATCCCAAATCGCTCGTTTTTCAATATCAGCTATCCGACTTCTCGATAAACTCGATGTATCTTCTCACGATCGTCACGAATCCTACGCTTGTTTTTCGTTCGTGGATGAATATAGTCGATGCGAGAGAGATGGGTCTGCAAAAAAAAAAAAAAAAAAAATTGCATGAAATCCAAAATGACATAAAATTTGAACGGTTCCATCGCGATTTTCTTGAAATTTTAATGCGATCTTCGGGTCATCGGATTTTCTATCAGTGTACGCGTTTTTTGACGAAATGTCGACCGAATCTCGACGTTCCGTTGAGCGTGATGTCTGCCAAATTCCAGCTTCGCACGCACGCACGCGCACACACATCCGGACATTTTCTCTGAACGCGATCTCGTTCCATGTTTCGGAACATTCTGAACACGTTTTCATCGAAACGTCGAAAAAAAATTCTTCTCCGTCGCGAAGCTTCCTCCCGTTCGCGGAAGCGAAAAGTATGTTTTTCTTCTTCGTCGTCATATTTTTCTAAATATCATTTCGATCGTTGTTTCCGTTGTCATCGAGCTTTTATACTTTGTATATCGAATCGATCGAATCGCGCGATGCGCGGTTCGTAACGATATGGATAGCGCGTTGCGCATGTATCTCGCGCCGCCGCGCGGTTTCCGTTTTTCAGGGAATATGCACCCAAGTTTTTGGAACACCTTGTGTTCCACATAGACGTGACTGGCTGGAGGCCTGATTGGCCGGTGGCGCGAACGAGTAGGAGCACGGGTAGTGCGCTACCGGTCGGCGATGGCGCCTCGAGAGAGAGAGAGAGAGAGAGAGAGAGAGAGAGAGAGAGAGAGAGAGAGAGAGAGGAGAGAAAGACAAAGGGACAATAATCCCCAGGGGGCCTAGGGTCTTGGGACCGACCGGCCCAGCAGGTTTTTGCACGCGCCCCCGAAAATACAGTAGTACCTGCCTAATCACCGTGCCGAAAGGATTTATAGTGGACAAACAGATTTTTATTTTCGCGAGCTATCATCCTAGACTTTTTGCTGGTAATTGCGACAATTTATACGTTTATCCTCACACCGGATATCCAGCGATGGATACGTGTTGTCCGAGAAGGCGAAAAAACCGAAACAAACGAGTCGATGACGGACAATGTTTATAAAAAAGCCTCGGTGGCCGGCGGCGTTTGTCGCTGCGAAGCCACGTGTTTTTTTTTCCGTAAAAAACTAGATCCTCGTTGAACGTTGGCGCACCACTCGTGGACGAAAGTTGCACGCCGATATTGTGAATATTGTCCCTCGACGGATCGAACGGTTCGATCGAGTCGTTTGCTTCGCGTGTTTTTTACGATGCCATAATATTTATCGACCGGTGGCTCGCCGATTTTTTTCTTTCTATTCCATCCTTTGTAACGAATCGTTTTGGAATTATCGCTGGATCGACGTTGATGGATCATGTGTTTGCAGAGTTATCATGGAGAACGATCACGGGGAGGACGACTTTCAGTTCGAGGCAATGTTCGTCGGTGGCGAGGGTGAGTGTTAAAAAAAATTTCATCCACGGATCCATTTTTCTTTTTAAGATTCCCTTCGAGCTAGTCGCGGTGTAGGTAGCTGTTAGTTTTGCACGGGTTGCCCGACGGTCGATATAGATTGCAAATGCGAGTCGACGATGTGACCGGATTAGAAAAATTCGTGCACTGCGAAGGGATTGATTTATAGTCGCGATGATTGCAAAATGTTTTCGAGGGTGTTCGACGAGTTTTACGGGAAAATAATTTTTTTTACGTTATCGTTTCGTTTTTCTGAACGGGTATCGATCTTTTTAGATTTAAAAATTTTATTCAATTTGTTTTTTCATTTTATACGAAAAAGAAATAAAGTTGACGTCAAATTTAAAAATAAAAAAAATGTACAAGTATTCGGAAAGATGCGAGATACGCGTTTTCTTTTGTTACCTGCTTTACCCGGTGTACGGTAAAGCACAATTTTCAATGCGTCGTTTCTCTACGATGGAACATTGAAATTGTTGCTACCTCTCGGAGAGCATTTTTTTTCTCCTTCGCTGTCCATCGGATGGAACTTTGAGAGACCGTTGGCACCTCTCCGGAAGGATTTTCTTTCTCCTTCGCTGGCCAGCGGATGGAGCTCTGAGAGACCGTTGGCACCTCTCCGGAAGGATTTTTTTTCTCCTTCGCTGGCCAGCGGATGGAACTTTGAGAGACCGTTGGCACCTCTCCGGAAGGATTTTTTTCTCCTCCGCTGGCCAGCGGATGGAACTTTGAGAGATCGTTGGCACCTCTCCGGAAGGATTTTTTTTCTCCTTCGCTGTCCATCGGATGGAGGTGAGAGACCGTTGGCACCTCTCCGGAAGGATTTTTTTCTCCTTCGCTGTCCATCGGATGGAGGTGAGAGACCGTTGGCACCTCTCCGGAAGGATTTTTTTCTCCTTCGCTGGCCAGCGGATGGAGCTTTGAGAGACTCCGGCTAGCTGCCTCCGCTGAGACATTTTTCCTCCTCCGATGGCCAGCGGATGGAGCTTTGAGAGACTCCGGCTAGCTGCCTCCGCTGAGACATTTTTTCTCTTCCGATGGCCAGCTGTGAGAGACTCTTGCGGTGGAGACACTCCTCTATGTCTCTCCGTGATGGAACACTTGGAAACGTTGCTCCCCCTTAATAAATCTGCAGTATTTGCAATTTTGTATAATCTTTCGACAGAGTCACGACGAATTTAATATAATTTAATACAGAGCACGACGAAACTGTACATCGATAATAAACGAGTCTCATGTTTGCAGGGACGACGGTGGAGGAGAAGGAGCAGCTGCTGCTGCAGCAGCTGCTGCTGCTGCTGCCATCGTCGACGCCGGAGGAGCCGGAGGTGACGCCGGAGGAGCCGGAGATGACGCCGGAGGAGCCGGAGATGACGCCGGTGCTGCCGGTGGAACCGCCGGTGCTGCCGATGGAACCGCCGGTGGTCGTCCGAGAGGGCGGCGGCGGACCGACTGTGACCGGGGTCGTGGTCGCCGAGGAGATCTCTTCGTCGGGGTACGCGACGTCGGCATCCTCGACGACGTCGCGCTCATCGGGACGGGGACGGGCCTTGGAGCCCGCCGTGACCGCTCGTTGCCGATCAATCAACGATGGTGAGTGTGGACAAGTTATTATTCTCCCACGACCGCGAAACCAACGACACGAGTGTAATCAATTTTTTTCCGTCAGGGCAAGAACCGAGCTGTTCTCGGTGGTCGTCCTCCTCGCCGCCGCCGCTTCCGCTGTTGCCGCCGCCGCCGCCACCACCGCCGCCGAAGGTGACCAAGCGACCCCGCCTGACCAAGGATGGTGAGTGTAAAAATATTATCCTTCTTACCCCGACAGCGAAACCCAACGATCACGATACGATCGATGATCGCGCTCGCTCGCGCTCTCTCTGTTTCAGACGTGAATCGAGCGGGAGAGAAGAAATGGTCGGCCGACACTCGTCGGACTCGTCGCTGCGACGACGAGGAGGAGGAGTCGGACGAAGATTCCGACTCGTCGGAGGAGGAGCCGGAGGAGGAGCCGGAGAAGGAGGTGAAGGGGGGAACCGACTCTGCGGAGGCTGCCGGTACAGCGACCAAAAAGAAGCCGAGGCCACGAAACCTCTCCGTCAGGGAGAAGCGGCGGCTTCTGAGGAGAGTGGTGAGGCGAACGGTGGACCACCCGGACTGGACCAGGACCCGGGTATGTTTTGAAACCTTATAGAAAAAAAGTAACCTGTATTATATTATATTATATTATATATTTTTTCGTTGCAGATCTACGCGGCGGCAGGCCGCTTCGTAAATAGAGGGTCGTCGTCCGTACGGATGGCGATACACCTTGCGAATCACTCGGGACTCGTGTGGAAGTATCTCTCCGCTGAGAATTGGAAGTTGTACCGCCGGTACGGCTACCACATGCTATAAAGGGGATGTGACGACGAAATAAAAATATATATTTTTTTACCATTTATTCATAGTTATTTAACTTTATTTTCTCCTCCGTAGAATTAATATTTTAATGGTAGTTAGGCGGGGTTTTTTACATAAAAAATACAAGAAATCGATACATACAAAATACAAGGAACATCGTTGGCGAAGCGATTGCGTCAATTTTTTATCGCCCGCTTCTATAGCGGGAGCGAACCCGAGCGGATACCGGTCAACGAGATTGGACTTCTCCACGGCTGCTGCTTCCTTTCGACGGAGGCTACCCGCTCTCGGATGATTCGTCGTCGAAGGGCACCCAAGACGGACCGGCAACGAGACGAGAAAGATAAGCACATTCTCAAATACCGTTTATTCTTCCCGTCTCGTTGAGTTCGTCTCTTCTTCTTCTTCTTGTCGAAAGAATTTGACCGGACTCTCGCTGTCGCTGGAGGGCAAACCACTCTGGCCACGGGAAAACCGCGCCGGCCAAAGTTACATCGAGTCGATATCCGTGGGGGGATGGTCGACACCACTTTCCGTTCATTTATGTTTCTCGTTGATGATACGTTCGAGTTTCATTATGATTATTATTTTTTTAATCTTTCAATCGGTCTCGGCAGAGACCAGCTCGGACGAGAAGCCTCCGTGCTCGTGCTCGTCCCATCCCCCTCGTTGCGTTCTACAGTGGACCCCCCCCCCCCCCCCCCCGCCACCTCCTCCTCCTCCTCATCGTCGTAGTAGTCGCAGTCGCGGTCGTCGTCGTCGTCGTCGTCCTGCAGACCCCGCTGGAACGGATGGTGAGACATTTTTTTTTATCTCACACGTACACGGGCAGCCGGTCCGTGGATGAAACTTGTTCGGGAATCTTCTTGACGGAATGTGGCAGGAAAACTCGCAGGGTGCCTGTCTCGTGAAAGCTATGAGATTATGGATTTCGATAGGGAGTGTCGATCGAAATCTTGCATCACGCTCTTTCGAAGAGTACTCACAATGTTCGGAGAGGGAGATACCGGGATGAATCTTGGTCTCGTTCGTCGTCGTCGTCGGCTCGTACCGGACTGTCCTTTGGGAACGAGACGGCTCCTCTTTGTCGATCGATCGTGTGTCTTTCCAACGAGATCCATCGGCAGGGGAACGTACGGGGATACTCGTTCGATCGGAAGCTCGGCAGCCAAAGACAGCTCCTCGTACGAATCCTCCGAATCATCGTTTTCTTTGGCGGACGTTTTTTGGCCGGGGATTCTCGATCGGTCCCTCGTAAAACTCCGAGTCTCTGGTCTACTCTCTTGGATGGTCTGTAACACAAGGATGTGTGTAACTTTCCATCGTTGTTTTTCCGTGTAACTGAAATCGAATGAAACACGTTAGCGAAGCGATTCGACTTTTCGCCGATGGTTACGAACGCGTGGGATCGTTACGAGAAGAACGTGCAACGAGACGGGACCGATGAGCAAATTCTCAAATACCGTTCGTCTTTCCCGTCTCGTTGCTCGCTTCTCTCGTTTTTTCGTCTCTCGTTTCGAAAACAACAACGACGACGACGACGGAGGCTGGCGTCTCTGGCGAAGGAGAGATCCTCTGTGTGCGAGGGAGAGAGATGGTGGGAGAGAGAGAGAGCGCCCGCTGCGACCTCGGCGGATGGACCAGTGTTTTTTTTTTTACGATGCTCCAAACGCCGAAGTTGCAGCGCGTTTCTTTGTCCCGATGACTCTGTCCGATGATGACGACGAAGATGGAGGTTATGATGACCATGTTGAGGCTGTTGTCTCGTCTCTCCGATAAAGTCGCTTCCGATGTTTCGTCGAGAGAGGCTTCGCGCCCCGCCTCGCTGACGGTAGCGATAACGCGCATAAGATTCAACGTTGCGCGATATCGAAGCCGTGGACGAGGAGACACGCGCCTTGTTGTCGCGATGATTACCCGGTGTCGACGCGCCAGGAAAACGAACTGAACAGGCTACCGGCACGAGACGAATTTTGTAAACGTTGCCTCGCATCGGGGACCAGATCGGTTCGTCACCCTCTCTTGCTCCCTCCTTCTTTCGGTCTCGTTTTCTTTGGCGATTTCTCAAAGAGTCGGACAAAAAATTAGAATGTTCCATAGAGCGGGATACCCTTCGCGACACAGCGCGTCTTACCTCGACGGGAGACGCGAGAGACGACGTTTCTCGGAGGCGATCTCGTCGCTGCTTATATACGCGTGGTTTGCTCCTCCTTGTCCCCCGGATTGTGGTGGGAGTAGACTGCATTTTCACGAGTTTCATACTTTTCGTACTCTTCGTACTTTTCGTACTCTTCGTACTTTTCGTACTCTTCGCACTCTTCGTATTCTTCGTACTCTTCGTACTTTTCGTACTTTTCGTACTTTTCGTACTTTCGCAACGGGCCCTTCGTAGTTGCCGTCGTTTCTCATACTTTTCATACTCTTCGTACTCTTCGTACTCTCGGTGAATCTCATGCTTTTCATACTTTTCATGAAAATGATAAATATCATTCGTCTACCAGGATATCGCGCCGTGGTAGGAGATATCGCCGAAGGGGTATAAATAAGCGGCGCACCGAGGCCGTGTCGCGCAGTCCATCGTAGTCTCTCGAACAGCAAGGTTAGTCTCGAAACACCGTATACGCTCCCTCGCGACGAATAACGAATATATTCCAAAAACGACAACGAAAGCGCGATAGGATGGATCGAATCGGTCCTCGATCCCATGTGCGAATATTTGTACGGTGCCGGAGTCATAAAAAGGGCCCACAACTGGGACAGGCCCGATTGCCAAGTCTCGTTTGCCAATTCTCGGACAATATTGGGAAACAACATTATCAGTAATGGGCCTATGCAGCTTGCCAGTACGGCGCCAAGTCCGGAGCTGCTCTTCCCTCTTCCCTCTGCGTACTTTGAACGAGAGTCGACGAATCTTGGAACCGCGCCAAGCTCGCGACTATCGCCGAGTTGCTTCCATTTTTCAGTTCGATCTGGCCAAAGCTCGCCCTCCCCCCCCCCCCCCCCTCTCTCTCTCTCTCTCTCTCGTACCGCGCTACGGTAAAGATCCGATGGATCCGTGTGTGTGTGTGTGTGTGTGTGCGTGCGTGTGCGTGCGTGTGCGAGAGTGTCCGTCCGTCTCACATACTATTCATCCGTTTCACACTCTTCATCAATTTCATACTTTTCATACGTTTCACACTCTCGGTAGATTTCATACTTTTCATACGTTTCAAACTCTTGGCCGATTTCATACGTTTCATAGATTTCATACTTTTCATACGTTTCAAACTCTTGGCCGATTTCATACGTTTCATAGATTTCATACTTTTCATACATTTCACACTCTTGGTCGATTTCATACGTTTCATGCATTTTACACTATCGGTCAATTTCATACGTTTCATAGATTTCATACTTTTCATCACTCTCATACTTTTCACAGGTTTCTTTTCACTTTCCCCCACCGAAAGCCCCGACGGGGTATAAATAACAGGCGCGACGAGACCGTGACGAGCAGTCAATCGTCAAGTACCTTCGGAGGAAACAAGATCGGTGAGTGGATCGCGGCGTACTCCGTGCCGAACACACACGCACTCACCTCGTTGATCGCGGGTCTTCTCTTTTGGCAGATACACACGGACGCGACATGAACGGTGGCGAGTCTCGGGAAGAAGGAGCAGCAGCAGCGGCGGCGGCGGCGTCGTCGTCGTCGTCGTCGTCGTCGTCGTCGTCGACGATAACCGAACCGGCAATGACGTACGCGCAGGCGGCGACCGCCAAGCCGGGAGGCGGCACCACCCATTACACCGAGACGATGACGATGATCGAGAAAGCGAAGGAGCGCCGGAAGAGAGAAGCGGAGACTCGACGTGAGCGGGAGAGGATGATAGACTTTTACGCAAAAGCTAAAATGTTGAGAAGATGCATTGTACTGAGAGGGAGAGGGCTGTCGGATGAGGAGGTAAGTTTTATTATCGGCGCTTCAGCACGCGCGACCCACCAACGAGATCGAGTGACCATTTTTCTTTCTCTTCGCAGACGTTCGAGGAATGCGGCCTGACGTACGGTCTCGACCCGACCGTGGTGCGCTCTGCCGTGACGGAGATAAACAGAGGAGGAAACGTCGAGACCTTCCTGAAAAAAGCAAAGCATGTTAGATATTTCCACCAGTATTTTGGACACTTGTACTAAAGACTGACCACCTCGCTTGTTCCAACGGAATGTATACAGATGTAACAATATATGTAAATATCATGGACGATAAGTTTCCCGTCTTTGATTTTTCGGCCCTTTTCGACAGCCCCGCATTGCGAGGGCCCGCGACTCTACCACAGCGAACCAACGGTCGCGCGTACTCGTCCGTCGATCCAACGAGATTCCATAGCGTCGAGCCATCGTCTCTGGCTCGATCAACGAAAGCACGCACCATCGAACCTATCGGGGTGGTGGTGGTGGTGGTGGTGGTGGTGGTGGTGGTTCAGGTACCAGACAGCATGAGCCCACGCGAGTCGAGAGAGAATCGACGGAGAGAATCGCCGACGCTTCTCGACGGGATAAGGATATTAAAAAAAAATCAAGCGTATGGAAGGTGCTTGAAAGATTGATTGTGCATAATAATAATTCCAAAATGTTGTCAACGAATGAATGAAAAAAAAAAAATTGTTCGACAATTCCCCGGCAACTTAACTTTTTCTTCGTATAAAAACAATTTGTCAATCTTTTTCAACACGTATCAGTTTTTTCAGAATTTTGTGTAAATTTGCAAAATTACGTTTATTATTAACTAAAAACGCCATTTTCAAAAATTACACGAGATTCTAAAAAAATTTATACGTATTCGGAAGAGATAACGAATCGTTTTCATTTAAAAAAAAAATAGGGTGATTTGTTTCGAATTTTTTTTCTTCGTTCATTCGTCGATAACATTTTGGAATTATTGTTATGCAAAATTAATCTTTTCGGTACCTTCGGTATGGTTGATTTTTTTCAGATTTTTATTTCATCGACGAGTGTTGGCGAGTCCTCTTTGGATTCTCTCTCGGCTCACGTGGGCTCGGGCTATCCGCTGGGACTACCCTAAACGCCGATAGTTTTTAAGGAAAAATTCTTTCCCCTCGAGAACCACCTCCGGTTTCGATCGGGCCAACTTTCTAAAGGATTACTACTCTGCTTTCCTGACAGGTGGGAGGGACATTTTTTTTCAAACTCACTTTTTGGAAAAAAAATGGATACATGTATATTATTTTTTTATTCGCCACAGTGTGTGTGTGCGCTACGTTCGGATTCGTTTGTTGGCCCTGAAAAGGGCCGTTTATATTTTTTCCCCACTCAACCGTACAGTTTTCCGTTCAGCTTGTCACGCAATGTGCGGAGCTTGCTTTTTTTCTTGCCCGTTTCCCTCGGCGCGATCATCCTCCATATCGTCTTTTTTTCCGGTGGTGGTAGTGGTGATGATGATGATGATGATGAAACCGTTTGGCGGGGTTGCAATTTACGAATCATCTTCTTCATCGTCGTCGGTAGAGGAACGTAGGGCGTTTGTGAGCTTCCATGGTCGACGGGTAGCTCAGCCGCCAGAGCCAACTCGGCGTACTCGTCCTCCTCCTGCCGCTGCTGCCGCTGCTGCTGCCGCTGCTGCTGCTGCTGCTGCCGCTGCTGCTGCCGGTGCCGCAACTGCTGCTGCAGCTGCTGCTGCTGCTGCTGCTGCTGCTGCTGCTGCTGCTGCTGCTGCTGCTGCTGCCGCTGCTGCTGCTGCTGCTGCTGCCGCTGCTGCTGCCGCTGCTGCTGCCGCTGCTGCTGCCGCTGCTGCTGCTGCTGCTGCTGCTGCTGGCGCTGCCGCTGCTGCTGCTGCTGCCGCTGCTGATGCTGCGACGACGTCGGTCGTGCACGAGTGGGTAACGGAGGATGATCGAGCATCCGTTGGACCGTTCGACCGCTAGTAGCCAGCTGCGACGACACTCGACGATCGAATTTTCCCTGAAGAGAGGTAACAAATAATTTCGTAAAATCGTAATACCAAGTTTCGTAAATTTTTTTTTTTTTTTCCGACAAATGACAAACTTGCTTTTGTCAGGCTTGAACGTTACAAACTTGCTATTTCGTTTCTCGTGCAATTGACAATTTTCGTTTGTACATTCGTTTGTGAAACTAGAAAATCGACGAATAAACAAATGTCAACGTTCGTGGACGATAAGTTGTCGTGAAATGTAAAAACCTTTTTCGCTGTGTGCTGCTGCTGCTGCTGCTGCTGCTGCTGCTGCTGCTGCTGCTGCTGCTGCTGCTGCTGCTGCCGGATGTCGAGTATATTTTTTAGCGACGCGGTGGGTGGCAGCGACGATCGCGGCGGCACGGCGACGGATCGCGGACGTCGGACGAGAACGGGGTGGCGGGGAGGTGAGTCGAAAGTAAAGAGAGCCGGCAATAAGTCGATGTTCCGACGATTCCCGAGTCCGGCGGTGTTTCGCAATCGGGGATCTTCGCGACCGCGATAATGGATCCTCATCACGAAAGTCGAGTGTTGGCGTGACGACGAAGCCTTTTCGTAATGATCGGACTGCATTATCGACCGGAGCACCGAAAGAAATTTGACGTTAAGAATAAACTTTGACGAGATTCTCGCGATGATGATCAAGATTATACGCTGGAACGATTTCGCTTGACTGCTCAACGAGATATGGGTGCGATGCTTCCTCGGCACGATCCTTATATAGGCTCGCACACGGGTGCGCTAGTGTCGCGCGTACGTTTAATGGACGGTATGAAAAGTATGAAAAGTATGAAAAGTATCCATACTTTTCATACTTTTTACAAATTTCATTGCTCTTGGCAAGGTTCATACTCTTCGTGACGGTAATATTTTTTTATAAAACGGATACTTTTCATTGATTCAATCATTTTTATAAATTTTATTAATTTTCACGACTTTGATCCTCGTCGTCGTCATGGATCGCACCGTTTAGTTTTTACGAAACGAATGAAAGGCACAAGAGTCGAAGCAGCGAGAACGCGAGTGTCGTGTAAAAAAATGTGAGGGTCGCCGAGACGGTCCATGGAGAGAGCGATCCATGGTCTTTTCGTTGTTGTACTTTTCGAGAACGACTCGCAAACGCGGACATATTTCCGCGACGCCATAGCGCGCGGTGTTTGTAACTCGATGCGTTGGTTGGTTGGTTGGTTCGTGACTCCTCCCTCCGCGCGTCCAGTGGCGCGTCGTTCGACAAGGTTGTGACACACGAGAATGGATCTCGATGAGGGAGGCTGCGCCACGAAAAGGTAGCAACGTTTCTATGTACCTGTTTCGCGGGTGTTTACATAGAAAAAATTGAACGTTTGGATAATTTTTCATCCAAGGAAACGCGGTATGCGAGGGAGGGGGGGGGGGGGGGGAGGGAGAGCGAGTGTTTACATGTGTTTCGAACGATGCCAGTCGTGAACCACCGACGGGGCCACGAAGACGCTGGCTCGACTTTTCTATAGCGGGAAACCCTCGTGGTACGGAGCTGACGCCGCGGCGGCTTCATCCTCGAACGAAGGTTTTCATAAATTTTTATAAATTCTCTTCGTTACTCGTATTTCGGATGAGTCGATTTTTACTGTGAACGTGTCGCTCCGTATTCGAGTCTTCTCCGTCTCCGATATGATCGCGTATCGTAACGTATACCGAGCGGGCGAGCTCGGTATACGTTGCGACTCGCATACTTGACGGATGACTCGTTGTCTTTCGGCTCGCGTGCCCGCGATGCGTCTCGATCCTCTTCCTCTTCGTCTCGATGTCGTTGCGTGTCGGATGATTCGGTGCTCGACGAAAACAAACAATCGGCGGGTCTGGAGTCGAACAGAGTCTCGAATACCGTTCAACTTCCAGTCTCGTAGACCGTTTGCCTTCCTCTTCCCTCGCTCTTCCTTCCTCTTACTCTTTGTTGGCTCGTTTCGCTCGTTCCGACCCGAAAACTGCTCGAGGCTGGCATCTATGGAAGAGTAAAAGAGAGATCCATGGATCCTGGACTCGAGCTGTTTCGTTGTCGCCGGTTTCCGATAGTCGGAGAAGAATGTCGATGTTCCACCGCGGGATGCTCGTGGATACGCGGGATCTCGTCGCTGCTTATATACACGGACGGAACGACGTGATTCGATCCTCCTCCCAGGGTGTAGGGGTGGACTGCATTTTCACGAGTTTCGTACTTTTCATACTTTTCGTACTCTTCGTACTCTTCGTACTCTCAGCGAATCTCATACTTTTCATACTCTTCGTACTCTTCGTACTCTCAGCGAATCTCATACTTTTCATACTTTCCATGAAAATCGTAATATTATTCGTCCCCTGGGATATCGGGGGTAGGGGATATCGCCGACGGGGTATAAATAAGCTGCGCTCCGAGCCGCGCCACGCGTTTCATCCTCGTGGTCTCTCGAATAGCCAGGTGAGTTCCATCGCTCTCTACGTCGTCGAAACGGTGTTACGCGAGTCCCGATCGTCTCTTATGGCCGTTTTTTATTTAAAAATTATTCCATCTCCGGGGGTAGTCTCTGTATTCGTACGGAATCGCGATGAATCGTTTCCGAGACAGTTCGGATACGATACAGTTACTGTCGGCGTTGACGGAACGGGAGGAGGAGGAGGACGACGACGACGACGAGGAGGAGGAGGACGACGAGGAGGACGACGAGGAGGAGGAGAAGAAAGAGGAAGAGTCGGACGATGCCAAGACCGAGAAGGGAGTACGACTGCGAGATATGAGCGTCCACGAGCAAGCCTTCGTCCTAAGAAAATGCATCGGAATTATGAAGAGCTTACGATCATTGGAGGCGGTGAGTTTTATTATCGGCTCGCTTTCGAACGAACACTGACCAACGATATCGTTTCTCATTTTTTTGTTTTTTTTTTTCAGACCTTGGACGCGATCGATGTATTGTTCGACGTTCCACAGAACGAGACTCACGACCTCATCAGGGATATAAACGTTAGAGGCAACGTAGCAAAATATTTGAGCAGCCGCGGATACCGCCGAGATTTTAAAAAGTACTTCGGTAACGTTAATTCCGAAATGTAAGAGATTGTGTAAATATATATCTTCTTTGTCCGACTCGCGACGACACTGTACTCTCCCGACCGATCACTAAAAAATTGTCAGGCACCGATGTCGCGGCGCGTTTCCTACACGTAAAGAAAAGACACATCCGTTCATCCTCCTGTCAAAAATAACGAGAACCGTACTTACCACCGTCACCCCGTGTACTTCTATAGCGGCCAACGATAGCCTCGCGTGACCCGAGAGACGTCCGTGAAGATTCGAGTGAATCTTTACGGACCCGAACCTCGGCTAGGGAGGACCGAGGACACACCCCGTGACCGGTTCGTTAACGCGAATCTTGGAAAGCGCGTACCGCGGAGACGGGTACATTTTTTAGATCGATCCGAGGCTGTGTGGGTGCGGTGGTGGTGTTCGATTTCACACTTTTCATACTTTTCATACTTTTCATACTATCCGTTCGTTTCGCAAGTTTCGCGTACCGTATGCCAAACTTTCTCCCCCCAAAAGCGCCAACGGGGTAAAAATAACCGTCGTGACGAGACCGAGAGGAGCAGTCCATCGTCGTGTACCTTTCTCCGAAAAAGGATACCGCCGGTATAGAGTTTCGGAAGGAAGAAATGTCGTCGAATCCGGACGAAGGGGATACGACGCGAGCGAGCCCGGTCGGAACCGGTGACCACCGAGAGGGAGCAACGAAGGTGGGACGTCCGTCGGACGAAGCGATGAGCATCGCCGCGGTAGCTAGATTGTTGAAGAGATGCCTTCGAATGAGACGTCGCCGGATGTCACCGGAGGAGGTGAGTTCTCTTGTCGGCCCTTCCGCTAACCACCGCACGATTACGTGACGAGCGTTAATTTTTTCTTCTTCTTCTTCTTTTCCCAGACGTTCGAGTAATGCGGACGAATGTACGATCTTGACCCGGCCGAGATTCGTTCGGTGATAACGGAGATGAACGGACGACGAGTCATCGGCACCTATCTTAAGGAACCGGAGCGTGTCATCCATTTCCAACAGTATTTCGGACACTTGCAATGAAGACTGTATAACGCGATGTTTCTTCTACCGGAATGATACGTGAAATATAAATGTCATGGCCAAACTTTTAGATATCTTATCTTTTCCCCCCGATGCGAGCGACGAGGAAACCCGATAGTTCGTCGGGGAGAGAGAGAGAGAGAGAGAGAGAGAGAGAGAGAGAGAGAGAGAGAGAGAGAGAGAGAGAGAGAGAGAGAGAGAGAGAGAGAGAGAGAGAGAGAGAGAGAGAGAGAGAGAGAGAGAGAGAGAGAGAGAGGAGCGGCTCTCCACCGCGACATTTTCACAGTGCATCAATTATTTCTCTTCGAGAACCACCGTGTCCGCGGTGTCGATACGCGTACGTTTCCAAAGGATAACTCTGCTTTCGTCAAGGGTCGGTGGGACATTTTTTTTCAGAGATACTTTTTGGAAAAAAACATGCCACACGTATACAAATATTATTCCCCAGCCTCGCGTACCCGCTTCTTTGTTTTCATCTCTCGATACCTTTTTCTTTCGTTTCTATTAATTTTTTGTGCGTTTCGCACAGTTATCATACATTTCATACTTTTCATACATTTCGTACCTTTCATACGTTTCACGGTTATACGCCTTTTATGAAACGTATGAAACTCGGTCACGCCGAAGCGCTTGCGCGCGCCCGCGCGCGGGTATAAATAAGCGGCGCGCCGACACCGTCGTGATCAGTACGTCCACGGTCGTCGTCCTCTACCCAGAAACAAGATCGCCCGGTAAGTGTCTCTCTCTGCGAGATTATTATTTTTGTTACAACCTCTTCTGTTTGGTTATCATTATGCGATATGTTCCATGTACTTGGTCACTGCCACATTCTCGACTCTATGCGACGACTGTTCGTCCGCACTCATTGTTTTCCCTGCTTTGTATTATTTGCCACATGGGTAACCGTGGCATAAAGAAACGATCGATCGATCGTACGCCGATGCTTCTCGAAGGATGTTGTCGCTCTAATGATCTTTCATCGACACACCTTTCGGGTGTCGTCTGCTTACAGCTACGATCATGTTCCGAAACAGTGACCGTAGAACGCAAGAATCGAGAGGACCGCTTCCCATCAAACTTCGTCCCTTGGGTAAGCATCTGTATTCTCTCTCTCTCTCTCTCTCTCTCTCTCTCTCTGCGTGCGTGCGTGCGTGGAACGGTATGGAACGCCTCGCGTACAACACCTTTTTTCCTCTTACAGTCGGAGTGGACCAGTCGCGGAAGCCTCCGACCGAGACGAAGAGTAATTCGGAAGATCCGATGCCGACTGAAA